>JBBBDQ010000406.1:9015000-9150000 GCA_037127315.1 Ascarosepion bandense
CTATTAATTGATGACTTAAATTATTTTATGAATATTGCCTCGATGATCTGTAGTTTACTTTTGTTGTTTTCTTGGTGTAGGATAGTAGTGTTATCAATCAATATTTTTTATATTGTGAATGTAGACAGGAATGTTGTATATATTTATAAATGGATGAATGATCAGACATGTGTAATGTAAAATATATTGTTAATGTAGTTGTTGCAAACCAACATATATATTAACAAGGTCGCTTACATTATACATGTCTGACCATTCATCCATTTATTGACATCTGCAACAACATTCCTGTTTACATTCACAATATAAAAAATAATGATTGATAACACGTATACATACATGAATGCATATGCATTCGTGTATATATACATGTTATCAATCATTATTTTTTTACATATGTATAAACACACACACACACACACACACACACACACACACACACACACACATATATATATATATTTATATACCGGTATAAATATATATGTTCATACATACATATACATATATATATATATATTTTTATATATAAGTATTCATATGTGTATATACATACATATACACATATGTATACATACAAATATATTTGTGTGTATGCATATATTTACATTCCTAAAGAAGCAGTGGATTTTTATTCATTAATCTGACAGATATTATTTACTTAAATTTTTTTTAGTGAATCCCCATGTTTTTGTAGACACTCAATTTATTTATTAAACAGTAAAACAGTATAATTATTTTTTTCATCTCCGGGCATGAACATTTGAGAAATATAGGCAAACTTGCAAAGCTATTTAACATTTAGTTTCATAAAAAGATATAAAAATATACTTTTCAGTTAATGTTTTTCTGCATAACAGAAATGAAGGTCAGTTCCATTTTATCGTTTTTCATTTCTAAATTGACTGCCATTTAGATGTTTTTATGTTGAAAATATATTTGATAGCATATATGTATGTCCAAAACATTTATGTTTAATATGATAGCATGCCAGAGTTAAGCAACATTTTGGCAGGCTATGACTTTGGGGTAAACACTGGTCTACCATTTATGTTAACTTCACATATAAACCATGGAGAAAAGCCAGTATTAGAACAAAAACGCAGATCATGTATATTGTCAAACAAGGTTGTTCGATTTGGCCTTGCAATGATTCTTTGCCCCCTGAAATCATTGCACCAATTGATTAATTCCTACTCATTTATTTATTGAACTTGCTGAAAGTCATTTATTGGCTTTGTTTGCAAATGTAAACAAATTGTTAAAAATAAAATGTACGAAAGAGCAAAAAAAAAGAAAGAGCTGTATTGGTTGACCTCCAAATATAGGAAAAATATTTGCTGTTAAAGGCTGTCTTATCCACAATATCAGTAATTCCCATAATTATTTAAAATTTAAAACAAAACCTATCTGGTGGCTGAAGTAGTTGTATTTAAGGCCAGAAATGTATGTGCATATTTTCAACTGATGAAATGAATGAATTAATCTAATCTAAATCTATCTAATCTTATTTATAAATGTAACTTTGTCTGTGTGTGTGAGTATTCATTACCTATAGACTCCGAAACGGCTGAACCGATTTTCTTGAAAATTTACACAGTTGCACTATAAGTGTCTGCGAGTGTTCTTAGCTAGATTTTGTGTCGAGGTACCCCCAATAAATATTGAAAATCGATAATCAAAAAAATTGGATTATAGAAGGAGTGATCCAATTTTAATCCAATTTGATACACTCATAGACAAGGACATAAGAAATGATATTCATAAGTTTCAAGGTTGCAGTTCTTACAATAGTGCAGAAAATTTGATATCGATACCAGGAAATCAAAATTTGACTTACATCCATTCATTTTTCTTTCAGTCTACAGTTTCACTTTAACTGGAAACAACTATTGCTTTTTAGTCTTTTGTGCCAACGTCCAAAGAGTCTGAGCTCCAGGACCATGAATTAGTTTTAAAGCTTTCATTACCCCCGAGCAATGCCGGGCTATACTGCTAGTAACTAATATGTGACAATCTTCCTATACCTCATTTTAAACTTGATGTTGGCTGGGATAAGATTTAGCAATACTAATTATCAGCAGAGATGTAGGCTTTTTGCCAAAATTACTACCTACCATTTGAGTGGATTACTTATACACATGAAATGGACTATTCCAGTCTGAATAACAGGTAAATAAAGGTAAGACTAATCTACATATACATCAGAAGATTAATCTAAAAGGCAACCCTATAGCTATCCAGAAGCACCCCTCTAGTAATCTGGAAGGATTCAGGTACATAAAAAAGTTAACACAGAAGATAACATCATAGTGATCTGGTAGAAAAGCAAGCCACAAAAAACTGGTTTCAGCCTAAGAAATAACAATGTAGGTTTTGTATTCAGTATCATGCATCTGGTATATCAGAAGATTAACTTGCAAGACAGTCTTATATCCATTTGGTAGAGAAGCAAGCCTCAGAAAATACAAATATGTACTGGGTTTAACCTAAGAAATAGCAAAGTTAACTTTGGATTTAGTGTCATGACAGAACATTAAAAGAGTTTTGTATATCAGAAGGTTAACCAGTAAAGCAATCCCATAGCCATCTGGTACAGAAGCAAAGCCTCAGAAGATCCAAATATGTACTCGACTCACACTAAGAATAAAAAAGTAGGCTTTGTATTCAGTGTTATACCAATGCATTAAAAGAGTCAGGTACATAAAAAGGTGTAGGGGCCTTGGTCATGCTTGATTAATTGGCCTTGTGTCAAACACATCCAAAGTCCCCACAATTTAAATATCAGAAGGTTGAAATGTGAAAGGATAAAATATTTTGTGTGTATATTAAAGCAATGATTTATTTACAGAATGACAAAAGTGTAAGTAGGAAAGTGAAATTCGTTAACTGAAAGAAAAATGTTTATTGAAAAAATGCAGGCTATTTTGTAGTTGAAATTGTTTATAGTAGTTTAGAGTTCATGTTTTTATGATTGTAAAAGCTTTGTTCCTTCCTCTATTTAGTAGGTCGCGACAAGATGAGAGAAGGAGAAGGCAAAACAAATAAAGAAGTGGTCTTTAATATGTGTGACCATTTGGCTGTGTGCTGTCCTCTTTAGTGGCATGGTGTGGAAATGTAGAGAGAAAATTGGACGAATAGGTACAATGGATATGTGATATGACCAGGTTGGCGTGACTGAGTCAGTTCGAGGTTTCTTCCTTACATCGTGGCGAGGTGTCAGCTAACTGCTTCCCCTGACTGACTGCTGTGACCAGTTAGGGGCCATCCTTAAATAATGAATCCAGTCATGGGGGGTGACTTTGGTGAGGAATCGTTTCCTTTAGCTGTGGAAAAACTGTTTCTCTGACGTTTTTGAATTTTGTGATTTGATGACCAATCAGGATCCAGAATATGCTTTTCACACTGACTTGTGGAAAAAGAAAGCTTTTTGCCATTTGAATCATTTTTTGCATGTGTGCAATTTATTTTGTGTGTTTTAGTTGTTTGATGGATTATATAGGATTTGTATCCTATAAAGTTTAACCCAAAAGGCAACCCCATAGCCATCTCTTACAGAAGCAAGCCTTAGGTGCTCTAAATATGTACTGCATTCAACCTAAGAGATAATAAAGTAGGCTTTGTATTCAGTGATATACCAATGCATTAAAAGAGTCAGGTACATTATATTGTCAACCCGAATGAAAACCTTATAGCCATCAAGTATAGAAGCAAGCGTCGAATATCAGTAAACAGGTCAACACAACTGAATGGCAGAATGTTATATATAAGTACCTCACTCAACAGGAAAAATCTGTATTTTACATACTTGTGAGATGTTCAATTTTAAATACCCCTTCCCTGCAAAAAAAACAAAAAAACAAAGCACATACACCTATGTCAACATTAATTGACAAAGTCCAGGAGTGAATAAAGTATAATAATTTTACACATGAGAGAATTATTCTGATATTTCTTAGATGTTAGTAAGTTAATATTACATTATAACAAAGAAATAGCTTAGAGTATTCTATGTTTTTGGAGTTTGTCATTCCCTGATAATACATAAACTGATTTAGTTACTAGAACTTTCCTAATAAAAACATTTGATCTTTCATCTTTCTGTAGAATTCTTTTTCTTTACCTACCTTACACTGTGCTGTATGACAGGATTACCTTTATCCAAATGAGTCAAAGTTACCCTAGATAAATAAGAAAAAGCATGAAAAATGTATATATATATAAGTGACGGCTAATTTCATTAAATCCTCAAACAGATTCACAATATTTCTTTTATTTTTTTTTATTTGTCTCTTCTCAGCTCATCATATATCATTTTTGGCGATTTGATACTGGAAGATGACAGTCAATGATGTTATCACACATTGTTGCTAAGTTCTCGGTAGATCTGACTCAGGCACACTTAGATTCAGCCCAATACAGTAGCACTAAGATCATACAAGAGAGATGTTATCTGTCTTTAAGTAAATGTCGTATCATCCGGGGCTGATCAATAATCACTCATGCAGACTGATCATTTCTTTTTCCATTGCGGCTTTGTATTTTCCGTGCTCTTTCCCCAGAAGTATTTATTACATATTTTTTTCTGAGAAATCCATAGATCAGTAGGGGGACACAGTGTTGCCCAGGTTGAATAGCTTTTCCCATCATGACTTGAAGTTTTTAAATTCTTTTTTCCTTTTAAAAATGGTGGTGGATATCAGTACTGATGCTGACCCTCATTTTTTTTTCCTAAGGTTTACCCTGGGGTTAAATAAAAATGTTAAAGAATAACCTTGTGTTTATAAATATGCTTCCCATTTTTTTTCTTCTGGTTTTTTCTACGTACACTACGTCACTTTCTCGCCAGTGTAATGTGGCTTCACTATGTTTCTTCTAGAAATACTTTCATGGCTTTTGCACCAATGAACTTAGCTCACTGGTGCCCCTCATACATGAATTTACTCGAGCTACTAGACTAGCAACTAGGTCCTACCCTTTTACTGTGAAACCAATAAAATGTAACTGCAACTTCTACTCTAACAGTTTCTTTTCTCGCACTTTCCGCTCGTGAAATTTCCTTTTGTGTACATGCTTCTACAACAGCTACAATCTACATGGACTTAAATGTAAGATCAATAGTCATCTCCTGTCTCCCTGACTTACATCCTTTCCTTCATCCACTCCACTTTCATCACACCAGTATTCTCATCCTTCACTTATCCACTTCCTGACACCCTCTATAACCTGTCCCTCTTTCTCATCAATTTTCTCCTATGTAATCCCCTGCACACCAATGGCAGTGAAACTGCCTTGCTTTGGGTGAAATAATTAAAAAAGAAAACTCTATTGTTGATTATTTCTGACGTTGGTTCTCAACATGCCCCCCCCTATAGGAAGTATAAGAGGTTAGAATTTAGGGAAATTCTATCCAAGCGGATTAAATACTAGTCAATCCTGGAGACAAATTTTGGTAAAATTTCAAGAATAGCAACATTAAAGACAATGTTTTCTACTTGTGCTTTAACTGACCCATTTCTTGGGTTTTGGTTTTCTTGGTATAAATATAAAAACCACATATAATAGCTCTCATTATCTGTACATATTTCTGAGATGAGATACCATAACTATTTACATTTTTCAAACTGTTATCTTCATATTTATTGTCATGTTTTGGCCATTGTAAGTTATGGCTTTCTTTGGGTGATATATGTCAGAATTTTGAACAGAACTCTTTATTAAGTCCACCGGAGTAGATTGTTTTCTTTGGATATCTTAGTTTCAGTTAATTCCGTTTCTTTATAAAGGAAATAATTAAAACTGTAGAATCTAGTTTACTCTGCTATTTAACTCATAGCTGGAGGGGGTTGAGAAGATGTGGATTTATATGGAACATTTGTGCAAAAGTGAATGCAACAGAAATTTAGAACAATGCTCAATCTTTTGTCATTTTTATTGTAGTTATGCTTTTTAAAAATTTACAATGACTGCAATAGAAAATAATATTGTTGACATTTTTACAGGACAGTGTCTTTGTCCTGTAAGTAATATAAGGTATGCACATTTTTGTCTTGCAAGTCATGTAAGGCACACATAATTTTGTCCTGCAAGTAATATAAGGCAAGCACATGTTTGTTCTGTAAGTAATATAAGGCACATACATTTTTGTCCTGTAAGTAATATATAGCACACACAATTTTCTTAACCTTATCCATATCTGAGGCAGTCTCTTTGTAGCTTGGTCAGTGCTGTGTTGAGCATTGCTTTTGTGCATGGACATAAATGGGGTCTTGAATATCTGCAGCTAGAATGACATAGACTTTGGTGGTATTTGTGAGTCACTTTCTTGGTGCCAGTCTTCATGATATTTATACCTTTTTTCAAGAAATGGGCTCCAGAATTATATTTTATTTATTCTGTGGTAAGTACAAAATAAAAATAACTTTCTTTTCTTCACTGTTTGCAAATTTGCAAGCCAGTATGAAAATCTATTTTTGACCACCCCGGCGACCTGCTTTCACACCCTCTCAATTTCTCTCTTGTGCCGTTTTCTTTATCTCTTCTTCTTCCTCCTCCTCTTCCCCTACTCGCTATACGCAAAAGAAAGAGAAGAACAAGACATTACTACTACCCTGTTGATACACAGAGTAAAAACATGGACTTATCCTTTTTTTGTACAAATCAAATTTCACTAAAACAAACCAACTCTTAATTCTTCATACTTATTACTTTCTCTTGGAACATTTTCACCGTTTAATAATTTTCACCGTTTAATAATTTTCACCGTTTAATAATTTCATACCTTCAATTTGATGTTAAGCTGTTCAATAAATAAATTTTTATTTATTTATGCAAAAAAAATAGTTTTATTCTTATCAACTTCCTGATAAAACTTAAATTATGAAGACTTTGGTTATGTTTGGCACAAGGCTAATTTAATAAACATGATTGAGATCCTTATAAAATGGTGACCCCACAAAAAACACACAGAGGAATTCTGATCTCTACAATTTCTAACTGACCCCAAAATACCACATGGTGTGTCTACTACTATGTTCACACAATATTTTAGTGATATCATTTTTTTAAAAATCATCTCACCCCAAAAAAGAAAGGCATTCTACTACCACTGTTGTGCAGGGGGTTACATAGGGGAAGGTGATGAGAACGAGGGATTAGGTATAGGAAATATCAGGAGGAAGGTAATAGACGGATGAGAATATCAAGGATGGGGGTGGAGTAGATGAAAGAAAAAGCTTGAGAGAATGGCTGCAAGTTAGTGTGATAGGAGATGTCTATTGACCTTACATTTAAATTCCTGGAAATTGTAGCTGTCGAGGAAGCAAGTATATGGAAGGGAATTTCACAGGAGGGAAGTGCGTGAAAAGAAGCTATTAGAGTAGAAATTGCAGTTACATTTTATCGGCTTTGCTGTAAAAAGGTGGGACCTAGTTGCTAATCTAGTAGCTCGTGTAAATTCATACCTAGGTGGCATTAGTTATCTAAGTTCATTGGAGCAGAAGCCATGAAAGTATTTATAGAAGAGGCACAGAGAAACCACGTCATACCGATGAGACAGCGACTGCAGCCAATCTGCCAAGTCATTATCAATCACATCACAGTTTCTACATTAGATTTTGTCATGAACCCCGAGGTGAATAGCAGGGGTACCTGACCAAATGTGGCAGCAGTATTCAATAAACAGGCGGATGGTAGATTTATATATGTGCAGGATGAACTCGGGCGGGAAAAAGTTTCTGGCCCTGCACATTGAACCGACCTTACCTAAATTATGATGACTAATCAAACATTTCTGATTTGTATTCTGTGGTTTTGTATTGTGTGGTGTTATTGGTGTGCTTTAAGATGCAAACACTTTATTGTGTATTATTGGCTTATAAATATTTTGTCGGCATGCTTTAATGTTTATATAACTATTGTACGAGATATTTTGGTGTACAAAACAATATCCGAGCCATGTTTGTAAAAAGAAACAATATTTTGTCGCAAGTAATTGTTAATTTTTTTTTTTTTTTCCTGAGATGACAACCATTTTGTGTTAAGTTAACTTGAAGAAGAAAAACAGAGATTACAGTGTGAAGGTGTTGGGTACGGAAGAAAAGATAAGATTAACTGAGGATTTCTTGATGGCAAAAAAATCTAAAATCAAATTTTGCCAAAAAATGTCACATTTGTTTTTCCCTTCCATTATTTTGTCAATTCTTTTGTAACAGATTCATTCAGATCAGCAAGGATTAGTCATTTTGTGATCCCCGGAAATCTACTCATTGATAAAAAAAATAAATAAATAACACAGTACAAAAATGAGAACAAAATCACTCTTACATCAAATCAATTGCAAAAAATAAAAAAATAAAAATAAAAATCTGCTAAGAAATGACTGGGGAAAAAAATGAACAGATAAAAAAAAAAAAGAATGAATTACCTACAGTCAAAGTAGACAATTGTAAAAAGAGTTTAGCATTTTATTTCCTCCACTTTCAAAACCAGTGGAATAAAATTGTGGCTTGCAATTTCTGATAACAGCCATCTTGTTGTTGCTTGTCTGCTAAAATCTGTTTATTTGCCATTTTGTTGCAAACATAAACACATTCGTTTGTTCATCTCCGGTGAAATTTCATTTGATTCAGGCTAAAATAAATAAATAGATAAATAAATAAATAAATACACTCCCTTCCACCCTACACACATAACTGCATACACCCGGGATAGTGTGATAAATGACAATAAATGTGATATGTTCCTTTTATTTATTAATGCCTTTTTTTCTTCCCTACTTTATTTTTTTTTTCTTTCACTCCCTTTCTCATTCTTCAAGGAGATTTTTTTTTCAACTTCTTTTTCTTTGAGAAGGAATCATTTTCTTCTGTTTTATTTGATGCTTTTTCTTTTCTACTCAATTGTTTTTTTTATAATCATATCTTATTCTTTACTTCCTTTTTTTTTTCTTGCTTTTCTCCTTCCTCCTTTTCTCTTCCTATCTTTTCTTTTTCTTTTATTGTTCTTTTCCTTTTTTCTTTTCCTACCTTCCTTTAGTTTTCTCTTTTTCTCTTTATTTTCTCTCTTTCTCTGTTCTTACCTTTCCTCACTCTTTCTTTCATCTCTCTTCTCTAGCTCATTTCCTCCTCTCCCCATTTTTTATTTTCTCATCTCACCTCTTCTTCATTTTCTTCTCTTCCCTTTCTTTCTCACCATTTTCCTCTTCTCCTCTTCCTTTTCCCACATTAACCCTCTCTCTCTATTCATTGCTAGTGCTTATTCATCCTCTCTATTATTCCTTGTTTCTCTCTCTGAAGTGAATTGCAGTGCACATGTCTGTTGTTGAGGTGCATATATATATATATATATGTGTGTGTGTGTGTGTGTGTGCGTGCGCATATATCAGCATGTCACCTATAGATGAATAACAACACTGCATAAATACAGCCAAGAAAATATGAAATTGGATTTTTCTGCGTAATGTTCGACAGGAAAATTCCAATCTTGCCAAGTTAAAAAAAATAGCACAAGGATTCACCATTGCTGAGCCATTGTGAGGAAGTTGATCTTCGAGCTGACAGCTGGTATTATGGAGAAAATGGGAAAGAAAATGATAAACTTGCATTCTTTGAAAGATACAATGCATTCTGTCTGTCACAAGGTGCAGTGATGGTAGTTGATTGCGACTTGTTGCCAAAGGAAATATTGTTCGAGTCCTTAAGTCCCTCTTTAAAATTGTCTATTATGCACTTAGAACCCAGGTAAAATCCAAAATAACAATATATATTCAAAACATTTCCTTTCTCCAAGAGGGATTCCAATTTTTATTCTTTGACATTTTGTTCCAGTTCTTTGCATTCTGAGGAAATGGTACACAAAATTATTTTTGCTCAACTCATTCTTCAAACACAAGAATCTGACAAAGTCATCATATCTTCATCTTTTCACGTCTCTTCTGCCTGACATCATCTCAACGGCTGAAGATATCTTTAAAGCAAATATAAAAAGGGTAATTTCTTCCCGTTACCATAAAGAAGTTATTGCTTTTGATGTTTGATCGAAAATATTCATCTTTTGTCTAGATATTGTATATTTATTTGAACTTTTTTTTTCCTATTACTCACTAAATCTCCTTTCTCTCTTGCTTTCCATTTTTCTCAGTTTTTATTTTTGGTTTTTTTCTCTTTCATGCTTTCTTATTTTCTTTTTGTCTCACCTTGGAGTTAAATCTCTCTCTCTTTTAATCTCTCTCTCTTTTAATCTCTCTCTATTTTTGCACCTTTTATTTTTTTCACCCTCACTTATTTTCTCTTTATTTATCTGTGTTTTATTCTTTCTCTCTCTTTTCTTCTTTATTTTTCTTGTTTTTTTCTCTTCTTTCCAATCATTTAATCTTTTTTCTTCTCTTGATATCTTCTTTCGTTTGCTTATTTAGATTCCATTTTCTGTCATTTTCCTCAATTTTCTTGCAGCCAATCGCATTTTCATTTTTCTCCTTTTCTTGTCTACATTGCTCTCCTGCATTTGTTTTTTTTAATTTTCCAGTTTTTATCATTCATTTATTTTCTTTTTCTCCTTATTTGTGAACTGCTTCCATCAGTTTATGCTGCCTCACATTTAAATAGAAATTATTTTTGTGAAATATTACAAAAAATGAATTTCAGGTTTGTTACTTCCGCACATACATACACATACTAGTTCTACTGTCAAGGACAACTATATTTGATCAAATTGACCAATATGAAATATCTGAACAAAGTAATTTGTGAAAACCAGTTCCATGTTTAAAATTTTTTTATTTTGTTATCAACATTTCACTTCATAAGAGTATTGTAAGGATACAAAATGCAGTTGTCTCCTTTTGATGATTCACATGACAGCCACTTAATGACGTCACCCCATACGGCAATGAAATCAACAATCAATTTTCAGTTTCCTTTCAGCAGCTAAACCATAAGGATGCTTTCTTTATTCCAGCCCCCAACCCCATGGTCCAGACCAAGGCTAAATTTGCCTCCCTTGCAATGGAGCTCCTTCCCTTTAGGTATATATCTTTCCCAGATATAGAAAGAAAATCTAGTTTACAATTCTCAGTTTGGGAAAACTCAAGACTTGCTGTTTCCCCATTCATGGAATATGTCCTCCACCTGGGACATAGATGACTCTGGAAAATCTCAGTTTGCTTGTTTTACGGGATAAAATATAGTTCACAAATTGGTGTGCTCTGTGATACCTAGTTTTTGAAGAAGGCAAACTTTCTTAGAGTCCGACCAATTTATGCAATCTGAGGCATATAAATCCTTGAATCTTCTAAAATAGAAGGCAAAAGTTATGTCCTCATCCAAAGAATATGTAAAAATGTCTGTTGCTCCCCATATCGTGTTTTGTGAGAACACGTTTTTGTTTTCACTAATTTGTCCCCTGTTTGACAGGCAAATTTCTTTGCTGTTGTTGAGTTTGAAGTAGAATTTCTTCAAGTTTTGATGCCTAACTGCCATTTGTTTTTGAATTTCAAGTCATTATTTGTATATCCAAATATCTGCTAGAATAGACTTAATATCTACTGTTGCACCCACCATGCAATGGATGCGACACAAGGTCAGTTTTTTAGGTGGATTTATCAACAGTACTGTAGAAAAACTCCCAAATCCCCTCAGCAAAGTAATTATACTCAGCCCCCTTCTGAAGGAGAGGTAAAACCTGGAGGGATAGCCCCCTAGGGTTTGACACCCCCCAGTGTAATTTTTCCCAGTTGCATGTCTGTCCTCAGACAGACACAAAACCAAATCACACTCTGTCTGAGGACAGAGACACAACTGAGAGGTGACTTGAATCCCAGCCTTGACTTCAAATTCAATGAATTCCAGCCTCTCCTGAAATAGACTTCTGCTACAAAGCAGAAATTGCTGCTTATTTATTTATAGTTAGAAGAGTTCATGTGTGCATGGGTTAATTCCCATAACATATATATATATATATTTCACCAAATTTGTGAACTATATTTTACCCCATAAAACAAGCAAACTGACATTTTGGGAAGCGGTTAAACTTCTTACAGAACTTTTTAGTTCTAAAACTTCACTGATTTCTCCATGAAGCTTAATGTGGTACTCAAAAACTAAATGAAGGGAAAAATTTTTTACATGCATCTTCCAATACCAGTGGTGGAAGGATGCTTTAAGTTGCTCTGTATCAATATCCATCATGAGTTATACAAGTTCAAACATCGTTCGTTTGGGGAAAAGGTCTTGTCAGCAACTCTCCAACAAGTAATGGACACTATGCTGAGTGACCTTGATTTCATATATTAATGATCAGTCAAAATGTAGAACAGCATAAGGAACATGTTTATAAAGTCTTCTCAAGAATTCAAGAGTACGGGTTCAAATTGAAAGAATCCAAATGTGACTTCTTTATGGAGAAAATTAAATACTTGGGACACATTATCGATAAAGATGGCATAAGATCAGATCCAGAACAAGCTACAGCAACCAAGGACACACCAGCTTCCTAAAATGTCTCTATCTTACAAAGTTTCTTAGGATTGGCAAAATACTACCAGGTGTTCATACCAAATATGCACAACTTACATACTCTGTTAAACAAACTTTTCAAAAAAGACAGAGACTGGGAGTGGACACCAAGAAGTATTCATCAAAATAAAGGAAGTCTTGATAACAGACTTGTTTCTTACCTAGACAATCAATTTTCTATACTAACTGTTTGCCAGATTAGGGGTAGTCAGGGTAGTTGATTGTTTAGTGTCAGACAATGGAACACAATTTGTGTCTGGTGATTTTAATGATTTTTGTGAGACCTTCCAGCTCAATCATATCATGATCGCTCCATATCACCCAAGGTCCAATGAATAGGCCAAGCATTTTCTTGACACACTGAAAAGAACTCTGAAGAAAGCTAGGGGCACACCCACAGAAAAGGCCCTACAACAAGCTTCTTCGTAAATAAACAAAACTCGAATGAAGAAACACAGTACCTACAAATTGCTACCAACTTGGAGAGAAAGTTTTTCTGGATATTTTGGGATAATAAATCTTTCTGGGAAATAGGTACAATTGAAAAAAGAGTAGGAAATAATTAAAGGTCCCCAGTTTACTCATAAAAGACATTTAAATCAGGAAACACTGTCGGACAATGCTGACAGAGGTCCTGAATAGAAAGAAGTCATATATGTTATTTATATTACTTTTGACATGCCAATTTTGCAAGTAGCCACAGAAGATCACCATTTAAGGAGAGAAAAAAAAAGACAGACTTTATCGTCATTAATCCAAAGAGAAAAAAGTATTATGTCCCCTGTAGAGTTGATACTTGGTGGGGAGAGGAAAGACACAACACAAGGTCAGTTTTTTTAGGTGGGTTCATCAGCAGTACTGTAGAAAAATTACCATAGAAAAATTATAGCTCTGACAGTCGGACCAAACAGTAACACTGGTGACCTTCTCATTTTGTATATGTGTAACTCTATTTCCACATAAAAAAAATGTATTTCTTGGTTTAATACAACAGAGCAAAAGAAATTATTATTAGTGATATTGTTTATTTTGCAGTTTATTGTAATTTGCGATGTAAGCTTTGAAATATTCATTACTATGTGCTTGTAAAATCTGAAAATTAGAGAAATTAGCTGGAAATTGGGGAAAAGGAAAAAATATATTTTCCCATTGTATTCAGAAGTTAATTTTTGCCCAGTAAAAGTGGAAGACAACGATAGTCAAAACAAATGGTCAGAAACTTTTGATCAGATTAGAGTAAGGTCAGACTCTTAGTTCCCACATTTGACGAGAAAGGATTTAAACATTTTTGAAAACCTAAAATGATATAATTAAGAAGAAAAGGATGAAGAGAAAATTAATTCATATGAGATGTTGTTGCTTCATTCGTTGAACCAAAACTCCCCATCTTGAGATGTGTTGGTGGAAAATAATCTCATTGGTCAAAGTTTTGATTTGCATAGATACCCAGTGTCTGTCATTCATCCGCCAAGAGAATTGGGGACAAGTATAAAAATTGAGACCCCAGTGAGAAAAATTAGTTAATTTTGAGTAGTAGTTTTTGAATTTGCAGTCGAGATGTAACGACTGAGGGAAAAGTGTTCCCAACTGAGGGGTCACGACCAAGAAGACTGTCGCCTTCCATAGAGCTCCGGGCTGAAGATGTAAAGAAATGTAAAAAAGCCTGCCATCGATCAACTTAAAAGAGTTAAAGTCAAATACTGTGCCTCCAATAGAGTCCTAGCTAAAGATGTATAGAAACAAAATGAGTCGAGAAAGAGTTAAACTAGCTGAAAAGAGATTTTTTATTGCTGAGACAAGACGAGTCTCCTATCATCACCCGAACGTACCATTTCGGCTGTTTCTGTAAAGCTTCAGTATAGAGCCAAGTTTAGTTTTTAGAGCTACCGAGTGACAGAGACTAAATAACCCCACTACCTCCGTCACTGCCATTTGCTACCATTTGCTCTATTTCGGCTATTTCCATAAAACTTCGATAAAGAGCCCTGAAAGAACTTTTTGTTTTAAAAGTAATTTGAAAAATTGAAAGCTCTGATTATTTAAACAAATCTTTCGCTCTGTTGGGAACACTGAATTCGACGATTGTATATTCTGCTTTTATTGTTAATTATTTTTTTTAATATATATATATATATATATATATATATATATAAAAACGTTTTCCATAATTCATCCAGGCATCTTTGAATTTGTTCATTTATTTTTTTTGGGTGTTGTGTTTATTTTTTTTCATCACAAGTATACATGTGTGTCTGGTCTGGTTTGAGGTGGTAGAGAAACAGCTACCGGCTTTTCAACATGTCTTTCCTGAGATCAAAGAACACAGCGTGGGCAGGAAAGTTCACCGTTGTAACAGACGTCTTGAGGACCAGCTGCTGTGACGAGGCCATGCTGCCATTTCGACAGCATCAACCCTGACTCAGGTTCATCATCATTATTGACCTTTGCACTTAGCCAGTCAGACGGCAACTGGGTGGCAGTGTTACATATGTGTTGTACTACTGTTCTTTGTTGATATATTTTCTTAATTGTATTCCTTCCTTGTGTCTTTATTTCTGGCCCCTGACAAGGCTAAAACAATATATATTAATAGCTTACTTTTTTTGCATAAGTGCAAAGTCAGGTATCATAACGATTTGAATGAAATTCTAATGTATTAAAGTTGTCTCGATAGCAGAGGTTACATAGTTTAGAAACAGGCTCATTTCAATATATCCTTCCAAAAAATACTCATAACTTACATATATCAATGGTGTCTTATCCGTTTATCTTAAGCCCATTGATGTAAAAAAAATACCATTAACATGCTCAATCAAGTTTGACCTACAGCTAAATTTACCTTTGAAACAGAAAATATTATCTCACTACCTTTTTTAGACATCATATTAATTAAATCCAATAAATTATAATTCAAAGTATATAAAGAAATTAACAAATAAGAACAACTACATACATTTACTTACATCATGACAATAAAAGTAAAACTGGTATAATAATAGGTTTTTATCTTTTACTACATTTCGAATGAGCAGCCCCCACCACTACCAAGATGAAGAACACAAACACACTGTAAAGACATTCAAATCCCTACAATATCACACATACTAATACTAATAGTTAAAACAAAAGGCCCTGAATATACATATAAGAACACAAAAAGCATACATATAAGAACACAAAAAGCATAAGATACATTATATACATATAAGAACACAAAAAGCTCTGAATATACATATAAGAACACAAACACACTGTAAAGACATTCAAATCCCTACAATATCACACATACTTCATACTAATAGTTAAAACAAAATGCTCTGAATATACATATAAATTGAAAATGTAAAAATCGAATACATCCCAATGATAAATGTGGAAAAAAATTCTAGAGGTTTGTCTTTCTCTAAGACTGGTTGCCAACCAAGGCTATAGAAGCAATTTTTTTTTTGGTGTTTAACCAATAGCTGGGCCTTGTTAACCTGGTTCAATTTTCCATGCTACTAACCATTAGGCCAGTGAACAATTTGTTATTTATAAAAAATCTTAAAAATTCAGAAAGTGACTTTATTTTTATTCTACATTCTATTCACACACAAGCACTAAATTTTTTCTTCCTTTAAAGTTTAATAAATAGTCACCACTTGCTCGTAAATACTCATATATTTGCTAAAAATTGTTTTACAATTAAATATTATATTTTGATAATTGCTCATATCGAAATAATTAATCTTGTATCATTCCTTTTGAATAAAAAATATATTTAAAATCCTTAAAAGAAACAAAATGACACAGAACCAATCCAATTGATTCTCTAGACCCACTGAGAACAATAATTAATGCGAATAATTTCTGTTCTTATCTAAGAGAATAACTTCAACTTAAGATACAAAATGAAGTTTTGGTCAAAATAGAATCATCAAGTATTGTTTTATATTGAAGAGCAAACAAGCATTTCTGTAGATGACAAAGGTTAAATAAATAAAACTGAAGCCAATAAAGCTGCCATATTGGATTGAGAAATCCTTTCAACTGAAAATTGCTTCATCTCTTCTGTCAGTAGATGAAGCAATTTCTTTCTTTGGTTAGAAATATTTTATATCATAAAAATGATTAAATGAACTCCAAAGCTTTCAAAAACTGACTACTATTTAATCATTAGTTAATTTTTAAAAAAACTAAACAAACATTCATGTTCAAATTCTTAATATCCTCTTCACTACAGGTTGCCATGTGTAAATTGTTGCCAGTTTATAGTTTTGATTTTCTACATATGCCTGGTTTGTTTTTGTTGACTGCACAGTAAAGCCCCTTTCTGAATTTTTGAGATTTTTTTAAAATAACAAATGGGTGGCTGGTGTAATGGTTAGTAGCATGGGAAATTGAATAAGGTTAATAAGCCTAGCTATGGGTTAAGCAGTAAGAAAAATTAGCTTCTATACCCTTGGTTGGCAATCGGTCTTAGAGAAAGATAACTGTCAGTTGGGCACTGTCTGTAAGAAAAAGAGTACTATGACACAATTCACTCTGCAAGAAATTTTAAAATATCATTTCAGAGTGTTTGGGTACCAATCTGAGAATAGTGCAAAGGATTCAGTAAGATTCAGATGAGTCTAATGATGATTAAGAAGGTATGGCAGCTCAGAAAAATTTCCTTGATTGTTCTGATAAAAGAACTCCGAAATTTGTTGGTTAGGGCCTAATATTCAACATGGAGGCCTACATCAACTGCCTTAAGAAGGTAGTGCTGCCCGAGGTTAAGAGGGTGGCTACTGAAAACTGAAATGTTGGCAACAGGATTCTGCACCATGTCACACAAGAAAGAGAAGCCAGTCATAGCTATCAGACAATTTCTGTGACCACATTACCCTTTACATCAGGCCACCAAACTCCCCAGACTGTAACACCCTTGATTATTAAGTGTGGGGCACAGTTGAGCAACAGACCAACAAAACTCTTTGTAATCCCAAAAGATGAACTGAAGGCAATGATTATGGTAGCATTTACCAACTTAAACAAGGAAACCATCTAGAAGAGATGCAGGAGATTTTGTAGTTGTCTGGAGGCCATGATAAAAACCAATGGTGATTTTATTGATTAAATTTATCCTTTAGTATGTCAAGATATTTTTGTGTAATTTTGGTAAATATATTTGTTAAAATGAGATGTCAGTGTTATTTTCATTTTTGTGTAATTTAGACGACAATTTATCCATTGCACCCTGTATTTGAAGCTTCTTTTTTTTTCTTAATAAAATTTACTTTTTAAAGATATTTTTCTCAATAGATGGAAATAATGCTATATTCATGCTCTGCACATATATATTATTTAAATATGATTGCTTCATTTTTATTTGTATTGTGCAATAATTCTTACAACTGTTTTAAATCAGAATAAGTATTTATAAATGTACAATTTTGATATATTGGGTTACACCATGTCGTAATATAATGCAACATTCTTCCAACTTTAAATAATTAAATTTTAAGACTAGTTATAAAATAAGATGTTTACTTACTTTTTCATTTATTAACTTCTACAGGTTCAAATTTATTGACTCAAAAACTTGGAATTCTTCTTTCTTGATTTACTGAGCAGAACAGCCTAAATCAGAAGAAATGATTTTACTAATTCTGAAGCCATCTGGAGGCCAATGGCAATTTTATTGAAAAAATATACTCTTTCTTATTTCAAGATATATTTGTGTAATTTTGTTAAATATATCTGTTAAAATGAGATGTTAATGAAAACTGAACTGGATTCTGCCAAATGCTTTGGAGATATCAAGTGCAACAGTAGTGCAACAGCTCAAGCTTCACTGTTCTTATTGAGAGCCTGGTATATATACTCTGTGATGGTCGTTAACATATCAGCAGTAGATATGGTGAAGTGGAAAACATACATTTTATTGGAGAAGAGGTCGTGAGCTGTGAGATATTGAACCACTACAGCATTAATAACAGCCTCAAGCACTTTGCCAAAAATCAGAAGTAGGCTGATAGGGCAATAATTGTTCCAGTGTTCTTAAATACAGGAAAACACAGTGGAAGACTTTTAGCAGGGATGGAAGCAAGAAGCAGAGAGGCAGTAGTTGTAAAGTTTGGAGAGGACAGAGGAGAGTTCAGGGGTACATTTCTTTAGGACAACGCTTCTGTCACCTCCGCTCGCTTTATTGGGGTCAAGCTTTGAAATTATGTTAGAGACCGGCAAGGGATTAATGTGAATGTCACTCAGTTGAGCCTCAGTTCTAGGTGGGAAATCAGGTATAATTTAGAGTTGGTGGAGAATCTGTGAGCAAAGCATTCAGCCTTGTTCGCTGAAGTTGTGAGGACCTCAAATTCACTGATTAAAGTGGAGACTGAGGGCTTGCTGTTATTTAACACATTTTTACAAACCCACTAATAGTCTTTGGAGCTGGACTTGTGAGATGCTATACGCCGTTTCTTTTTTTTTAGCAAACAACAGCTTAGCATCATTTAGGATAATTTTGCACTGATTTCGAGCAGAGGCAAAAAGGCGCCTATTGTGGTCAGATGTGTGGCTCCAATAAAGAGAGAAGTGATTCCTGTGGGCAATAGCAGCCAAGCAATCAGAGGAGAACCAAGGTGACAAATGGGGTTTAAGCCATAAATTCCTGGCTGAGATGGAAGCATTGATGCCAGCTTTAACCCATGAAGAGACCTGGGACACACAATCTTCAACCAGAAAACTAAAAACTTTGTTCCTAGGGACATCATACAGGAAATTATGGAATGACTCCAAGTCTGCTTTTTGGTAGCAAAAAGTCATTGTGGGCAATAGCAGCTGAGCAAGCAGGAAAAAACCAGGGGAATGAATGGGGTTTAAGTCATAACTTCCTGGCTGGGATGAATGCATTGAAGTCAGCTTTAACCCATGAAGAGACCTCAGATGCAGTCCTCAATGGGAAGACTAAAAACTTTGTTCCAAAGGACATCACACAGGAAATCACGGAATGACTCCCAGTCTTCTCTTTGGTAGCAGTAAGATATTCTACTGGTCTGGGGCCTCTGTGAGGAGGGGATGTGAAAAGATATATTAATGGAAACCACAGCATGATTGCAGTTTCCAAGAGGACAAAGCCGCATAACATAGCAAGAGTCAGGGATAGAAGTGAAACAGAGATCGAGTAGTGAGTTAGTTCCATTAATGTTATTAGAAAAATGCATGGGGAAATCAACTACTTGTGTAAGGGATTAAGTGACTGAAAAGTCCATGGCATGGACACCAGCAAGATTTGTGACAGAGTTTTCCAGGCACTTGGTGTGGTAGGCATTGAAGTCTCTAAACACAAATATATTAGTAAACGGATGAGAGGAAATGGCCTTATCTATATTATTCGTAATGTTGTTAAGTACAGAACAGTCATGAGATGAAGGGGAGTGGTAGAGAAAGAAAAAATAGCTAAGCGAGTTTAGTAGAGAGAGACGGAGGCATGTAGGAATGGTCTGGAGATTCAAGAGAAATCACCCTAGCTAGAGGGAAATGTTCGCTGACATAAACGCGAAGTCCATCCACATGGACATTGGATTTCTTCCTAAAGAGGGGAAGATAACCAGGGATATAGAAGTCAGAGGAAAAAATAGAAGGGTCAAGGTTAGTTTCAGAGAGCTAAGATGTCAGGTGAGCTTACTTGGAGGATGGATTCTACGCTTCAAAAAACTTTGTTCCTAGGGACATCATAAAGGAAATTATGGAATGACTCCAAGTCTGCTTTTTGGTAGCAAAAAGACATCCTGCTGATCTGGGATTCCTGAGAGAAGGGGATGTAAAAGAAGATATTAATGGAAACCACAGCATGAGTTGCCAAGAGGACAAAGCTGCATAACATGGCAAGCATCAGGGATAAAAGTGAAACCGTGATCTAGTAGTGAGTCAGTCCTATTAGTGTTATTAGAGAAACACGTGGGGAAATCAACCACTTGAGTAAGGGATTGGGTGATTGAAAAGTTCATGATATGGACACCAGCAAGATCTGTGACAGAGTTTTCCAGCCACTTGGCATGGTGGGCATTGAAGTTTCCAAACACAAATATATGGGCAAATGGATGAGAGGAAATGGCTTTATCTGTATTTTTAGAGATGCTGTCAAATACGGAACAGTCAGGAGATGAAGGGGAGCAGTAGAAAAAGAAAAGATTGCTAACCGCGGTTAGTAGAGAGAGACGAAAACACATGTAGGAATGATCAGGAGATTCAAGAGAAATCACCCAAGCTAGAGGAAGATGTTTGCTGACATAAACGTCCTTCCTCAAGAGGGGAAGGTAACCAAGGATATAGAAATCAGAGGAAAGAATAGAGGGGTCAAGGTTAGTTTCACAGAGAGCTAAGATGTCAGGTGAGTTTACTTTGATGAAGGATTCAACACTGCAAAAGTTGGTATGGATACCACAGATGTTTGAGAACGAGATGTTATTAGGTTTAGAAATTTATGTTTAGCTGGTTTAGTTTTAGTTCTTACTTTTTGTGATGTCATAATTAGTGATTTTTTCAGTAAGTACTCGTAAGTAGTCAAATACAACATGTGTAGGAAGGAAACTGGTGCAGACTACAGCATAATGTGGCCTCAGGGTTGCCCACTGAAAGCACTTGCAGGGACACCCATCCATGCTCAAAATGGCACTACAAGATGCCCTGATATTATACAACTGTTTAGCAGAGCATCCTCTCAAGATGCTAAGCAAGAGTTTGAGCTCCTAATAACCAGTCAGAAGCAGTAACCATATTGCAAACAATTTATGACAGCACTACTCTTAAGATCTAAGAAAAGGAAAGAATCTTGGAACCCCTTCTTAAACAGGAAACAAGGCATGAGTCTCTACTTCTGTTCAAAAGAAGAGAAAGGAGTATGAACCGGGCAATAGTAGGTTCAATCTACTCCAATTTAAAAAAATAGATAAATATATAAATAAATAAAAACATAAATAAATGCATAAATAAAAAATTAAAAATTGCCTAAGTTTTAACTTTGTTATAGTCATGAGATCCCTTAGTACTCACTGCAAGGAAAATTTAACATGCCTTTCCTTAGAAATTCAAACAAAAAAAAGCCCTTCCATTCCAGATGCCTAAAAAAGCTAACGGAAATCTTAACTGACACAAGTATATTTAAAATTTATCCAATGCTATATGCAACAAAACATAGCAACAAAAATACATACATATATAAATATTCATTTTCAAAATAAAATACTCAGGGAATCAGCAGCCATCAGAATATTAACCGAGATGAGTGAAACTTTAAATTCATCATGGTGAATTCCATTTCACTTTTTATTCAGTTGTTAATTCACCTGGCTTCTAGCAGATATGAAATCAGTCAGTGAATGCTGGACGATTACATCAAAGATAAAGGAGTGACTCTAAGCAACAGAAATGTAATTCTACAGAAGGAAACTGTGGATATCGTGGACTGAACTCGTGGGCAACGATGAGGTTTTAGAAAGGATGCAAACTTATCATCAGGAAGAGACAACAGAGGTTTCTGGGACACATAATGAGGAAAGAGGGCTTAGAGAATGTAATACTCACAGGACAGATAAATGGAAAGAGAGACAGGAGAAAGCAGTATGAGACACATTTAATGGGCTTGAGCAAGTGGATGGCAGAGAGGGATTTGGGAGAGATACCAAGATGAAAAAATGCTAAAAGCAACAAGGAATAGGGGCAAGTGAAAGTCCATGATCGCCCACGTCCCGAAGGGACACAGCACATAAAGAAAAAGAATATTAAGTCTGCAGTAGAATAGATTTTATAACTGAGGAGAAAAATTCCTAAGTGGCTTTGATTCCAATTCATCTGTGAAATAAGCATACAGACATTGCAGACATCATAAATGATTCAAATCATTTTGCTTACAGGAACCAAATAGCATGCTTACCAACCATAACACATTCCTGTACACTTCTCATCTTCAACTAATTCTTGGGATTATCTTCCTGCCATTCACTTTATTAACCAGTTCACTGTCATGGATGAGGTAACTTATCTTTGCAAATTGTCAGTTTATTGTCACAGACAAAAAATTATTAGTTTTTGATAGTTTTCTTCTCCTGCAAGACAGAAACATGAAATTAATTATTCATGCTGATGTGGCTATATTTGTATGGCTTTGAGGTATAAGTGTAGATCCATATTTTAAGGTATTTCAGATTCCCTTCAGTCATTTAAATATCTTAACATATATATATATATATATATATATATATATCCGAGTGAATACGGAAGGAAGAAAAAATTTTTTACAACGTCCAAAACATTAATTTAAAACAGTACTCGATATATAATATATAGAGCTGTGAATATTTATGACAAATTATATTTTAGAACATGTACAGAATTTTTTTAATATATCCACTATAAATCGTACATTTATTTCGATATTGAAACTATAATGTCTCATCAGCTAATGAGACATTGTAGTTTCAATATCGAAACAAATGTACGATTTATAGTGGATATATAAAAAAATTCTGTACATGTTCTAAAATATAATTTGTAATAATTATATATATATATATGTATATACCTTACATTTATTAGATATTCTGCTGGGTGTACAGTCTGTGTCTCAGCCCAGGTGATGCCAGAATAGACTTTGCACTCAGTGTCTTTCAGAGAAACCATGTGCAGGGCTGATTTTGTGGCTGCTCTTGATTGCTGACCCTGTGATTAACAGCTGCATCTGTGAAGCGATATATCAGAAAGAGGCTGCATGTCAAACTTAGACATATAAATACCTACCATAAAGGAAAGGATATAAAGTCACTCAGATATTGAACATAAGAATGCATTAAGATGAGGGACCTGAATCAATTGTCAAAGGAAAAGAGTGGGATAAAATATAATGTTAGTGTGTTATCTTATGCAAATGAGCTGAGTCGGATGTAAGTACTAAGCCATTGACTGTTTGGAACTCCATGACTTGTAACAGTGTACCATGTATTGCGTACTGGAACTGTGAGATATACCAGGCGATCATGGCCTTCCACTTTTCCCTATCCCTTTATTTATGAGTTGCTAGTATAAAAACAAACAAAACATTTTAAAAATAAAGATTTCCTATTTTCATCAATTTTTGCCAATTTTCATTCAAAAATATAAAAGTATTAAGAATGATATTAAAAGGTAAACCAGTCAGTGAATGAATTCATACAGAATCCTTAATTCTTCACATCCAGGCTATGACCAAAAAGGAATCCTTTCTTTATTTTCCGTCTAATTTACCACCAGAGTTGTACACTGCACTACCACAGGATTCAATAATTCCAACTCTAAAAGCAATTAAGAAGAATTTCTTTTTCTTATTCATTTTATTACATGAAAAATCAACCCTTTGCAAGTTTTAAAGCCAGGAAATATTTTTAGGCTGTAAGAAGTGTTTTTTTTGAGATAATGGTTTTAGTTATACAAACTTTACGATTAGGTGAGATCAATTTTGGTAAACATAATAATTAATTAATAATTAATTTGTGCTCTTTAATAATTTTTAACTTATTTTCGGGTAGAAATATTCTTGAATCATAGAAGCCCTTAATTATGAACATGACAAAACATGATCTCTTGTTTACTTTCCTTGTATGAGTTCAAACTTAGGCATAGTGCCTCCCAAACCTCTGCTAAGAACTAATGTGTGCTCTTTGATTATTTTTAACTTGTTTTCAAACATAAATATTCTTGAAACATAGAAGCCCTTAATTTTGAACATGACGAAACATGATCTTCATTTACTTTTCTTGCATGAGTTCAAACTTGGGCACAGTGCCTCCCAAAGTTCTGCCAATATCAACAGAACATGGAGAGATGGGTTCACAAGTGATTGGACAGTCCGAAGGTGGTTCCAGAAATGGTGATGAGAGCCTCGAAGATGAAGAAGGTAGAGGATGATTATGCAATCCTGACAACAAACAAAATTGCAAAGAATCGTTGAGCAAAACCCACATCAAAGTGTCAGAAAAAAACCTCAAACACATGATGTCAGCACTGCAACAGTTTCACTTAATTTTCAGAGTATTGGCAGGTGAAAAAGTTTAATAATGAACTGAATGCCTCTTTGCGGTTATCTGCAAGAGCCTTCAAAGTCATCTGCTACCTATTCAATATTACTCTTTGGGTGTATTTAACTATAGTACCTAATTTTTTTTTTTTTTTTTTACAGGTATGTCTTCACATGTCAACAAGCTTAATGTTCTATCTGTCTTAACCATGTCCTAAACCCACTGTTCTTCTCATGTAGCACTGGCATCAGAAGGACTGAAGCCAGCAATGAAAGTGAATGCAAAAGAATTCCTTATGGTGCCATAACCTATGTATTTATTCAGAAATACATTTTGTTAACCTATAACTACTTTGAGCAACAATATGTAAAGGTCTTGTCCATATAATCTCATCTTTGTTGATATCAAAACATTTTGGCTGTTATGTGATCAAGCCTTCTTCAGGTGTCTGTCAATTCTGGTAACCTTCAGGGAAATCTGCACTGTACCCTTTATTTAATTGTTCATGTTCTGTTGTCCAGAGCTACAAATATCTCATCTTGTTTGTTGCTATTTTTTGTTTTTATTTTTTTACGTACTTCTCAATTACAGTCAGTTTTGTTTATACTGAATCTAAATCTGGCTTGCCAGACCAGGAACTGAATTCATAAACAAATGCATTAATCTGCAAGACTAAACAAGGACAACAGAATGGGAACAACTTACCCCCATAGATTAAAGAAAGGGTTCAGTTTTAAATTTCTTAAAGTTGATCTGAAGAAGTCTGAAAAATGGCTGAAATCTTGTGATAATAACAAGATAATGATACTAGCCTGAATAAAAATAATAATAATATTGGTTTAACATTAAAACTTACCATCTGGCTACTCTCTGTTGTAAGATTAAATATGACATTTTTAAAAAAATGTAACTTCATGTGGTGTGAGTAGCCACGATCAAATGCCAAATAAGTAACACAACTTTCCAACAAATAAACAATTACAATAACAAGAAAAACAAAAGAACAAAGCAACAGTAATAAAGCAAAAATTTCACAAACTAAGAATTGGGGTCGACACAAAAGATCAAGTTTGGACAAGGGAATGCAGTGTTCTGACTTGAACACAAGACAGACTAGGACTGAGTCAGTTGACACTAAAAATCAGCCTATTTTATTGACTAGGAAAAAAATTCCAGATTGCATTTGTGTGCTTTTGCTTATAAATTGGAGAAGGAGAAGTGTTCTGCAGTGATTCCTAATAGAATTAGAGGTGGATGAATCTTACTAATATTTGTTATTCTTAGTTTGAATGGTATCTTATATATTTTAGTTTGTTTTGACTATTCAGCCTCTCGCCCTCTCATTTTCATATTATATTTTTTTAAATATATTTTCGTACAAAAAACAAAAAATTGTTAAAAATATTGTATATAAAACGAAATTTTTATGTCATTGTTTTTCCCTCTTTCTTAGATTATCCTGTGAATATATGGTATTATAGATTGTAAGCTGATGGATACGTTCTTGTCAGAAATGAGCTTATTGTAATGAGTGATTGGGTCATGAATTTGATTAGCTTGGTCTACGATAAAAAATGTTGACCAGCCTCATCCCAATCTTCTTTTGACAAGATGTCAAAATTAGTATATATTCATTCCTAAATGAATTGAAATCAACATTTTCAACTGTGGAACGACATGTCTACAGAGACTCAAACTTTAAAATATAACATGACTCATTTTAATATATCAAGGAAACTTGATCATAATCTCTTGCAAAATAGTAACGCTTCATAGCGAAGGCGTAAAACTAAAAAAAAAGATAAAGACAGTATAGGATGTTTGTCTGCAATTGTAGATGCTCATCTGAAAAAATCACAGAAAAACTTTCAAATAAGCAGCTGAAAAATGGCACAATTCTTATTATCAGTTAAAAGAAGAGAATTCAGTTACTTGTAGTAAATTAGAAACATAAATCTTCCGTGCAGATCATGTTTTTATGTGAGCATTGATCTATTTATGATATTGAATCACATGCCTCTTATTTCAATAAATGATATTGTTTAGACATAACATCTTTTATTAATAAATCACTTATTTCAAATTAATTCACAAACAACTGAATAATATTGCTTATTGTACTTGATATTACAAAATAACATGCAAGTCATGGCAAAGACAGAAGTTGAATATTTCTGCAAATTGTTATGGATCATTTTTAATAAAAACCATCTGAATGGTTCTTTTCTTTCAAGGTAATTAAGTTCCTGGGTTAATGATTTTATCCAGAATATTTGAAAAGATAAGAATGAAATGGATATTTCCCTTTCATTGTGGCTGATATGATAACAGAGAATTATATCAGCTTTATTCGATCCAAAATACCTGAGCAGTGATAGCCCCTTTCTTCTCAATATTGATTCAGTATATATGATTTACAAAATGCAGATTTAGAACAGAAACCTGTTAAACCCTTTTGTATTAACAGGCGTAAACCCGTCCCGTAAATATAATGCTCTCAAAGTTTCAGTGTTTGCATAACTGTTGTGGTGAATCTTCATTGCCAAGTTGTCGTGACCTGTTTTGGCCAGGAAGAAAGACACGGAAACAAGAAGGTAGGTTCAAACAGTGTATTAGAATAACAGAGCATATATACAAGTAAGAGTGTTAGTAATCAGCAGATAAAAGTGTACGTCTGAACAGTATAGTTACGCTACGTCTCGACTGTCTTATGACTGCCTCACAGCTGCAACCCTGATGAAGGTCCATTCCTATAGATAGGGCATCATAACAATAACTTTATGTGTCATTTGTGATGATGTCATCATATATCATGGCAGAGGATATGTGGGGTGAGTTACAGTAGATTGAACAGTGAGAACTGGTTTTTACAGGGTGGCATAAATACTAAAGAGTTAAACAAATTTTTTTTAGAATAGAAACATTTAAAGATTAAATCATTAAAAACATTCTAATACTTGCTCATTCATGTTCTTACACAAAAAGAACTAAACTCACCAAGAGTGGGTAAATACAAACACTTTTGTGAGTAGCCTTTGTATCCTCTTGACATATCAGTCTATTAAGGGTTATTTGTGATACATGCTTCAGTGATCATGTTTCAAAAGAGACATGACTGACTGGGAAGAATATTTTCCCACAGTAGGTTGCCATTACTTTCTGGTTGCCAACCAAGGCTATAGAACCAAGTCTGTCCTGCAATTTAATCCATAGCTGGATAGAGAAGAGATGGATCAATACCTTTCCCAAAGGTCTTTGTCAATGAATTTAACTGGAATTCGAACTTGGCTTTTCAATTGCTTGTTCCGAGTCGATACTTACCGCACCATGATGCACACCCAAAATAAGTTAATATTCTGTATTTTAGTCTTTTTAAGCAAAAGATTATTGAACATCAATTTGTTTTTAACCATTTCACTTCAAGCAAGGCAGTAATGCCATTAGAATGCAGGGGGTTACAGGAGGGGTGAGAGTGAAAGAGAATAAAGAAGACATAAAATAGGAAGGATTGAGGGGAGGAAAAAATAAGCAGGATTCAAGATATTTGATGCCGATTAATGTTGAACTAAAATTTTTGAAGATTGTAGTTATCAGGGAAACAAGAAAACAGAAGTGAATCCTACAGGTGGGAAGTGCGAGTAAAGACACTGTTGGAGTAGAAGTGACAGTTGCAGTTAACTATTCCAACAGTAAAATGATGAGACGTATTTATGTAGCTGGGGCACAAGGGAATAAAGATTGTCAGAGCAATTTGTAGAAAAAACAGAGGGAAGCCACATCACATTGGTAAGAATATCACTGAAGTCGAGATGCCAGGTCAGGATTGATTACATTGCAGATCTTTTTTTGATTTTGTCAAAAATCCTGAGATACACAGCAAGAACACCAGACCAGATATAGCAAAAGTATTCAATGCACAGACAAATGGTAGATTTATAAATGTGCAAAACAGATTCTTATGAGAAACATTTTCTGCTACAACACAGTGAACCAACTTTCCTTGCAGTAGACAAAGCAACTGGTTCAATATAGTCAGTCCACTTCAGGTCAGTGAAAAACATGAGGCCAAGAAGGCACCATGTGTTCTCTTCGAATCTAATATCAGTCATGTTGGTGGCAAACAAAAAACGTTCTCTATGGTGCTTAAATGAAAGCCTTTTTTTGGAGGTGTTAAAGTTTATAATGCACCACATTCATATGAAAGTATCTGAAAACAAGTCTGTCCAACACAATTTTCATTTCACAATTTGTTAGGAATGATTGGATTAAGGCAAATATTTCCCTTGTGACACCATTGGCCCTGGAGGGTGCATAGAGGGCCAACATGCTAAACCCTATTGAACATCTTCAAGATATCTAGAGCCACAGACCAGGCTTTGTCGTTCTTATCTAGAGCTTGATATACTAATTCAGTGATGGCTGTTAATATATTGACAGTAGACCTGGCAAAATATTAACCATATTGCTTGTCTAAAAAGAAGTTTTAACCACTTTGGCATTGAGTATATACTTGAGTACTTTACTAAAAAGCAGTAAGAGACTAATGGAGCAACAATTTTGAAGTTTCAGAAAGTTCTGCAGGGTTCTTAAAAACAGAAACTGCAGAGAAGGACAACTTCCAACAAGCTGGAAAGCAGGAAACAGTGAGGCCATTGTTATAGGCTTTGGAGAAAACTAAAGCCAGTTCAGAGAAGAATGATGGAAAGGATCCCACCACATCTGCTTTACTTGTGAGGATCTGACTTAGAAAAGATGCCTGAAATCAGTGATGGGGTTATGGCCATATCACACAGTAGAGTCTTTATTCTAGTGGGGAAATCTGGCAGGAATACTCCAGATGAGTGGGGTTAGAGTAATAACAAAGGAGGAAACTTCAGTGGCAGATATTTGAACAGGATCATTGAAAGCATCATTCAGATGGACATCACAAAGGAAGTCATACAATGAGTTGAAATCAGGGTGTTGATAACAGAAAGATATTCTGTTGGTAGGAGGTTTGTGACTAATGGGAGAGTGAAAAAAGATATCCACGGAGTTGCCAATAGGACAGAGATGCAGAGTATGACATGAGTCAGGAAGTAGTGGCAAAGAAGATATCAAGCAGAAAAATGAATAATTAATTATTTAATCTTATGTTTGCTATAACTAATCTGTTCATATGCAAACTAGACGGAACATGTTAACAGTTGCTTACTTCCTAAATATGATTTGTTGCATCAATATATTTATATCCTTAATAGGAAAGTAAGATTTTATATATTTGTTTAAGAAATCTTAACAGTTATATATGTACAAGGAGGTGCTTAAAAGTTCTTCACTCAATCTAGAATATCTTCTATAAAAAGAAAAGTTGTCTGTGACTTTTAAATCAGATTTTGGTTAATGGGCAAGATTGAAAACTTTTCAGCAACCCCTCATAATGATGTGAGAGAATAAAATTTCGAACATACTTGTTTCACAACTCTCAAGGTATCATATGTGTAATTAATAAAAGGAATAAATATTTGATGCATTTGTTCAATATATTTATTCTATCCCTTATATCATGCAGTCTAGCTTACAAAAGATGTTTGTTACTGTTATACTGGAACATCCTGCCATCCCCGAGAATAGAATGCTCTACTTTATAAAAGACGGTAATGAGCGGTACGACGATGGGGAAAGGTATTAGGCAAAGGCATTCACTATGCGATAGTCAATTCCGCTCCAACACGTGGCTTGCCTATATGTGTATTATTGTTAATTGTACCTTAGTACAATAAATCTGTATTTCTTATTCCTGGTGTTGAGTACCATTCTTCAACTGATCTTTTTATACTGTATTCCTTTTTCAGGATATATCAGTTACATTTATTTATACAAACAGAATTTTATTCATTCAGGTTTTGGATATTCTATAAAAGTAAGAATTCATCACATTTTTATATATCAAATCTGCAGATCCTGAGTATTTTTTTTAATACTATGACTTTTTGGGATGTAAGGAATGATTGCTCTTCACAGATGTGAATTGCCATGATTTTGAATTTTATGAAATCCTCCTTTTAGACTGTCTGATACCCAATGCTAGATAGCCTTGTCTACCTTGCTATTTAACCTTGTATGAATTCATGCCTTTCACAAGCATATTAACATGAAATTTGAAGCAACAGACTCAGTTGATATTTGAACTCTGCTCACCAATTTCATTTATAGACTGATAACCCTAACACATAATGAACACACACGAGTAAAAGATATTTATAAGACTGAGAAAAAAGTATTTTACAGTTTTATGGTTGAAAAGTCATGCATAAATCTACTACAAGTCTGGTCATCATCTCAGATTCTCACCAACAATGATCATCTTTGTAAATCGAGACAGGAAAGCAAAATAGCTTTATCAAAAGAGTAACATCAATTAGAAAAAGAAAAAAAATGAGTCGACTATAACTCACACATTTGGTTTATAATGAAAAGAGGTAAACCAATCAGATCTATACAAGTATAAATGTGTTGCTTGCAATAGTGTACAGATGAGCTAATAGCAGCTTTAACATAAATTGTTGTAATATTGATGTATTGCAGATGGTTTGTCCTTGGGGTCTGGGCTTCGATTTAATCTCTCCACCCACCTTGTCCATAACGGTTTCTCTTATCAAATTCAGCCACATGGGACAGATATGAACCGACCATTACAGGAGCCAGACTGAGGCAGGGTTAGGGTTCGCTGCAATTCAGATTGATCCATATTCATGAAATAAATAGCATCAGGATTAACTACAATAACATTTTAGTAATTGAGTTTATGATGTGATTTCAGATAAAATCTTTGTAGAGAAAAGTGGCTGTAAAATAAGTGTTTTTGTTTTTTGTAATACTGAAAGTATGAGCAAAAGCCAATAACACACAAGTTTTTCATTCTTTCTAAAAATTTGACTGGGACTAACATTTTTGCAACTTTCACAAGAAGTGCTCTTCTTTGTCCTGTACGTTAAATACTGGTCTTAAAGTCATCATGTTGGTTTCAAATTCTTCTAGGAATGACTGCAAGATACTCTCCAGTCCTCATTTTATGGGCAGAAGTATACAAATACATACTGGGATTTTTTTTTCTAGCCACTAAAATAAGCCAGTTTCATCTAACTCGGTCCCAGTCTATTTTGTCATAGACAGAATACTGCATTCACTTGTCCGAACATGCTTTTGTGTGTCAAAGTCACTTCTTAGTTTGTAAACTTTGTGCCATGTTTACTGTTGCTATTCCTTGCATTTATTCTTTGCTTGCTTTATACCATTTTTTTGTTCTGTTGTTTTCTTTTTTCTTCTTCTTGTTATTGTTAATTGCAAATTTTGTCAATTCTATTTGTTGGCCAATTCCGTTACTTATATTGCATTTGACCATAGCTACTCACTCAACACATCAAGAGCCATAAATAAAAGAGGGCATCAAGGGTGAACACATGCTGTTGAACCCTCATATGTCAAAAATGACAAGAAAGGAGGATGAATTTTCCTCCAGTTGTTTTTAACAAGAGTTCAACATTTCACCTACAAGACTTTGAACAACACCCCTTGTTTGTAATGGTTATAGAAATGTTAAAGCAATGTTCATTCATATATATATATATATATATATATATATATATATATATGATGTATATATATATATATCAAATATATACGATAGTCATCCGCAGACAGATGTTTCGCTGTATTACAGCTCATCAGTACGGCTTAGACTCTGCTCGTTTCCTAACCCAGGATTGAAACCCTACCGAACTGGCATCAGTCAGCAATTCAACCCCTAGGCCACGAGCGTCCAGTAGAAGAAGGCAGGCATTTTAGCATGTATAAACACGCCCAATAGCTAGAGTGCTTCAATTCATTGTTGATTGTGTGGTGCATAAATGCCGAAGTAGTTACTGTTTACAAAGTCTACCATTCTTCCAGAGTGCTCAATCAGGGTGTGAGAACGTAAATACTATAGTCATCCACAGACAGATCAGTTTCGCTGTATTACAGCTCATCAGTATGGATCACACATGTATATATATATATATATATATATATATCTCAGACACATATATTATATATATATATCTCACAAATATATATGTATCATATATATATACAAACATATATCATATATATATATATATATACATCACAAACATATATCACATATATATCCCATATATATGTATATCACATATAAAAATATACATATATATCACATACATATACATATCACATATATAAATATAATTATATCTCACACATATATATATACACACATATATATCATATAAATATATATATATATATACACATATATATATCATATATATATATCTACACATATATATATACACTTATGTCATATATATATACACATATATATATTATATATACACACACATATATATATATATATATCATATTTATACACATATATATATCATATATATACATATATCTATCATACACATAGATATATTGTTGTCTTGCGGCCATTGGCCGAGATATCTATCTATCTATCTATCTATATATATATATATATATATATATATATATCGTAAAATATAGTTTTAAGGTATGCTATATTTATTGCAAAAGTGATCAAGATTACGGATAGAATGTGTATAATCATAAAAGTGGATACTGAGGTCAATGCAATCTTTGAACCATTTATAGATTGCCTTATCCGAACTGATGTAAATATCCTTTTACTGAAAAGAGAGGAAGACATCTTAGGAACCTTTCAGCCAACCCTTCGTCAGAAACAAAAATCCCTGGCAAAAAAATTATTAATCCCACATGTTCAAGAAATCTGCTTTGAAATCTTGCATCAAGTATAATGTTGGCATGTGATTAAGAATGTTAAAACAGTCACAATCAAACAGAGAAGAGCTTATTCTTTGCCAACAAAAGGAAAGTTTTGTTCATTCCCTTCTTTTGGGACAAGTTTTTCTTTTTTTTTATTTCTTCTCCTGCTCTGGTGCTTTTACAGGTTTGTTTGTTTTTAATTTTACAAATTGAATTTATTTTCTAATTTTGATTAAAAGATGGTTTTAGATTTTCATTGGGCACCAATTTGGTTCTCTCTTTTACTCTTTTAAAGTAAATTTTTTGTTCCTGTTAAAAAATATTCATATAATTGTTTTGCCAACAATTTTTCCTCTAATAAAGGGTTAGCCCAAATAGTTTGTAAGATATTCACCCCCATCCAACTTTCTTTTGGTATTATGATGTTTACATCCATTTTATTTAAGGTGATAAGTAAATTTTGTAGTATCAAGTCATTGTTTTTACACACACACACACACGAGCTGAACATATGGATTGGAATTTGATAAAAACCTCTCCATTATAATAAAGACTTGTGTATTTATTAATATATATATATATATATATTTCCCTTCTGTTAAACTCATTGAGAGATAGACAATAGCAAGACAGTGTCACCTCAGTTCATTGTCTTTACTACCATCTATTAAACTTCATTACCAGTTATGAAAAATCTTGCCACATGTTTGCTCTTTAACAGTGCCTTATTCTTATTATTTAATTATATATATATAAATATATATTCCAATTTCTTATCCTTTCATTAATAATATGTAAATTTATTTTTAAACTAAATAATTAAGTTTAAACAACTAAATTTAAAATGGAATAATTAGACTTACTTTTAAATTAAAATCCTTTTTTAATTTTTTTTAATTTTATATTGTATTACATTTGTTTTGTTGGTTGTATAATTAGTATAATTTTGATTATATAGTGGTGTGATGATTTTGTGATTATAAGAGATGAACTAACTGTTATCTCTTAAATATATTTTTAATTTTTTTAAAACTTCAATTTCTTATCCTTTCACCGTTAACAGATAATATTTATTTGTATTTTTTGTTTTCATTTTCTCCTGTCATCTTTTCTTTCTATTTTAAATTTATTTCTCTCTTCTCTCTTCCTCTTCCCCTTTCGTTGACGCTTTAATATACTTACCCTTTCTCTTTAATGCTATCTCTCTCTCTTTCTCTCTCTCACCTAACCCACTTTCTTTACGTTTCAAATTTACGGGTCAGCAGTCTAACTGACATGCTGAATGTATCTTTAGATTTTAGTTGACATTGGCTCTTATGCATGCTCTTTGATTATTATGTTGCGTATATATATGCTTATGTATGAATATCTGTGTGTATTCGCCGAACTGATGTAATGATGTATTTTTTCTTAAATTTTCTCTTTTAAGGGAGTGACCTTTATTTTTATTCGGGTTTGTTTTTTAGGTCTTTGTGAATTTCATTCGTGTAAAATCTTCTGTACAATAAAGATGGAAGCTGATGATGGTTTGCCTTAAATAGGCCTACACTTCCGATTTACCATGAAATAATGTGTCTGCCTTAATTTTTCTTATATTTGCTTTATATGTATTTATATACATATATATTTAGAGCTCTCTTAGAGAGCTATCCTGCCACTATATGTACAGGATACTCCTTTGGATTCTTCTATATCTATACCGCATGCTGATATATATATATATATATATATATATATATATATATATTTAAAAATATGATTGGTGGTACAAATCTTGATTACCTCAATGAATAGGCAAAAATATTTATTATTGCCACTTATAATGATCATATTTAAAAAATAAAACTGAAAAACGGGCTAGCTAACAAGTTTCAAACCTTCTTCACCAAAGCTAAATTGACATTAATAAAGAAATAATTTTCATTTTAAGAAAATTGGCAAAATGTAGAGAAAAAAAATTCTTAAATGGAAATGAGTTGGAAGCCAAATATATGCTCCTTCTGTTTACACAATGAGGGCTTTAAAGATTGAATATAGATGGCCCCCAATTAAATGTAAAAACTGGAACTGCTCTAGCTAAGAGGTCCTTCATTCACTTGTGTTTGGCTAATAAAATCTGACCCCTTTTATTGCTTTTAGAATCAAAAGGGCTAACTTACATCTACAAGAAAAAATTGAATAGGCTTTCATTTCCAATTTCATTTCCAAGCTTTCCTATAGCCTTACCACATTGAAGAAGAAATATTATCAATTATGGAGCAACTCTATCAATTTACTTACTTATTTTTAATAGGATTTGTTTTTTTCATTAGGCTGCACTGATTCATGAATGCAGTTGTTCTCAATGTGCAACAAAATATTGGAACAAGTTGCAGCATTTAATTTATAAGAAGTTGGGTTGTTTTGCTGCTCCTATTGTTGGCCAGAATATTCGGAATCTTTCTCCATCCCAGGAGTCCGTGGTAGGGTTATCTATTCTCTTGCATGGATTGGATTTTTGTGACCCTGCTTGCATATTAAACAAGAGGAGATTTATTTAGAGTTTAAAGCTTTGTTTGCTCAGTTGGCCAGACTTCAGACTGATTCAGCCAATCAAAAAAGTTAGTGACCTTAAGGCTAAACTTAATGATATTGCATATTCCTATGCAGGTACTCCTGTTCCCTATAGTGAGTCAAAATGAAACAGAGATCAATATAAAGTTATCAATTCACTTTGGCATAATAAGTCTTTGGTTATTACAAAACCAGATAAAGGCTTGAATGTCATCATTCTTGATTATCAAGATTATCTTCACAAGATGAAGACTATTCTTGAAGACACTTTAAGCCCAACAGACAAGGATGATTCTACAATATCTATTGAGGCCAAATTCCAAAAATGCCTACTTAAATGGGTTAAAAGTAGGATTTTACCCACTGAAATTTCTAATGAAATTAAACCCTCGAGTTCTATTCATCTTTGTCTCTATGGTTTGCCCAAAAACACGTAAGGATGGTGTTCCATTAAGATCTATTTTATCTATGATTGGGTCTTCACAACATGGCTTGTCTAAATGGCTTACCACCATATTACAGCCTGTTTTAGAATGGTATAACAAATTCTGTATTAAAGAATCATTTAATTTCTTTGACATTATACAGCATTAGCCATCAACTGACAAATTTATGTGTTCTAATAACATTTCTAGCATTTCTACTTGTGTCCCTTTGGCTGAGACTATTAATATATGTGCTGATGCCTTGTATTGTAGCCAATTGTTACCTCCCGGTATTCTTGAGGAGGTATTTGTCAAACTGATGCAATTTGCTATGATGTCAGTTGAATTTAGTTTTGACAGTGTCATGTACAGGCAAATTGATGGTGTTTCAATGAGTTCTCCCTTGGGACCCATTTTAGCAAACATTTTTGTTGGATTCCATGAGGAGAATGTGTTATCTGAATCTAATAAACCCAATGTGTATTTCCATCATGTAGATGCAACCTTTTGTCTCTTTAACAATTGAAGCAGACCACTTCCTTTCGCCCCTTAGTAATATGCATCCATCTTCAAAATTTAAACAAAAAAAGAAAACTAATTCTTCCCTTCCTTTTCTTCATGTTTTGGTGAGAAGATCTTCCTCTCTTTTCTTACTTCAGTTTATTGAAAACCAACATTTACTGGTTTATATCTACCAGATGGGATTCTTTTTGTCCCCCAAAATGTAAAATTAACCTAATTAATACCCTTGCTCAGAGAGCCTTGATGATTTGCGGTCAAACTAAGTTGGATTATGAAGTCAGATTTATTACTACCACTCCCTGTAATAATGCCTATCTTTTGAATATTGTCCAATAGATAATTAAGAATAAGATATTGGAGTTCAGTCAAATTAAACCAGCTACAGTACAAAGATGTCCCATGTGCCTCTGCCTTCCTTGGCTGGGTTCTGTCAGTGATAGATTTGCTAAGCGAATTTCTGTTGCAGCATGACAATGTTATTTTGATGCCAATACTTATGTAGTTTTTTTTTATTTACTTTACTAAACCTGTCTTTTCTTCTATACTGAAAGCTGTTCTCCCAGCACACCATAATAGTTCCTTGATTTATTTGTTTAAATGTCGTTATGGATTGCATTACAAAAGGGAGAACTACTCAATGACCAGATGCCAGAATTAACAGAATTTGTACCTACAAAAAATCTGTAATTCGAACTATTCTTTATCAAACAGGCTGACCAAGACATACAGATCTTCTATTGCGGAACATCTTATAAATAACCATAATTGTGCCATAAATTTTAGTGTAGGCACAGTTTCCATCTTAAGCTTGTCCCACTCAAGTTACCACCTCATAGTATTGGAGGCCATCTATATTCAATTTTTAAAGCCCTCACTGTGTAAACAGAAGGTGCATAGATTTGGCCACTTACTCATTTCCATTTAATAATTTTTTTCTCTACATCTCGTCCATTTTCTCAAAATTAAAATTATTTCTTTATTAACCTTAATTTAGCTCTGTTGAGCGAGGTTCAAAACTAGTTAGCGAGCCTGTTTTTTAGTTTTATTTTTTAAATATTATCATCATAATAATAAAACTTTTTTATCTATTCATAATGGTTATATATATATATATATATATATATATATGGTTATGAATTAATGGTACATTGTGACACGGAAATTTCTATGTTTCAAGATAGATTCTCATTATCAGGCAATTACATTTAAATGACAAAAACCTTTGGTTTGCTGTGTATGTATGTGGGAAGATATAAAATTTACATGTGTGTTTCTTTTGACTAATCAGAGTGGAGATTCATTTTGGGATTTGGCTCCAAAGAATACATACTAATCAACATTTTCTCTTTTTTTTTCCTCTCTTATCCTACCCTTTTCCCTTGTTTCTTTTCCCTCCTTAATGGTCAAGATGTTAACCTGCCTTTAACCTGATCTTATCATTTTCCCTTTTAGCTTCTCTCTTCTCCCTTCAGTTTTATTGCTTTTGATGTGATATTCTATTTCAGTACCAATTCTATATTTTTCACTTACTTATCATTTTTAGTCTATTTATTTATTTATTTGTTGTAAAGCTATTTTTATAAAAAGAAAATTTTTTTTATAAGAAATCATTTTTTGGTCTATCTATTTATTTGTTGTAAAGTTTTTTTATAAAAAAAAGATTTATTTTAAAAAATAATTTTGTTTCAAATTATTTTTATATAGTTCGTCAGTAATTATTTTCCTTAAGCATGTGTTGGTTTTATGCATGTTATCTCATTTAATTATTAAAAATTTAAATATAAATCTAATTATTTTACTATCCATTTAACTATTATTCTTATAAAACAAAATTATTAGATATATGCAAGTTAATAAACATTTTTATTTTTATTTTTTTTAGAAGAATTTTTTATCCATATTCTAAGGTGAACATTTTGCAATGTTTACATATGACATTTATTTCATTACATTTATTTAAATGATTATTATTCTTAAGAAATTTCATAATATATAGTTGTTGTGTCGTAGCTCATACCATGTGACATCCGGTTGCCCGGATGTATAAAAGACAATGTGCGCTTAGCATGGGAGTTGTCATTATCATGGACTTCGGGAAGTAACACCTACTACTGTGAGAGACTTTAAATATTGTATATACATCTTGGTTGTACCACTCTGTCAATAAAGTAGTTTATCTACATTTCTCGGTGTATCTCTTCATTCCACGATACAACAATAATTTTTCAAATAGACACAAGGGGCATGGTTTGTTTAAAGACTTAAGATATAGTTGTATGAATAATCTGGAAAAAATTATGAAAAATCATAATAATAATACTTTAAATAAAAATTTAAACTTAATCCATTAACTGAGATTAACAATTTAGACAATAACAAATGTAATTGTAGAAACAGCATAGAGTGTTCTTTGGAAAACAGGTGCCTTACAGAATCAATTGTCTATCAATGTAATATTTCTTCTGTGGAAAACCCTAGTAATGTAAAGATTTATGTGGGTAGTACAAAGAACTCTCTGAAAAACCGATTTTATCAGCACATGTTTTCATTTAATAATAATAAGTACAGAAATAGAAGATCCCTATCGAAATATTTTTGGTTTCTAAAAGGAACAAGTAAAACACCCACATTAGAATTAAAATTTTTTTAAAAAGCTTTGATTGTAATAAATTTTGAAATTTTTCATTAAAAATGAAATTATTTTATTTTTATGTATCACTCTGACCATGCCATTATTAAGTCGCATTTAACTACATATGAAGACCTACCAAACTATCTGTAACATACTGTTCGATAAATCAAATGTAAAAAACAAACAAAATGATGGAAGCATTATTAATATAAAAGAAAAATCCAACACTAAATATATCAAATATGAACAAGGCCACAATGTGCTAACCATGTGCGGGAAATAAAACATTTCTATAACTCTACATACATACATAAAACAAGTCATAAATTCAGTTAAAAGTAAAATAAAATCAATCCTTGATAATGGCTAAAAATATAGACAAAAATGCTTGGATAAATAAAACATTTAAACGATTTTTATATAATTTATGTAATGAAAAGAAAAATTATAAGATCACATGAAAAATTCTAAAAAAAAACTTAACCACAGACACCTTGTCTGTCGTCTTTAAGGAAACTTGTACATAAGAGGGATATATATCTGTGGATGACTATAGTATTTTATGCTCTCACACACTGATTGAGCATTCTGGAAGAGTGGGAGGCTCTGTAAACAGTAGCTACCCTGGCATATATGCATCACTCATTCGATAATGAATTGGAGCACACTAGCTATTGGGCGTGTTTATATGCGCTAAAAAGCCTGCCTTCTTCTGCCGGACGCTTATGGCCTAGGGGTAGAATCGCCGACTGACGCCGATTCCATCAGGTTTCAATCCTGGGTTAGAAAGTGAACAGAGTCTAAGCCGTACTGATTAGCTGTAATACAGCGAAACAGATCTGTCTGCGGATGACTATAGTATAATATATATATATATATCTCGCACCCGCCTGGCAGTTACTGCCAGCTACTAAAACGTCTAAATGTGTCACTAAGGAAAACAGAATGAAGCCATTAATTTCTGGTGACTCAGCATTTCCAAAAGTCAAAACACAGAAAAACAACAACAAAACAAAACATAAACACACACAAGCACTCGTACCTAAAAACAATGACCTGAAACTAATCTATGTGCACATGGTGTTCAAATAAAACCCATCTGTACATTCAAAAGTGGAAGGAGAATTTTAATAGTCAAACAAAAGACATTATTAGCTGGGTAACGTTACAAGTTACAACAGGCTGACAGAAACATGGCAGATTTTTTCAACCAAATCACTTGGGCTCCTGGTTCAAGAGACATGCTCCCCCTACCACCTGCACCTGGCTAACCCTTGTCACTGACCATAGCAGCAGCTGGCACCAGAAGCCAGCAGCACTAGCAGCAGCTGCCAACAGCCAGCAGGAGCAGCCACTTCCAGCTCAGCTTTCCAACTCCAGCAGCAGCAGCAGCAGCAGCAGCCGCTACCAGCAACAGCCCTTTTCAGGGCTCTCCAACTACATATGCAACAGCCCTTTTTAGGACTTTCTGATTACAGTGATATAGCCCTTTTCAGGGCTTTCCGTTCAGATATGCACAAGTCCTTTTAAGAGCTTTCCGTTACATATGCATCAGTCCTTTTAAGGGCTCTTCAGTTACATATACAATAGCCCTTTTCAGGGTTACTTGGCTCCTGCAGCAGCAACCACCAGTACCAGCACCAGCGGGTGCACCAAGCAGCAGCAGAAGCTGCAGTCCTGGCTATATATACAACAGTCCTTTTTAGGACTAGCTGGTTACCTATGCTACAGTTCTTCTAAGAACTAACCGTTTACATATGATACAGTCCTTCTAAGGGCTAACCGTCTCCAGCAGCAGCCACCAGCAACAATCCTTCCTGGAACTACCAAGCAGAACCTCTAGCATCACCTCTGCACTGCCCGGCCAGCCGCTGGTCTATCACCCTTGGAACTACCAAGCAATCCTTTTGATTAACACTGCCCGGCTTAACAAACATTTTGTAAATACGTTTGCTAGATTTTGTAAATAAAATTTGGCTTGAATTTATAAAGCCTCATCTTCATTGTCCTTGATCCGATCGTATTACTTTAATTCCTAGTGGGGTTAACACCACCTGCTTTGTTGATAGCCCCGCTATATATATATATAGTGTATGTATATATATATATATATGTTAATAAATATATATATATTAATAAATATACATAACAAATCACTCAATATGCCCCAAATATATAGATGGTGCCACTAAAAAAAATCCATATGATTTTTATGGAGTACTAAACTTCAAATGGTATGTGACAAAATTTCGGCCCAATTGGATTAATAGTTTAAAAATAACAGTTACTTCAGTGAAACTACTGTTGTAAATTTTCAAAACAATGGAAAAAATTGAATTTTATGTGATGATAAAGCATTGCTTTCTGTTTGGAAAAATTACTGTTCAAGCAAAGCAATGACTTGATAAGTGTCATTCAGACAATGCTCCATCAGAAACAACAGTTAAGAGGTGGTACGCTGACTTTAAATGCAGTTGTACAGACACAAATGTGCTTAACGCTCAGGTTGCCCAAAATCAACAGTTGGTCCAGAAAATACCAAAAAAATCCACAAACTCATTTTGGCCAGTTGTAAATTGAAGTTGTGTGAGATAGCAGAGGAGTTGAACATATCAGAAGGCAGCGTATTCACTATTTTGCATGAACATTTGTCAATGAAAACGATGTGTTCAAAGTAGGTGCTGTGTTTGCTCAAAGTCAATCAAAAACAATGTGTTGACAATTCAGAGCATTGTTTGTAACTGTTTTAATGCAAAAAGGAGTTTTTGCATAAATATGTGACAATGGATGAAACATGGATCCACCGCTTCACTCTGGAGTCAAATCTGCAGTCAGCTGAGTGGACAGCAGGTGAAAAGCGTCCTAAGCAATCAAAGATGTGAACATCAGCAAGCAAAGTTTTGGCCTCCATATTTTGGAATGTGCAAGGTATTTTGTTCATTGATAATCTTGAGAAAGGAAGAACCCTCAATAGCAAATATTTTACAGCATTATTGATGAGTTTGAAGGAAGGAATCACCAAAAACGGCCACAAATGAAAAAGAAAAAATGAACTTTCACCAAGACAATGCATCGTGTTACAAGTCGTTCGCAATGATGGCAAAACAACATGAATTGCACTTCGAAATGTTTCCAGATCCACTCAGTTCTCCAGATCTGGTCCCCTGAAAATACTGGCTGTTTGCAAACCTTAAAAGAATACTCTAGGGAAAGAAATTTGGCTACAATGAAGAGGCCAAAGACAAATCATTCCACAAAAAAGGCATCAAATTGTTAGAGAAGCATTGGAATCAGCATATCACCCTAGAAGGAGACTATGTTGACGAATAAAGTTGAATTTTGCCTAAAAGTTGTCATTTTATTAGTTATGACCGGGATTGATTGAGTGATATGTTACTGCCCTATTGTTGATGGCATGGATATTTATATATAAATACATATATACAACTTAGACATTTTTTACTTTCAGCATAATAAAAGTTTTGCATGCTAGTATATATGTATATGTATATATATATATATATATATGTAAGGGGTGCATAAAAATACCTGGGTTATTACCCAGGGGCATGGGTTAGACGATTGGGTGGGAACCTCTAATCCTTTTTACAAAACCCTTGGTTCTTGTTTGGAGCAACCTTTAAAAATAGGGAAAATTTAGTATAAAACTTGAAGGTTAATTTCTTGTTAACTTAACCTTTGTTATGCCAGAGGTGCCATGGCCAATTGACTCTACCTTCGTCATGCCAGAGATGCCATGGCCAATTGACTCTACCTTCGTCGTGCCAGAGGTGCCATGGCCAATTGATTCTACCTTCGTTGTGCCAGAGGTGCCATGGCCAATTGACTCTACCTTCGTCGTGCCAGAGGTGCCATAGCCAATTGCGATGAAAATTAGTTTTAGCACTAAGCAACATTCTACCCACTAAAAAAAAGTAAACCTTTTTACAGAGGAACTTCTTTTACATGTACAGAGACATTTATTTGTCACTAAAGTGGTTTTATTCTGTCACTGTGAGTAATTTGAAAGATAATTACATTTATCAAATGATATAAAAATGATGAAATACAGGATATAAAATTTACAAAACAAACTTGTAAAAAATTTAAGTTTTATGTGCAACACAATATATATATATATATATATATATATATACATATCTATCTATATATATATATATACACAAATATACTGACACACACATATATATATATATATATATATATATACGTAAAAAATCACAAGATCGCCAAAACCTACCACGGTTTCACACAACGGCTCGTCAGGGCAAAGGCAAACCAAGGACTAATCAAATAAATAGACACCACCAAACAAAGACTGACAGGCCAGCCTACCCGATGGGGGAGGGGGGGGGTAAAAAAAAAAAAACAAGAAAAAACCAAATACTCTAAGCAAGAAATTTAGCTTTATGGAATCTACACCTATTCAATATTTCAGTTTTGGCATTATTAATGTTGTGGGCAGGTTCAAATCTAGCTATCGCTAATTTCTCCTCATCACATAACCTGCAGAATTTACTGCCCTTGTTATAGTTGGGGCATTTTTTTATTATTTCCCATTTCAAAATGGGGTCTCTTTTAGTTTTAGTTTTTATGTCCCATACATAGTTGGATAAAGTCGTACTGTGTTTATACTTCTCATTTTTAAAGGAGGTTTTATGGTTGTAAAACCTAATTTAAAAATTATCATGCGTAGCTCCTATGTATGTTTTGGGGTTTTTATCATTTTCATTAATATAAACTCTAACTTTATAAACTACATTTACTTGGTTACAATTACCTCTAATGGGGCAGTCGGTTTTTATTCTACCATTACATTTATTTTTGTTGCTGGTATTAGTATTAGGAATATTGGTACTACTTTTCAATTTACTTTTATTGGTATTATTAATTATTTTGCCAATATTAGGTAAACAAGAATAACTGAGTTTAATAGTGTTTCTATTAAATATTTTTTTAAGTTTGCTATCAGAGTTAAAATGTTTATCTATTAGGTTAAAAAACATTTTGCCTATTTTAGATTTAACTTCATTATTATATGGGGGGGTTAAACCATATAATATTTCTGGCTCTATTGTTATTGTTTTTTTTAGTGCTATTTTGGTCAGAAAATTTTAGCGTTTGCGAATGTCCACTTTTTATTAGTGCAGTTTGGTAAATTTTTTTGTATCTATAAAAAATTTCACTATTGGAAGAATTAGTGGACAATCTAACAGCTATACCATTAGGGATACTTTTAAGAATATGTACAGGGTGGTTAGAATTTTTGTTGACATAATTGGGTGTGTAATTATTTTTAATGTAGGGTGTTATATATCCGTTATTAAGATTTAATGTTATATCCAAGTAATTAACAATCTTAATGTTATGTTCTATTACAATGTCTAACTTATAAGATTTGAAAAATTTTTGTACCTCTTTTCTAAATTTATCTCCTATTCTAGGTGTGCATTTATCTATTATAATTAATCCATCGTCCCGGTATAAACCGTGATTATGGAAATCTATGATGGCGTTAAGTTTATGAAGCAGTAGACAACCTATCAGCTCGGCCACCTCCGCCCCATCATATGCCCCCATAGGATTATCAAATCCCTGGGCATCAGTTTTTTTTACCCATATCTCATCATTATAATATAATAGTGTTTTGCGGCAGTGCCAAATTATTTCTAATTCTGCTTCTTTTATATCATTATATTCTTTAGCTAACTCTAACACCTCTGAAAGTAGTTCGGCTGTTATCGAGGGGTAGAAATCTTTAATGTCGTATTTGATAAATGCCGAGTTCTTATTGAAATTTAGGGATTTAAACCATTTAATACAGTCACCAGTTGATTTCCACTGGTTAATGTTAAGGAACATACGTAAGTTATTGCAGATATTTTGAATAATAATTTTACTTATTTTTCCGAGCTCCGTCTTAGTTGGGTTTAAAAGTCTAAATTCGGGGTGGTTAGGAAATGAATTTTTATGGTCTTTGACCGTAAGAAAACAATTTTTTAGGGCTATTTTTTCCACCCTATTATGTAGGTTAAATTTAGCTACCAATGAAGTAGCTTCGTTATTTATGTTAGAAATAATATCCGGTGCTATTTTTCTATAATGTTTAATCACCGAATTTTTTAATTCACTGTTAAATTGTTCTTTAGGTATCGAATATAAATTAGCAGACTTATCACTTTTAATGTAAATATTACCGCTATTTTTACACGACTTTATAGTATCATTAAGCTGTTTCTGGAAAGAATTTTACCCTAATTTCCTATATTTAATTTTCCGAATAATACTAATTAGGTCCTTTTCGAAACTTTCCAACTCTTTAGAATATGGTGGGTGTTTATAGGTTTTAAATCCATAAACCTTATAGTCTTCCTTAGTATTTAGGTTATTTAAAAAAAAGAAGGCCCTCCATCTTAATCTACTAATAAAATTTTCGATTTTATGGAGTAACTGGAGTTCATAAAAATGCTTTTTAGGGACTGGAATGTCTTTGAGGGAACAGTCTAAAATTATTTGTTCCATTGTGAACTGGCAAACAGTGCTCGATGGGTAAATCCAGAGCATATAAAATAATAACAAGACCGACTCTGTAAGTATCTAAATCCTAAAACTATACGAAAATAAACTTTAAGGACAACAAATAACAGACAGAATCTAATTCCGTTACTATCTGTCGCTGTAAGGCGTTGGATAAGAGGGGGGAAAAAAAGAAAACTGCGGAATACAGACAACACATACAATACCCCGCAGTAAAGAAAAAAAACCCAAACGGAACCAACCACAAAGAAAGAAAAAGTGCTCGATACAAAACTAACCAAAGCGAAGTAACAAAAGGAAGCAAAGTAGAGCAAAGACACGTAAAAATCACAAGATCGCCAAAACCTACCGCGGTTTCACACAACGGCTCGTCAGGGCAAAGGCAAACCAAGGACTAATCAAATAAATAGACACCACCAAACAAAGACTGACAGGCCAGCCTACCCGATGGGGGAGGGGGGGGTAAAAAAAACAAAAAAAAAAAACAAGAAAAAACCAAATACTCTAAGCAAGAAATTTAGCTTTATGGAATCTACACCTATTCAATATTTCAGTTTTGGCATTAATAAGGTTCTGGGCAGGTTCGAATCTAGCTATCGCTAATTTCTCCTCATCACATAACCTGCAGAATTTACTGCCCTTGTTATAGTTGGGGCATTTTTTTATTATTTCCCATTTCAAAATGGGGTCTCTTTTAGTTTTAGGTTTTATGTCCCATACATAGTTGGATAAAGTCGTACTGTGTTTATACTTCTCATTTTTAAAGGAGGTTTTATGGTTATAAAACCTAATTTTAAAATTATCGTGTGTAGCTCCTATGTATGTTTTGGGGTTTTTATCATTTTCATTAATATAAACTCTAACTTTATAAACTACATTTCTTTTCTTTACTGCGGGGTATTGTATGTGTTGTCTGTATTCCGCAGTTTTCTTTTTCCCCCCCCTCTTATCCAGCGCCTTACAGCGACGGATAGTAACGGAATTAGATTCTGTCTGTTATTTGTTGTCCTTAAAGTTTATTTTCGTATAGTTTTAGGATTTAGATACTTACAGAGTCGGTCTTGTTATTATATTACATATATATATATATATATATATATATATGTACAGATTTCTATTTTAAAAATTTCCTTAATTACTCTTCAAGGTTTTGAATGAATTCCGTTTTTTCCCAATTTCAGTATAGAATTCTCTTTCCACCCCTGCCAATTTTCAGTAAACATTTCTGTTTTTCTTCAATTTAATGATTAGTGAGAAACTGTAAAAATATATAAATGTCATTAAAACAAGAAAATAAAAAGAAAATAAAAACTTTTACTATCTGGAATTTCAACCCATTGGGTAAGTTGCTCCAGATTGATAGGGTTTCGTACCTAATACTTCTGCCATTAATCTAAATTTATGACTTTCCAGGACGACCCTGAAAAAAAAAAAAGCTACAAACCTAAATAAGAATTAAGTGCAAGTGGCAAAAATTAAAGAAAAAAAGAAAAAAAGAATAAAAAAGAATAAAAAAGAATAAAAAAGAATGAATTGATTTTAGTGTCAGTCTATGAGAGAAATGGAAATCTGCCCTTATTGGCACTCCAAAATGCTGGAATTCTAAATGGATTTGTTGGTCATCTTTGTAGTTTATATAAAATTGAAATTCTTCAAAGAGTTCAGTGGATGGATCTTGCAAAACTACCAATGTCAAGGCTAATGCATGGCAGCTGTCTAGGATCGAACAGATGAGCTGATTTGTAAAACACCTATATTGCATAAATATCCAAGCATTTCTTCAGCTTTGAAAGTGTTGTACAGAATACATCTTGAAAATTTGATGTAACCTCATTCTTCTCTATGCTTTCCGGTTAAGACAGAAGACCTTCAGTTTTCAGACCAAATATTGTTTTCACCCTACCACTCTCAAGGTAATGCTTTAAATCATCCATTAGGTTGTACACAATACAAGTGGTAACTTGGTCTCCTCTTATTTTATTAAAATTTTTATTAAATGAGTGCAGTCCTCATTGATGAGATGCAGGTTAAGATGTAAATTATGGTGGAATGCATGGTACCGTCTATTTGGTCTGTTGCCAATTGGAACTTTTTCTTGTTTGAAGAATCCTTCATAAAATAAAACCTATGAAAAGTGATACTTGGCTGAATTGAATCATGAATTCCATTGGGTTGTCACTGGAAAATGGAGGAGCTTCACTTGTTGCTTAGGCAAGTAGAGGCTTCAAGTCATTTCAGATATTGTTGTTTTTGTCCAGGTTTCTTGTAAATAAATTGATTTAATGAAAGTATTGAGCTAAGCAACTTTATGAACTTTTGGCCTGTGTGAGAGAATATTTAATCTACAAGATGTAAAAGGTGGGCTAAACACAAAACATGATGACTGTTTACAAATATATTGAATAAAACATTCTAATGCCCTTTTTAACAATCTGCTGCTGAATGAGTTACAAGTGCAATAATATCATCAAATGCAATGTCAACATGAGTAACAGATCAGATGCAGGTCTGACTTATTTTGACTTTCACGAGGACAGCGTCCATAAGAAACGGCTCCTCTCAAATGATTGCAATCACGTTCAAAATGCTGCAGTCATGGTGGTCGGTTGTTTCATCTGTTATGCCACTTATGGTTTTGATGGCAAGCTTTGTTTTTAGGGCATAAAAATAACTATCAAACAATTTTGGTAGATATAGTTGCCTAATGGAGTTTGGGTAAATATAGTTGCCTAATCTTAGTAATAGCACCACCTTCTCTAGAATACGTTAACAAAAATAGTCTCATCTTGTCAATTTTATTGATGATTATGTCACACATCATGGGCACTTTTAAAAAATCAAGTATGAAATCATTTCTCATATCTTTACATTTCACCAAAATTGTTCAGTTTCGTAGTGGGTTGTTAGTTAGAAGCCATTTTTTTTTAGACTTAAGATGGTCCTTGATATGAGTTTCTGCCTTAATAAAGTCAACACTATGATGACAAAATTTGCAGAAAAGCATGTTGTCATCAACATAAAAGTCTTCTGGAAATTGTTCTATTCTGATTTGTGCACAAATTTTAGAAACTGCAGTCATTTGCCTTTGTTTCTTTTTTAAAGGAGAAAGTCCATCTTTTGAGGTTGTGGACTGTTTGTATAAAGCTGCCTGTTCCTTTTCAATTTTAGGTTTTTATTCTTTTTTAAATATTAAGTTTATTAGATCATGCTTTCAGTTTTTCATACAAATGAAACGTGCCTTTTTTGAATAGATCACTACATCCAAAATGTTCTTTTATTTTTTAAACAGGTCATTTTTTAAAAATTGTTTTGCTTTTTTGAAAATGTTTTGAGTGTGTTTAACTATACAAAATGAAATATTTAACTCAAACTCACAAACCGGTTGTTGTCATAAAACAAACGTCTCATCTTCCAAAGATATTTTTTGTTTCACTCACACAACACTTTAGTTTTTAAGTAATTTTTTAAGAACAAAGAAATTATCTCACTTGAATTCTTACAAGAGTAAAACTAATTTTGGTGCACGCAGGCTGCTAGACAAAAAGCAGTAAAGGCGTCAAATGATGTTTGATAAAAAAAACAAAAGAAAAAGACTAAAGTAGACAAACAGAAAAAGTTCAGTTTTAAATTAATTCCCATAAATAAATTGTCAAAATTCATCACAAGACAAAAAGCTACATTATCGTTTGATCACTTTATTGAAATTATTATATAAAATTTTTGAAAAAAAGTCTAATATTGTAAATTTGGCTTTCTGAAAAGAAAAACTGCCCACCCACCCACTGTCACTCTGTGTGATGAGAAGAAGAAAGGATAAAACAAAAAGAGTAATTTTATTATTACCCCTCCCTTGACGTGAATTTTTTTAAAATTAAATCAAGTCAACTTTGTAATATTTGACTCCTAAATACTGTAAAACTGTAGGGAAACAACAGGTAAGGGAATCTGTTAAAACATGACTGACATTATCCTTTGATGTCCGTCAGATGAGTGAGTTAGGAAAGTAAAAAATAGAAACAAATCAAAAAGGCAGTTGACAAATCTGTTTGGAGGAAAACATTCTATTTCAAAATTGTGATTTCTGTTTCAATAGGGCATTCCATTTTAAGGAAACTATGTTCATGTCTCTCCCGCTCCCTATATATATATATATATATACACTCACACACACATATATACACACACACACATATATATGTACACATACACAAATATATATACATACACATATATATACACACATATACACACACACACACATACATACATAGTTCTTTCCACACCGCCCTGTATATCCTTTCCTTTCTCACCACCTTTGCAACTGTCATCACACCTGTATTCCCATCCTTCTCTTGCTTCTTTCTAACTGGTTCATCCTTCTCTTCACTCTCCTCTAATCTTTTTACTCTTATATAGCCCCCTGCACATCAGTGGTGTTACTGCCTTGCTCGGGGTGATATGATTAAAAAAAAAAATATATATATATATTTATATATACACACACACACACACACACACACACACACACACAAACATATATATAATTCCAGGTGAAGCGGACTCAAGGTTTTTTTTTATTTTGTGTGCTCTGGCAGTTCTTTTATTATGGACAGTGCTCGATATAATGAGTTTTATAAAGCTTAATATAATTATATAGTTATGGATTAATTGTACATTGCAACACAGAAATGTCTGTTTCAAGATAGATTCTCTTCATCAGGCAATGTTGCTGTTGGTTTTGCAGATGATTCACATTTATATGCATGTATGTACCTATAGAAATGATTAAAAAAAATATGAAAGGTTTATCAATCTAACAGGCTTAATCAGAGAATGAGATATGGAGAAAAAGAAGAAATTCTGGCATTTTTACTTTTGTGTTGTTTGATTTTCTTGTTCATTTACTTATCATGTGCATTTGACTTTTTTAAACCATCTTTAGTATTATTTGCAAGATTCTAACAAAATAACATGAAGTTTCAAGAAAGTAATTATATATATCAGCATGCAGTGTGGGTGTAGAAGAATCCAAAGGAGTATCCTGTACATACAGTGGTAGGATAACTCTTTAAGAGAGCTCTAAATATATATGTATATAAATACATATAAAGCAAATATAAGAAAAATTAAGACAGACACATTATTTCATGGTAAATCAGAAGTATGGCCTATTTCAGGGGAACCATCATTAGCTTCCGTCTTTATTTTACAAAGGATTTTACACGAATGAGATTCGAGTGTGTGTTCACCAGACTGATGCATTTTTTCTTAAATTTTCTCTTTTAAGGGAGCGACTCTTATTTTTATTCATTTTTTTTAGGTCTTTGTGAACCTCATTCATGTCAAATCCTTTGTAAAATAAAAACAAAAGCTAATGGTGGTTCGCCTGAAATAGCCCTATACTTCCGATTTACCATGAAATAACGTGTCTGCCTTAATTTTTCTTATATATATATATATGTATATTAATTTATATAATACATTTGACTGTTAGTGCTCTGTCATTTAATATTTAACATGTAGATATAAATGGATTTTTCAGTACCAAAGAGGTTATGGCAGCTGCTAATCTCTGCTGGGCTAGAAATGAAAACTAGAGCAATCATTATTTTTTATAAATCACTTGTTTAATTAAGCAACTTTTGAAAGTTTTCTAGACCTCAATATCCACTCTTAGGTATGTAAAAATATACAATTGGTAAAGTTTGAAATATTTGTCTATGAGATGAGGTAATATTTATACTATTTATATTATTCAAACTATTGTCCTCGTCTTTGTTGCCATTTGTATGATGTTTCGGCACTTGTATGCTCTAGCCTTCTTCAGGTGCTAGGAATTTCGAATCAAACCCTTTATTATGATCACTGGGGTATATCATTCTTATTCCTTGTGCGAAACCTCTTTTTGTTAGTCATGAGTTATCTTCCTCTAATCGGACTCTCTACTGAACTCACAACTCTTTGGGTCAATCATTGGAACTAACCACCTATATCCACTGAGTCATGTGTCCTTAAGGACAACAACTAAATTTCTGGGATTTAAAAACCTAATGTTCAGTAACCATTTTTACCAGAGTTCATATTGTAATTTTTAATGTTAATGGTTTTTACACTCTATTATTTTTTTACCAAACCTCATATTGCAATTTTGACACTAAGGATTTTCTCTGGCATTCTGTATTACTGGTTCCCATATTGTATTCATCTCTATGCTTGGTCAGCTTAGAAGATTTTTGTAGCCTAGCATATGTGCTGATTCCTTAAGTTTGCGTAGTTTCCAATGGCATTCTCTATCTATTATTTCAACTTCATCCCATAGGGATTTCTATGCTTGGTCAGCTTAGAAGATTTTTGCAGCCTAGCATATGTGCTGATTCCTTAAGTTTACGTAGTTTCCAGTGGCATTCTTTTTCTATTATTTTAACTTTATCCCATAGATAGCAATTGTCTGAATAATGTAAATAGTGTAAAATTTGAAATATTTTAAATAATCAATGTTCTGTTAGCATGAATTTTTTTCAAGTTTTATTGGAGATAAAATCTTGTTATTTTTCTGTCTTATATAGATCAAGATATATATAATATAATAATAGTTTAATATAATTGGATATTATGAATTATATTATTTATTTAATATTCTTATCATTGTTTACTTATATGTTATTGTTTACTTATATAACTATATGAATGTAACTTAAATATTTATTTGCTACTTATTAATTCATTATTTTATATCAGTTAAATTTTATAAAATTTAAATGCATTATATAAACTGAATTTTAATTTAACGCAAATGATTGGTAACTTATTTACCTTTTTATGATTTAACGTTTGTTCTTTTTATATAAAGGATGACAAATTATTTGTTCTTAGAAAAGACGTGTTCCTATGTCTAATGCCTAATTTCTAATGTAGAATTTATAAGCTTTAACTGTTTTATTCAATACAATAGAAAAACAATACGATACAATTTCTATGATATTCTTTCTTAAGAAAATTACATTTTTTATTTTAAATTTTCGATAATGTTAACTATTCTTGATTAGTTTAATGAATAAACAACTGAATATATAAGGTTGTCATAGCCAGGTGTGATAGTAGGAATAAGCTCCCACTATCTATAAAATGGTCCCTTGGCATGCTTGTTCAAATAGTTACTGACAACTAAGTTCAGCCCTTGGTGTGCTCATTGCTGAATTACTTTTACAGTCAACAAAAGGGGTGAAAGGCAGGTCACTGGCACCTCATAACCAATTGCTTTGGGCAGGTAGAGCTCATTAGCCCGAAAAGACAGTTCACCTAGGGGAAGGAAAACTCTCATTTCAAACCTCCACTGCATTGTGGCCATATGGAAAAGTCTTCAGGAGTAAACCTCAAGGTAAAATCCAGAGTCAGAATCCCTAAGGCAGTTCGTTGTAATAGTCAACTAGTTCTGGCAGCTTCTGCGACAATACTGGTCCCAAACTGTGATAACTGTTGTTCCATTGGTCTAAAAAGTGACATGAATAGGGGAAGCGTGCCATATGGACAACAGTCTGTCCTCCATATCACATTGACCAGGTTTGCATCTGACCATACTGCACCAAAATGCTAAACCTGGAGAGGATACTCCAGCTGCGACCTTAGCATTGATGCAACACGGGAAACGACAGTTACTGGTTATAAGCTACCACTTGATTGGTATACGGCATCAGTGCCAAGAGGTGTTCTCATTGATGGAAGAGATTCTCTAATTTCAATGGACAGCTACCACCCATCTCAAGCTGGGCAGCCCCCAGCCAGTAAGGTGTTGTCCTGCCACAGTCTGCCTTCTTCATTGAGTGCATGGAGATTAGGAGATATCCAATAAGTGAACTGGGGCTTACAGTCATATCATGTTGAATACACCAGTTCTTGTTCGATCACCAAAGTTAAGCAATGTTGAGCCTGGTCAGTACTTAGATGGGTAACCGCTTGGGAATACCAGGTACTGTAAGCATATAGTGATGGATGTGTGTTGTGGTGCAGTGGATATCGGCTCGGAAAGAGAAATCGGTGAGCAGAGTTCGAATTCCAGTTGAATACCCTGCATTCACTTAAGCACTGGTACCCTTGGAAAAGGTATTAATCCATCCCTTTCCTCCAGTTATGGGTTAAATAACAAGGGTAGGACTTGGGGACCCTGCCTTTAAAAACAAATGCCAATGAATTTTGATACTTGAAAAGAAAAATGTCGTAAAAATAAAATAACCTTACCCAAAATCATTGTTTATGACCTTAAATGATTCCATAAGGATTGCTAGGTCATTAAACCTTGAAACAAACAAACAAACAAAATAAGTAGACTGTAACATTTGCACCAGGCAACAAGAAATCTCAAAGGAAACCAGCTCTAAAACTGGGCTGTTGGAACATCCAGACTATGCTGACCGGCCTATCTGAAGATGTTCAGGATATCAGTGACCCCAGGAAAACAGCAAGACGAGCTCAAAAGGCTTCATGTGAACATTGCTATATTGCGGGAAACATATCTGGCAGACTCTCGATCATTGAAGGAAAGGGACTACACAATCTTCTGTCAGAGAAAGCTCAAACAAACTTCACCCACAGGGCTTCACAGTTAAGAACAGCCTCCTGGATATGGTTGAACCAGGTAGTAACGGTTCTGAGTGACTTTTCACTCTCCGCCTCAACACCACTGCAGGTCTCGTTAATCCTGTTAGCGTGTATGATCCAACACTGTTTGCCACACCAAACTTCAAGAACGAGTTCTACGACAAGCTTGCAGCCATCATCAGCAGCATTCTAAACAAGGAAGAGCTTGTTCTCCTGGGCAAATACAATGCCAGAGTGTGTGCCAATTGTGACTCGTAGTTCTCATGCCTTGGACAGTTTGGTGTTGGCAAGATGAACAACAATGGCCAGAGACTACTTGAGCTATGCACATACCACAACCTGTGCATAACTTCTTCTTCAGGACCAAGCCCCGACACAAGGTCTCTTGGTGACACCCACGCTCAGGGCACTGGCACCAGTTGGATTTAATCCTTGTCAGACGAATGACCATTAAGAATGTTCTTCACACTTGCTCTTATCACAGCACAGACTGTGACACAGACCACTCCCTAGTGTGCTGCAAGATCAAAATCCAGCTGAAGAGGTTACATCATGGCAAGAAGCAAGGGAATCCTTGCATTGATGTCAACAAGATTAGACAACTAAACCTTGTGAAGCAGTTTGCTGAGTGATTTGAGAGTGAACAGAAAAGCTCACAAATTGAGGACACTGCCACAGAGAAGTGGGTTACTTCTGGACACCATGCACTGCACTGCCTTGCCCAACTTTGGGAGAAAGAACTCAAAGTCACATGACTGGTTTGAGTCAAAGTCCACTGAGATGACTCTCATCATTAAAGCCAAGCGCACCACTCTAGCAGATTTCAAGCGGTCACCCAATGAGAGAAACCTACAGCTCCTTCAGGCTGCCAGGAGCAAAACTCAGTAGACTGCCAGATGCTGCGCCAAAGCATTCAACCACATTAGTAGAGGGTCCTGGGTCAAGGTAGCACCACCAGTCATTACCATCAATGACTATAAGCTGAATGCAGTCCATCAGTTTACCTACCCTGGCTCTATCATCACTGACAACCTCTCCTTGGACATAGAGCTCGACAAGACAATTGAGAAGGCAACCACAACAATATGTGTTTGGACCAACTCCAAGCTGACAGTGAAGACAAAGATGGCAGTGTACAATGCCTGTGTCATCAGCACACTACTATATGGCAGGGACACCGTATGCCAGGCATCTGAACACCTTCCACGTGGAAGTATCCAAAGCATAATGGAGATCTCATGGCAAGACAAGGTACCCAACACTGAGGTCCTGTCTTGCGCGGTCTCCCCACCATATTTACACTCCTTAAACATCAGACTTTGCTGGCTAGGCCATGTCCACTGCATATCAGACATTCACATTCCAAAAGACCTTATGTATGGTGAGCATGACATCGTAAAATGTGACATGAAGGCTTTGGGCATCAACATGGAGTCATGGGAGAGCGTAGCAGTTAACCAGTCCAGATGGAGAGGAATCCTGGCCTAACAACTCAAATCAAGGGGGGAGCAACTGGCACAAGTTGCCAAGGAGAGGCGGGTTTGCAGAAAGCAAAATGACAGCTCTAACAGACCAAAAACAAAGCATAAATGCAGTCTCTGCAATATTCCCGCATCAGTTACCGCCAGTCATAGATGCCAATGCTCTAGCCAAGCAGGCAACTAGGATGCTACCCATGGACAACCCTGACTGATAGAAACCTACTTCTAGATCAAGATAATATCATTTTTTTTTTTAATCGTATCACCCCGAGCAAGGTGGTAATGCCACTGATGTGCAGGGGGCTACGTAATAGTGAAAAGATTAGAAAAGAGAAAGCCGGAAACCACATCCTAAACAGGGAACAAGGGATGAGCCTCTTAACCTGTTCAAACAAATATTTAGAGATGAATATGTAAAATATTTTTATTGCTTAAGAGTGATTTGGAGATATGAAATTATAACAAGTGGCTGTTTCTACTTCATTAGTTAAGTATTAATTTGCAATAAGCGAAACAAATCTATTGTCTCTGTATTTGTAGTATTTTGGGGATGAGAAAAAAAACATGTGAAAAGAACAAGAAAATGGTTGAGATGAAGAAATTTCCTTTGGTTATCCAAACCAATTAGAATTAGTCATTATTTTATGTCTGGGGAATTCCAAGTCTAACAGTTACTTTTTTATGTTCCTAGAACTGAAATTACATAAAGTCATTTCATTTTTATTTTTTACAAGAGACTGAAATTAAAGCTATCTTTTTTCTTATTATTTTGCTACTTCATAAACTTTACACTTTTCTATCTTTATCAATAATAGAAAATGATGTCGTGCAAAACTAATCAATTCATTTGATGAACAACTATTGGCGTCTATAAGCTTATGGTTATATCACTGAAGTTAAGCAACGTTGAGCCTGGTCAGTACTTAGATGGGTGCCCGCTTGGGAATACCAGGTACTGTAAGCATTTAGTGGTGGATGTGCATGCTTACGGCCATGTCACGTTGAATACACCGGTTCTTGTTCAATCACCGAAGTTAAGCAACATTGAACCTAATCAGTACTTAGATGGGTGACCGCTTGGGAATACCAGGTACTGTAAGCATATAGTGGCGAATGTGCATGCTTATGGCCATGTCACGTTGAATACACCGGTTCTTGTTCAATCACCAAAGTTAAGCAACATTGAGCCTGGTCAGTACTTAGATGGGTGACCGCTTTGGAATACCAGGTGCTGTAAGTGTTTATCAACGGATGTGCATTGTGGTGCAGTGGATATTGGCTTGAAAAGAGAAATCGGTGAGCCGAGTTCAAATTCCAGTTGAATGCCCTACATTCACTTATGCGCTGGTACCCTTGGGAAAGGTATTAACCTGTCCCTTCCCTCCAGTTATGGGTTAAATAACAGGGTAGGACTTGGGACCCTTCTCTTAAACAAATCCCAATGAATCTTTCTCCATTGGGGAGGAAGCCGACTCAACCCTACTAGGATGAATGCAGCTTGATTTTGCTATATTGGCGTCTATGTTTATTGCTTGTTTAATAAAAATATATCTGATATATAAATTTTTACTCAGCTCTACTTAGTTCAGCATTAGAAAAAATATTCGGGGTGGAGAATAGGGTAGGAAAATTGTGTGACACAAATAAATGAAATGGGAAAATTTTGCCTGCTGAGGAAATCAGCATTTGAAATATGGTTTTTACTTGGGTGTGAATACTGGCTACTGACACAAGGCCAGAATATGCCACATTCTATTATCATGGAACTGATAAATTTTGTGTGGAAGCGATTAACGCATTTTTCTTTCCTCTTTGAAGAAAGTTATGAACAGTGTACCTTGTAGGCCATGGAATAATTTGGTTTGAATTTTGACATTCAAGCCACATCCACACGGTAAAGGAGAGCAAAATAAAAACTTCTCAGCCATGTTACTTTTTTTTTAATAGTCATTTCACCCCAAGCAAGACAGGACCACCAATGGTGAGAGAAATGACAGAGTACAAAGGATGCCTAAGAAAAGACAAAAAGTAAATGTGATTTAGAGAGGTAGGAGATGGCAATTTACATTGAATGTACTTTTGAAGAGTGTAACTATCAGGGAAGCAAGTATATGTGGAAGGGCGTTCCACAGGCAGAAAGTGCAAGAAAAGAAACTGATGGAGTAAAAGTGGAAGTTGCATTTGACTGTGGAACTTCTTGCCAATTTTCCATTAGTAGGTTGCCATTTCTTTCTATGGTAGACTGGTTGCCAACCAAGGCTATAGATACCCAATCTGTCCTGCTATTCAACCCATAGCTGGAGAGAGAAGAGATGGATCCATCTCTTTCTCAAGGGTATTTGCACGTAAATGAATGCAAAGAATTCAACTGGAATTCAAACCCGGCTCTTCAATTTCTCATTCTGAACAGATGTCCATGACACCACAATGCGGGTTTTTCTTCTATAAAATGTGCACAAAACAATCAAGCAATTTCTCCCAAGTCCATCATTTCAGACAAGTATTTGAACACATAACTGAGTGTTGAGCAAGAATTTCTTGCAATAGCAACACCCACAACCCAAATAATAATTTTATACTTAAGACGTCGGTATAAATAAAAAATTCAGCAAATAATCGGAAGAAATTTTGCTTTATCAAAGCGGAACATCATTTTTCCAGTTTTACCTGTGTGCTACGTTTGATATAATTTTTTTTGTAACTACAAACTATTTTCTGTTTGAAATTCTGGCCTGAGGCCAGAAATTCAAATTTCAGAAATTCTGGCCTATTTTTCTCATTACTTGTTCCCTCTGCTCTTCAGCCGTCATCATGTGCTTGTCATTCCAGGTAAGCTTCAAATAAATTTGAACCGAACTCTTTAATTTATCTGTGTCGGGGGAGAGATAGATCGTTCTTAATCCAAGACTGCATTCTCGACTCAGGACTTGTGTCATAGGTTGATAGGCTACTGGATTAAAAAATTGGTTTGGGTATTTGGTGATAGTAATAATGAGTTCAATTCTTGTGCCAGGTAGCATATAATTGGCTGCAGCAGAAACAAGGAAAGCAAGAACTGAGTAGTACTACATAAGAACTAGATGAGACATCACTAAACATGGTCAATGGAATTAGAACAATCTAGTTCCAGAAATTAAACAAAGGGTTCAATTCGAAATTTCCTGAAGTTTACTGGGATTGACAAATAACTGATAAAGGCTGAAAGGCACAGTGACTGAAATGCTGTCATAATAATGACAAAGACAAGGACAATATGTCTGCATGTAAATAACAGTTTGCAATACTCATTTTACATTAGGTTTGCCATTAATTGCACATGTAATTGACAGCCACTTGAAACATTTAAATAAGTCACTTTACTAACCATTTGATGTCAAGTCGAATTAAACTTCCTTTATGTGCCCTGTCTTTTCAGGATGTAGGCGATCATGGCTTTCTACGTCTCCCTATCCTTGGTGGCTCTTAACACACTTTCTTCTGTTACAAACGCACCCCTCATTTCGTCATCCACCTGATCAGGTCCTTATAATATGTTTTCCACTGCTTTCCCCTGTCTCTTTTCCCTTTATCTGGCCTGTTAGTATCAAGTTCTCCAAGCCCTCTTTCCTCATTGCATGTCCCAGGAACTTTAGCTGTTTCTTCCTGATGCTTAGTATTAGTTTCCTTTTCATTTCTATCCTTTCCAAGACCTCATCATTGCTCGATCCATGATATTCACAGCATCCTTCTGTAGAACCGCATCTCAATTGTTATAAGTTTTTTCTTCATTTTTGTTGATATTTTCCAGCATTCACTGTCATATTGAAGAACTAACATCACATAGCAATCCAGTACTTTCTTCTTTGTTTCTAGTGAAATTTTCTTGTTTCTTAATACTTTACTCAATTTCTGGAATGCTTCCTTCGCCATGTCAATTTACCTTAACAAGGCACAAAAAAATGTCTCGAAATAAGAAACACTATGAATTTAGGACTGAATACATTTGCCACAAATATTGTTCTTTGCTAGTTTTGTTGGTTTTAATTATATGAAGCCAAAAAGCCTTCACTGCTGTTCTACCTTCTGGTAAAGAGAAGAGTTCATTTGTAGAAGTCTCCTTCAGAATGTTCATTTTATTCTGCATGTCTTCTCCTTGCCAACGGCTTGAATCAACAGTGATAACAGTTTTCTAATATGTCTTTCCTACATTAGCTAATAAATAACAATAGTGGATTTTTACGCCGTCGTCAATTTCTGACAACATATTCTTCATAATATTTATGCTTGTTATGATTCCTAGTTGGATATTGATCAGTCCCACCTTCTAAGTCAATAGGATTATTTTCAGTCTACTCACATTTGGCACCCCGATCAACAATCTCACCTTTTCTACTCCTCAAGAGTAATTAGTCTCCCAATATTACAGGTAATGGATTAGTGGGTTCACTGTCATCAGTCGTAGTCTCGGAGTTATTGGTAAATATTGCTTCTGTTTTTCAGTTTTTGTTTTTTGTGGAAAATATTCACAACACAGTTGAGCAGACTGTCTTTGTCATGACCCACAAAAATAACTTTCTCACAGATTACTTCAAGTTTCTTTTTTATTCTGCTCAAAGGAATATAAAAAAAATGTAACAAAAATATGAACGTGCCAAATATTTGATTTTGTTTTTCGTATCGGTGCACAACTGATGTTTTTTCTAATACCAAAATTCCATATAAGCAGTTATGACACAATGATTTCTTTCATCTTGAAATAGTTGATAATTTATCATTAAAACTTATTAATAATTATGCAAGTACCACATTTCTACAATTTTTTTTAGGTTTATTGAATTTTTGTAAAATACCTGGACAAATTTTTAGAATATTCCTTCTGATTCAATATTGTATAACACTTTTTACCGAGACATATTCATGCTTCATAGATTTTTTTATGTACTTCCACTGATGCTCTAAAAAAGTAGCATACCATGATGAAAAAATGCCCTAAACTTAATAGACAACAAACTTTTACCTTTAAAATCTTTTATATTTTTACAAGTAAAGACCAAAATTTTTTTTAAAATAATTTTTTTGGATCTTTCTTAGAACATTAAAAATTTTGGTTAAATTTTTGTTTTTTTTGCATTGGCAAAGGTGGGAAGGGCAAAAATTAGTAAAGGAAATTTTAATGTCTTTTTTTTTGGCAGTGAAAAACACATGGATTTAAAAATTCTTGAAAAAAATCAAATAATTGTCAGATTTTAATGACAATCTCAGAACTTATTCACAAAAGAATGAAATTATTTTAGAAATGTTCTTTTTATTTTTAAATGTTGGTAAAATAATCCCTACTTAATTAATTTTATGAAATTTCGAGAAATAAATTTTGGCCCGCTTAAAACTATATTTCATTAATGCCTGATTTTAAACTTGTTTATGAGGTATCAAAAGTGATGGGGTGTAACTAAACAAAAATATTTCCACAAAGTTTTCTAATAAAAATAACCTTTTCAGTATATAATCCATTCATCAATAAATAAATGTTGAAAATTTCATTTAAGTCAGAAAATAACTGATTTTTTTTAATTATGTAGGTAGTGTTTTTTGCTTCCATTTAGCGACCCCTCCCCAAAAAAGACCCACACGTACTTTGCCGGTGTCTAAAAATAAGAAAGTAGATTGTCAAACTCTTTTCACCGCAGGGAATAATGTGGCCAATAGGAAGAATATCTTTGTCATAAGAAATTCAAATTCTACATGTAAATTCTCATTGATCAGTGCAATATCTTTTTCTGTGTGCTGTGTCCCTTCAGGACGTAGGTGATCATGGCCCTCCACGTATCCATTGTAGCTCTTAACATCTCTTCTCTTGCTATGGCTACCAAACCCTGCTCTGCCATCCATTTGCTCAAACCCATCAAGTATGTCATGTGTTGTTTTCTCCTTTCACTCTTTCCATTTGTCCTATCAGATTCTCTAAGCCTTCCTTCCTTGTCACATGTCCCAGAAACTTTGGTTGTCTTTTCCTGATGTTAAGTATCAGTTTCTTTTGTGTCCATCCTCTCTAAAACCTCATCATTGCTCACGTGTTCAGACCATGGTATCCTCAGCATCCTTCTGTAGAATCACATTTCAGTTGCCTCCAGTCATTTGATGAAATTGTCTCGCATTCGCTGCCACATTGAAGGAAAGACATCACCTAACAAAGCCGTACTCTCTTCTGTGTCTCCATCAAAATTTTCCTGTCTTTTAATACTTTACTCAGCTCAGCCAATACACCTTCAGATCTTAAAATTAAAAATATTTCTCCCTGGCTTTTATAGGTTATTGCTCTTTTGTCTTAGGGAATAAATTCTGATCAAACCTAAATAATCATTCACAAAATCGGAAATCATTTTTTTGGCAATAGGATCCATCAGACCAATCAAAATACAATGTGTAGGATTGCAATCTACTGCAATCCGTATGTTGAAATGGTTTTCTGACAGCAACATTTTCCCTTTGGTAAAAAGTTCATTCACACTTAACAAACCTTTTCCAACCCTGTACAACATCTTCAACATTGACTTTGTTCTTCATGCTACAATAAAATTATGTCCTCTTTTAAATTGAGTAACATATTCTTCGACAAATTTGTATTGTTTAGAAAATATAGTGACTATATATTCCAAACAAGACAATTTCATCAAAGAAATATAGCTACTGTGTTTCTTTGGTGAACTTTAATAGAAATACACACTTTTCATCATTTAAACAGAATACAGACAAAAGTGAATTACACCAGAATTTTTCTTTAGACTTTACAAGATTCAATAAGACTATATTATAGTTTGTTTAAATGATGAAATATAAAGAGGGTATTTCCATTCAAGTTCAAAGAAATATGATAACTGAATTTCTTCAAAGCAATATTATTTGCTCCATTACCGTCTGCTAAATTGATAGAGTGGTTTTCAGGGTTAAATTTGTCATCGAAATTTGTAAATTTCAATTTGTTCGTTATGACATGTGTTTCAGAAATGGCAATATAAACTGCCACAACAATTATGATATACATTTTATTTTTAACTAAAAACAGAAAGAAGTGTTCGTCTTTAAAAAAATGGTCAATATTTTTTATGAGGTCATTTTTCTTTTGGCTTCGACACTTCATTGGGTGATGTTCTTATTTATCGCATACATAACTCACTATTGTTTTTCAATTTGGAATTTTGCTCACATTTTCATGACACACTTTTGTCTCTTATCTTCTTGAAGTATTTTTTTCATCTTCTCAAAACTTTGAATAGTAAAGAGTTTTCCTTTTTGTCTGATAATTTGGTAGTGGGGTAAATTGTTAGAATTCTGACTGTTATAACTAACGAATGTTAAGTCTTCTGCTTTTTCTTCTCTTCGGTTTTACTTCCCTTTTTCCCTGAGGGTTAGAAGTTCTGCCATGCCGTCCAGGTCTGATGTTCATTAACAGTCTGATGGGACCCACAAAAGAGTGGCCCACCCTACCACGAATGACACCTTCATTATTAGTTCCAGTTCCGTTATTACTAGCTTTATCTGGATTTGACATGACATATGAAATTGGGGCAAAATTTTCACGGCTGGATGCCCTTCCTAACACCAACCCCTCCAAAGAGATGGGTATTTGTCGAGTCACCATCTCGCCATAGTTCGTCGCTAACTGGAGCGATATGCTTGTCTGTTGTCAAGTAGATGGACATCCGCACAACCACGCTGTTCTCTGAACCGCTATCACTCTTATGTTGGGCGCCACATTAACTACTGCTACCCAAGGAAATAGCAGGATAGTTTATCGAGGTTTACTCCTCTAGATCTGCAGAGTTGTCATACATAAAAAATACAGAAAAGTAAGATATAAACTTATATAAAAAACATAGATGTTCATTCCCTTTTGAATTGTATTCTCCAACTATTTTAGCTTTTATTATTATGTAATGAGTATTTCTTGTTGAGCAAAATATTCTGATACAGTAAAGCAGGATTTATTTAATATTCAAATAGTTCTCCTAATTCTATGTGTTGTGGCCCTTCTGGATGTAGGTAATCATAGCTCTCCACATCGTTGTTGCTCTTAATACCTCTTCACCTGTAATCCCAATCAATCCCCACTTCACTCAAGTCCATCAGGTACGTTGTGTGTTGCTTTCTCTTGTCTCATTTTCCCTCTATCCATCCAATGAACATCAAGTTCTCCTAGACTTTATTCCTCATTACATGTCCCAAAAGCTGTCTTTTCCTGATGTTAAATATCAGTTTTCTTTTTGTGTCCTTTCACTCTAAAACCTCATCATTGCTCGAGTGTTCCATCTAATGTATCCTCAGCATCTGTAGAACCACATTTCAGTTGTTTCAAGTCTTTCCTTCATCTTTGATGAGATTGCCCAGCAATAACTGCCATATTGACGGACAGACATCACAATCGAGTACTCTCTTCTTGGTTTCCAGTGAACTCTTTCTGTCTCTTAATGCTCTACTCAGCTTCTGGAATGCATCATTGGTCATGCCAATGCGCCTTCAGATCCCTATATTGTACTTTCCATCCTCTGTTAGAACCCTAATCCCAGGTATTTGAATTTCTGCACCTGTTTGATTTTGTTATCACCAACTTGTAGTTGGTATTTTGGGCTCCTCTTTTGACTGATTACCATACATTCACTTTTCTTGCAGTTGATATGTAGTCCTTTCTTCCCACTTTCTTTTTACTACTTTCTGTAGGAGTTCTTGTAGTTTCTTTCCCGTGTCTGCTATCAGCACTGTGTCAACTGTGTATCTTATATTGTTCAGATTGCAGTCATCAATGATGAATCCTGGCAAGTCTTATAGAGCTCTCAGAATGATCTTTCTGTGTAGGTTGAATGGATCTGGTGAGAAGACACATCCTTGTCTTACACCCCTTTCAATCTCTGTGTACCTGTTGAACTCGTTTCCTGTCTATATGCAACCACTTTGCTGCCAGTACAGGTTCTCGATTACTCTAAGGTCTTTCCTAAATATGTCAAGATAGCCAAGTATCTCTCTGCGGTGAATTTTTTTCAAATGCTTTTGCATAGTCAATGAAACACAGGTACACATTCTTCTGCATTTCTATTGCCCTTTCTGATAAAATTAAATAAACGAAATAGTAATGATGCACACTTTTGTAGAATATTGGACAGATTTTAAGTCTGTCAGCCAGTGGGGGCTTAGCACTATCCCATGAAGCATTTAGGCAACAAAAATTTGAAGCAAGAATTAACCGGTAAATTTGTGATGTCATCATATTAACAATGTCTTTTTCTCTCCAAAATTTTTAAAGTGTTGGCATCATTTTCTACTCTCTTTGTCAATAAAAAGAACTCTATTGCAAAAATAGTTCTGTCTGTAATGAAACACTTTAACTTTTTGTTTTAGATAAATAGTGTTTTTATATATATTTTTTATTTTTTTAATTATTTCACTCCAACCAAGGCTATAATGTCACAAGGATGCAGGGTGAGAAAGAGAATGAGAAGACATTAGTAAAGAGGAGTAAGCAAGACGCAGGAAGGCAGAAGATGATGGCAATTAATGTTGACATTGTTTCATTTTTTACGATTGTAGGTGGCAAGGGCATTGAGTAGTTAAAATGAATTTCCACAAGTGAGAAATGCAATTTAACAGTAAAATGGTGAGACCGAGTTGCCAATCTAATAGAAATTTATGTCGTCAAGTAGAAAAGAAAAACTGAAGATACATCACGTCAATGAGAAAATGACTGAAATTCAGGTTGGGATCGATTATATTACAGACCCTTCGGTAAATTTTGTCAAGAATCCCGAGATATACAGCTAGAGCACAAGACCAGATATGGCACCACTACTCAATCCACAGATGTATGGTAGATTTATAAATGTGCAAAATGGTTTCTGACAAGAAATTCTTGGGCACAATACAGTGAATCAACCTTCCTAGCAGTAGAATGGTTGAAACTGATTGAATAGAGTCACTTGATTTTATGCCAGTGAAAAACACAAGTCCAAGAAGTGTTAATGTGGTAGTAGGTAGAAAAGATTCTCTGTGATGATTAAATGAAAGCAGTTTTGTCTTGGAGAAGTTAAAATTTACAAGCTATTTCTTACTCCAGTTAACCACTTATTAGAGTTTCTTTTTGAGAGTAGTTACCACTTTTATGTTTTTATATACATCAAGATTTCCAGTGTGAATGACGAGGGAAACATTCTTATCATCTAAACATTAGACCTATTCTTTCAAAGTCTCCACATTTTTCCTCTAATTTTTATTACCTGGAAAACTTTGTACAACAAAAATAACTTCATGTAATTCCTGAGATCTCATGTATCTCAGGAATTACACTTACCAATGCTTACCAATGCTTTACTTTCATGCCAATCAAATAATAAATGGGACTTAAGCACATAACCTCTTAGACAATGTGATCTGATGAAGTAAATCACATATTAATAGTATCCATATTAGAAGGGAAAACAAAGTTAATGTTTAGGTAAAGTTCTGTTTAGATTAAGCATCTGACTGTTAAAATTGGGTTGGAAATTTCGACAATCTTAAAATTAAATACCTTCAACATTTATTTACTTCATTTACAAAATATAAGGAAGGAAATTGTTTATCATGTAAATTCATTTCCTTGAAAGCAAAATTAAAACAAGATAATAAAAGTAAGATTATAACAACATTAGGTTACCAATTTGTTATGAGAGTCATCACTTTGTAATGACATTGACCAGTTTGTTGAAGCGGGATATTTTCTTGTGTTGGGTAGGAATATGTATTTATGCTATTGATTGTATTTGGGATATGTTATGGTGAGACACACCTATTCCTCAGATAATGGACTCTCTCTTCTATATTAATAAGAGTTAACAGGAGGTTAACTGGAGAAGTTCTTGGGGAGTTCATAGAAGTTCTTTAGAGTTCTATTGGAGTTCAGTAGAACTACTAGGCAGTTGATATTTGTCGGCAGTTAGCCGAATACTAAGGAGTCAGCTTTCAGTGAAAGATTACCAAGTTCCTAACATTTTGGGTGTGTTAAGTTGATTAGCAGCCAACCTAGCATGATTATAAGCTTTAGTGCAAAAGCGACTCCACAACAGGATATTATTTTGATTGTATGACTTTTTCAAGCAGTGGATAACATAGTGTTAGAAATGTGTAGTATATGATATAACACATGGTTTGGCGATGAGAAAAACACCTGCTCACACAAATTTGTGTTTCTTTACAACTCACGAGCAGACCTCCGTATTTATGCTACAACTGTGCTGAGTGGACCTTAGTTACAGCTTTTTAGATGAGAGCATATAATCAGATGTGATCAGTGGTTTGAACAAAGCCAGCAGCTTCGAACCGTCAATCCTAACGGCTTTTGACTTTGTACTTGCTCAACCACCGACTGCTTTTGAACATTTTTGCCAAATCAGTATTACTTCTAATGCTTTGACAGGGGTAGAGAAGTTTCCATATAAAAAAAACTGTATTATAATTGTTATCATGGAAGAATATAGACAAATATCTCATGTGACCTGATTGACGTAAATTAAAAGAGAATTAGTTTGTCATTTTATCATTCTTCAACTCGCTCTTTGTCTTTTTTCATCAGCAGTAAATACTAAGAATGTAATAAACATTAATAATAGTCTGACATGAATGTTTTATGTGTCTTATCCCAGATGTTGCCAAAACTTATTTCCCCGCAATGTTATGATAAAGCATCCAACAAGCTGACCTCTTATACACCAAGTGTAGATCTTTATCACACAGAATGTCAACAACTGCCCTGCACTTAAGATATGCACATATGGGACAAAATGGGTGACTGACAGATAGGTAAGCACCCACCAAAGAAGTAAGAAAGGGCCATTTCTGATATATTTACAAGAACATAGAATTCATATTTGGAAAAAACCCGAAATTTACATACCCACTCACTAACAGTAACTACCGAACACCAATGTCAAATAAACAGTACTATTACATTATACGAGATTATTTAGTCTTGGGTTTTTGTTAGTTACTTATACGATATGCTGATTCCTGATGTTTGCATTCACATGCATGAAATTGTAGTTGCAGTTGGTCATGTTTAGCAGGAATCACTATATATATATATATATATATATATATATATATATATATATATTGTAAAAACAAACTATTAGGTCCATACAACCATGGATGAAAACATAATTTCTTGTAATCTTAAAAATTGCGCGTTCAAAAATTCCTCGTCACATGAGCATTCAAATAAACCACCGTTACATTAGCATTCTTAAAAAAAAAGATAAACGGTAAAATCAGTTATTGCAAATTGCCTGAAGACAACACATGGTAGAAACCTAGGTCATGTGATAACTCGTTTACAAATGAAAAATATACGTGTATATATATATATATATATCATTATGGAAAATCCCAAAGATCAATGAAATTGTTTTAACAACCAACATATTTAATTTATGTAAGGCTTGATTTGATCTTGATTAAACTGTGGAATCATCCGTGTTTGAGTGGGCTAAGATGCACCATAACAATTGGTGGCTTCCCCTATGTTGATAAGTGTTGCAGGTTTGAATCGTGCCAAATGACACACATTTTTGTAACAAAATTTATCATAAATAATCAGGCAGGTAGAAATAAATATATAAATATACTGTTTGATTAAAAGCAGAATATCTACTCAAATATGAGTATTGATTAAAAATAATGTTCAAAAAATAAATTATATATATATATATATATATATATATATATATATTATTAATTATCACTTTAGAACATGGGCAAACTAAAACTACTACAAAATTGTCTTATCAGGTAGTTAATGATGGTAATAAATGTTTTATTGAAAAAAAAATTAAAAAATACACTGCTTCCCTTTATTTTTTAAACTTTTTTTTTCATACGAGGTAAAAAGATATTAAAAAAGTGGAGAAAGAAAGAGGGAAGAAAAGGTCAGAAAATAAGATGAAAAATCAAGAAAAGAAAAAGAAAGTGGAGAGGAAAGAGCACATGGAAACGATCAAGAGAGAGAAATTTTAACTTTTGGCTAGAAGGGAATTACAGACAGATATTGACATCAGTTACACAGTGTCTGGGTTCAAATCTTTTAGTATTTAAAAAAAAAAGAATTGTAATTCTATAAAGAAAAGGAAAAGAAAGAGGAAAAGGAAAGCTACAGGAGTAGAAAGTAAAAAGGAAAATAAAGACAAAAAAGTGAGAAAATGTAGAGAGGGAAGAAAGGGAAGAGATAATGGAAATGACTAAGAAAGAGAAATTTTAAATTTTGGCAGGAAATGAATTGCAGACAGATATAGATATTGGTTACATTGTTTCAATTTAAATCTTTTGGTATTTTAAAAAAATGATGAAATCACATATGCAAACAGAAAAAATAAAGGATATTTAAAAACATAACACGAAGATAGGAATTCATTAGACTTTATCTAATAAATTGGAAAAATAAAATAAAATAAATTTAAATAAAAATTCAGAAAAAATTAAATCAAAATTAAATTAAATTAAAATAAAATAATATAATATAAATAAAATAAAATATAATAAATAAAAAATATATGATAAAAATAATAATAATAAATATAAAATATATAAGAAAAAATAAAAAACAAAAATATAATAAAAATAATATATATATATCCTATGTCCATGCCATGACTTGAAGCTTCATCTGTTATAATCATCAGATGCATATTTCAAACTGATAGTTTAAAAGATTTGAATTTAAGTTCACTCGTTGGTCATGGGAATTAAATCTTATAAAGTTAAGTTACTGCTTTTTTAATCACAAGATTAAAATTTAAATATTCTATGGCCCTACACGGATAAAAATTTAAATTTAAAATTTAAAATTAAAATAAGAAATAATAAAATTCAGGGCAAAGAAATCAAAGGGGCATAAATCATGAGTCTAAAAATTTACAATATTCAAATATTACATGTACATAAAAATATAAGGAAAATTTTAATTTCAAAATTTTAAATAATAATTTTAAATTTTTATCCACATGTAATTGTAGAATATTTAAATTTTTAAATTTGTTATTAAAAAAGCAGAAACTTAAGTTTATAAGATTTAATTTCCATGAATATTGAGTGAACTTAAATTCAAATCTATTAAACGGTCAGTTTGAAATATGTACCTGATGATTGCATAACGCATGAAACTCCGAGTCATGCCATAGAATAATATATTTATTCATATATATATATAACACAACTCTGTTTATACATTGAGCACTATTTTATTAACACCTAAATAATAATACTATACATATCTACCTCCTCATATGTTTATCAATTTGCATCACTATATATATCAATATTTATTAGTTGATTCCTAAAAATTGGCATGAAATTTTCATATTATTTCTTATAGTTTTAAATCATCTACAAATTAAATTAATTTTAACTTTATGATTCATTTTAAATGAAAAGCTATTGAAAAGAAGCAATTATGTTATCCCCAAAATGCTAAGAGAATTTTCAGTGTTAGCCTGCTATACATTGTGCTGAGCGGATTATAATCCGTGATCAATTATATTGATAGCCGAAATAAAGGAAGTCAATTTGGTTTATTGAGAACTTGTTAAGATATGGTCTTCAGTGTTGAAAGCATTATCAGTAATTTGAGATGTTCTATTTGCAATGGCTGTAGTAATCTTAGATCATACACAATTGGTAATTTTGGTGTTCATAGTAGAAAACAGATTATAGTTTTGCTCTGAGAGGAACTCTCCTATTATGGAATTCAATGTGTGAATGATAATCAGATCTAGAAAGGTGTCACAGGCTACAAGTATTAGGTAGTAGGTAGAGCTACAAGTATTGGGGGTAACGTTTCAAATTGAAATTAATAGTTGCTGTTGGTTGGTTGTTTAGTTTTATGGCATATCAACCTCGGCGGGCATTTATTGCCAACTAAATTTTATTTATTTATTGCAGGTACTACCTTTTTCTTTTCAACAATTTGTTGTTTTTATATAAGCTTTGTGTCTAGTAATACTTTTTTCTTTTCAAGTATCAAGATTCATTGGGATTTGTTTTTAAAGGCAGGGTCCCCAAGTCCTACCCTGTTATTTAATCCATAACTGGAGGGAAAAGATGGATTAATACCTTTCCCAAGGGTACTAGTGCTTAAGTGAATGCAGGGTATTCAACTGGAATTCGAACTCGGCTCACCAATTTCTCTTTCTGAGCCAATATCCACTGCACCACAATGCACATCCGTCACTATACCCTTACAGTACCTGGTATTCATAAGCGATCACCCATCTAAGTACTGACCAGGCTCAACATTGCTTAACTTCAGTGATCATGTAAGAACCGGTGTATTCAACGTGATATGACCATAAGTCTAAATTAATAGAAAATGTGTGCTATGTTTTAAAAACATGGAAGTTTAATGCTGATTTGTTATTTTGAATAATTTCAGAACAGAGTTTGTAATTAAAGACCTAAAAATGATAATGCAAGACAATATGGATCTTGACAGTGTAAACACGAGAGCAATATAGACTGTAATAAGTGGAGTTAGCTCAGTTGTAAAAGTCATGCCAGAAGGACAACTATTTTCTCTTCTCTTCTCAATAGAATATTAAAGCTTCATATATCAATTTGAAATGCAAAAACAAAGATTTTTGAAAATACTCTTTCAATAAATTTACTTCCATATCTAAATCTAAATCTAAACTTGTTTATAAATGGAACTTTGTGTGTGTGTATGTGTGTGTGAACCGATTTTCTTGAAAATTTACACAGTTGTACTATAAGCGTCTGTGAGTGTTCTTAGGTAGGTTTTGTGTTGAGGTACCCCTGATAAAGATTGAAAATCGATAATCGAAAAATCGGGTTATAGAAGGAGTGGTCTGATTTTAATCAAATTTGATACACTCATAGACAAAGACATAAGAAATGATATTCAGAAGTTTCAAGGTTGCAGTTCTTACAATAGTGCAGAAAATCGATAATATATATATATAAAAGGCAAAATGTTTGTGTGTCTGTCTGTTTATCTGCCTGTATGTCTGTATTTTTCAGCCCTTTTATTTTAGTCTTTGCTTCAAATTTGGCTTTAAGTAGGTATAATTGTAGTTCTTAGTCTCAGCCATGATACCATTTACTCGGAGGACTTATTTAGCCTTCAAAATTCAGTTTACGATGAAAAAAACTTATTTGATATCGATACCAGGAAATCAAAATTTCACTTACATCCATTGATTTTTTTCTTTCAGTCTATGATTTCGCTTTAACTGGAAACAACTATTGTTTTTTCGTCTTTCGTGCCATCGTCCAAAGAGTCTGAGGTCCAGGACCATGGATTAGTTTTAAAGCTTTCATTACACCCAAGCAATGCCGGTCTATACTGCTAGTTTCTCATAATTGCTTCTTAGTGTTATGTAATAAATTTCATTTATTAGTTTCTTACTTGTTTTTAAAGTAAAAAGTCTTACAGAATAAATTGCTTTCATGCCTTTTTATTATTGAACCAAAGATATTTTTGGTTATTTTGATTGATTTAAGAATTCAGGACAATTTTAAAACTAACATCTTTATCACTGTTGTTTTATAAAGATGTTTCAGGCAATGAATTCATCAGCTTTCTTCATCCAAAATGACAATAGCCAGGAGATAGTAATAAAGCCAACAAGGATGGGGATATTAGTTCAAGCATATTCTGGAATAATGATAACACTGGCATGTGTTAAAATTTTTTCCAAAGATCAAAGGTTAATCAAATGCTATGTGATCACCATTTTATGCTGAATTCAAAAATACTATTCAATTTGTTTGGTTAGGTCTAATAATAATAACACTTATTCAAAATCCTCTGGCCTCTACTTGTCACAGGTGATCGTGGGTGCCTAATGTTTAATATAGCATATAATGTTGTATGTGTACCTAACTACAGTGTACCATCCTACTTGCTAACACCCTCATACCTAAATGGGGTGGGGCTTATCCCTTAGATTTTTTTTTTTATAATCGTATCACCCCAAGCAAAGCATTATAGTGCCACTGTTGTGCAGGGGGTTGCATAGGAGGAACGTTATGAGAAGGAATGACAGAATATAAAGGGGGTCAGGAAGCGGGTAAGAGAAGGATGACAATAGTGAAGAAATGAGATGTGAACATGAGAGAGAGGAAGCAAGTTAGTGAGATAGGGGATCACTATTGACTTTACATTTAAATTCTTGGTGATTGTAGCTGTCAGAGAAGCAAGTAAACAGAAGGGAATTTCACAGGCGGGAAGTGCGAGAGAAGAAGCTGCTGGAGTAGATTTTGTGATTTACATCTTATTGGTCACACAGTAAATAGGTTGGATCTAGTTGCTAATCTTGTGGCTTGAGTAAATTCACTTAAAACTTGTTGTAGAGTGGTCTGTTTCAGTAAAGAATAGTAGCATTCAAGGTGTAATATTCAAGTGTCATTCGAGTAATAATCGCACTGATTACTTTGGCAATTATTGAAATCTAAACCCCTTCTCTCTGTGCTCTAAGTTTCGTCTTGTCTCTCATTGTAACTGTTGTACTGTTCTGTGCATATCTGGATATTGTGCTGAATAATACCGCAACACACTTTTTTCTATAAATCGTATCCATCTCAGCAATACAGGGTGTAAACGATAAATTGGCAGTTTGAGATCTCAGACTTTAAACCTTGATAAAGAAGAGACATTTAAAGACATTTAAGATTTGTGTATGTTCATTTAACTGTTTTATTAAATACAAACATTTTATTCTATGCATCCACCTTCTGCATCCGCAACTTGCTGAATGCAAGCCCTAAAAGCATGACAGGCCTTGACAGTGGACTCTTTCTTGATAACGCGGAATGCTCACCTCATGGAGGTCTTCAAGGAGGCCACACTATTATGGGGACGAGCATTAGAGACTTTCTCAACATTGCCCCATAACCAATAGTTGCTGGGGTTCAAATCTGGCAAACTAGAGGGCCAGATATTTGAGGGCACAAAAAGCGGCAACTCTCTCTTCAAGAAGGTCTGCACTGTTTTTGACCCATGAGCAGGTGCAGAGTCCTGGATGAAAATCACTTTGTTGGAATCATATTCTTCTTAATCCAGGGTAAGAGAACTTCCTCCAGAATCTTCAGATATTCCGCCATATTGATCTTCGGACCCACTTCAATGAAGTGAGGGAGCATGACTTTCCCATTGCTGACAACAGCTCCAAACACCATCACAGAGGTAGGGTGTTTACTCTGCATGACTGGAGGAACACAAGAAGGGTCAATGGTGATAACTCTCGAGTTTCTGCGGTTGGCGACTTTGTCTAACATGAACCTTTTCTCATCTACAAAAATGCAAACGGTACCACCATGGTGTTTCAGGTGATTGAGTAGCAAGGGGCTTCTCTCTTTATGAATGATCTTAGATTTTGCTGTAAGAATGTTATGACGTTGTCTGCAATATGACTTCATCCCAAGATCTTTCCATACTGCATTAGAAATGGCCATTTTGGTCACATTCTGTTTTTTTGCCAGGTCAGCCATTGACTATGATGGATTCACTGCAATGGATCATTTCAAGCCACTGAGAAACCTTTTGGTGCAGATTTTATCACTTCTCGGGCTGTGAGCCTTTTTTTGCATGTCTTTACCTTCCCTTAAGTTTGCTACAATATGATAAACAGTCCTAGGAGCATAGCCAGTGTCTCTGATAATCTCAGACGTCTTATGCCCGGTGCGAAAAAATTCAGCAATAACCATTCTATGGTTAAATTCTACACTGGCACTCATTTTGTTAATATTTCTAGGTGGCTGATCTGGACTTCAGACTCTAAAGAGTACAGCAACTAACATTTCAGATTGATAATGTCGCTTTAAAAACTTAAATTGTGGATTGAAATTACTGCCAATTTATCATTTACACCCTGTACAACAAAATGATTTTAATGTAGTGTGTCAAGTGTTAACAACAAGCTGAGTGCTGATATATTTTTTTCTCTTTTCAGTTTGACATTTTGTCTTCCTGTAAGAATGGATCGCAAGAATAAGAATAATCTTGACGGGTTCTGTTATATCCGTGGTTCTTTTCAACCATCAAAGCAAAAACTACTGACTTTGTGAAAAAGGCATATCGCAATTACTTTGAAGTCATCTGGGGGATTAGGATTAGCCATTTGCTCCCCATGTTTGCTGTAAAACATGTGAAGAACTTGAGGGATTAGAGGAATGGTAAAAGGAAGCGTATGCCATTGGCCATTTCAATGGTTTAGAAGGAAAGGATCACATTAAGGACTGTTATTTCTTCATGATAAATCTAAAAGGAATAAATTGCATGAACAAGTACTATGTCCAATACCCACCGATGTTACTTGTGTCATAAGACAAATCTCTCACGACCGAGATCTTCCTGTTTCTGAGCCAGATGGTAACATGGAATATAGCTCTGATTTCAAACATAGCGATATGAGTGTTGTAGCTGGTGATGACACATACAAGCAAGAAGAGGATAACCAGCCAATACCCTTGACCAGAACTGAACAACCTAACTCGGAACTTGATCCTTTCAAAGAAGTCTGCTCAGCTGCTGGGTTCATGTCGCAAAGAGAAATATTTACTGACACAACGTTCTATTAGCATCAAGACCGTGAGAGAGAATTAAAGCAGTTTTTCACATTCCAGTGTAAGTCATTATTGCTTTATTGCAACAACATTTGCTGGATCGATCAAATCAATGGGCTTACAGTATGGAGACTTTCTTTTTACTCATCCTGTAGAAGTCTCAAAGCAGTTCTATGTAACGGGAATAGTTTTTCATCTATCCTCATTAGGCGTTTAGTACACATAAAAGAAACTCACAACAGCAGGGATCATTTGATGTCTGCTGTTAACTACCAGGAGCAGAAATGGTTAATTTGTGGAGATCGTAAGGGGATTTCACTGGCTCCAAGGTGGGTACACACAGTATCCTTGTTTTCTGTGTCTATGAAACAGATGGGCTGATGAGCAACATTATGTCAGACAAGAGTGACCATTAAGACACAGGTTAAAACCTGGCTTGCATAACATTCAGTCTCACCCACTCATTGGACCAAACAAAATACTACTCCCATCCTTTCATATCAAGTTAGGAATAATGAAGAACTTTGTGGGCAATGGACAAGGAAGGCAGTGGATTTGCTTTCCTCCAGAAGAAGTTCTCACAGATAAGCATGAAGAAACTTAAGGTGGGTATATTTGATAGCACTTAAATCAAAGAATTCCTGAAAGAACCAATGTTTGATGAAGCACTGAGTAAAGCAGAACTCTCTGCCTGGCAATCACTGAAGTCAATAGTTATAAACTTCCTGGGAAACCACTGGAGTGCGGAATATGAGAAGAGAATTCAAGAGCTACTGAAGGGCTTCTGCTAACTCAGGGCAGGAATGTCAGTGAAACTTCACTTTCTGTGGTCACACTTAGACTATTTTCTAAAGAACTGTGGAAATTTGAGTGAAGAGAAAGGTAAGTGCTTTCACCAAGATATTTGAATTATGGAAGAGAACTACCAAGGACATAAACTTTCTTGCTGACGACTACTAATGCTTGAAACATGATGTGGTAGATGCTGAACACAGGAGGAAGTCCCAGAAAAAACCTTTCATTCATAAATAGCATCTTCTGTATATTTTTCAGTTTACTATGGCACAATGTCAGCTTTCTGTGAATATATCAGTCCTAAATTTATCATTAACTATTTAATTCAACAAGAAAAAAATAGAGTTATAATACTATTCTATACCTTTTAAGTGAGAGCTTGTATCTTAAAAATTGAATTGTGTTAGAAAAAAATAAGTGTGACTTTTGGATACAGTGTAAAAAGAATGCCTTAAAATCCACTATTTTTATATTCATCTTTGAAAACATTGCAGGCCAGTGTAATGATTTATGCTAGGACTTCAGAAAATATTCATTAACACTATAGCAAGTTTATTGCCATCAAACCAATATCTTACTTTGTTTAATTAATATGTTCTTATATACAGTACTGTGCAAAAGTATTAGGACAAGAATTATTTTATCTTTTATAAGGCATCAAAATAAAGTTTAAAATCACCCCTGTCCTAACACATTTGCACACTACCGGTAATGTGCAAAAGTGTTAGGACAGGGGTGATTTTCTTAAAAATCTCAATGAAGTTCAAATACAGGGTGAAAAGCCAAGTAAATTGCTAATAAATTGGATTATTTAAAACTTGGTGTAAAAGAAATGTATTAAAAAGATGTAATATTTAATTTTATTTTGAAACTACTCATTATTCTATTATCCTTGGATATGACTGACGTTTTTCTTATTCCCCCCTCTCAAATTGTTAAATCTAATGTTACTTTGCAAGACACACTTTGGGAACATCTTCAGAGAGGTTACAAGGACATTAACATAAAAACATCCACCATCAGCGATGATTTGATCTTATGTTGACATAAAACTTTGCTAAACAACAATGACAGTTACCAAAACTAGCAAGCGCTGTACATAAATTTGTAATGCGGTTCTATAACGTCACACCGCATGAGAGCAAGTGAGCCAAAAGCTTAGAACCAACATAATAAAAAATTATCCAAATAATTTTTGTCTTTATTTTCACCTGAAATTAAAGCCAAAATATGATGTTTAGAACGGCTCATGATTAAACATAATAGACATTCATTGTCTCTTTTATTTAACAGTATATGTTTACAAAATTATCTGCTGCCTCGATACACTATATATATATATATATGTAGACACATTTGGTCAAATATTAATGAAAAGTCTTGTATCAGTATTTTCCTTCAGTTCAGGCGAGTTTTCAGGCTTTTACATGGAGGCTGAACATAAATTGTCTAATATCTTAAAAGTGCTTTCACTTTTCATAAGCAATTATCGAAATGTGTTCATAAAATGGTTTACAAATATCAAGTATGTCCGGCCAGATCATATTGAAACACAGGTTCCCATACAACCACCAAAGTTAAGCAACATCAAGCCTGCTCAGTACCTAGGTGGGTAATTGCTTTGAAGTACCAGGTGATGTAAGCTTAGATGTGCAGGTTGTGCAATCAATAATGGCTTAGAATTGTTCACTGGAGAGCTTAATTCTAATTCCTGTAGCACTCATTGCATTCACTTACACACAAATACCCTATGCTATGGGTTAATTAGTAAAAATTATATCACTAAACCATTAATTCTCACGATCTAAAAAGGTAAATTTTTGTTTTAGGTGCCGATGGCTTTTCCCCCCTTAAATTTATCCAAAATAGCATTATTTCTGTGCAAATGTATATGCTGAACTCAAATCAACAATTAGTTATTGAAGAAACTTACCTTTTTTGCTTTGAAAGTCCATAAAAAACGAACTATATCTCGCACTTTTTCTCTCCCCTAACTCTCACGAATTCATGTAATTAACTGCAGAATGACGTTCTACATAGGCAGCAATTTTGGTTGAATTTCATCCTTTACTGAAACTTCCGGCGATGTACTTCCTGTTTTGAGAGTAATAAGTGTAGAAATACAATAGCACATTACTTTAATTCCTGGGAGTACATCAACAGAAGTATCAGTAAATGAAGAAAAATCGACAAAAAAATCTGCCAAAATTCGATCACATGCGAAGTCCATCATTCTGCAGTTAATTACATGACTTCGTGAGAGTTACGGGAGAGAAAAAGTGCAAGATATAGTTTGTTTCTTTATGGACATGTAGATAAAAAAAGGTAAGTTTCTTCAATAACTAATTGTTGATTTGAGTTCAGCATATACATTTGCACAGAGATAATGCTATTTTGGATAAATAAGGGGAAAGCAATGGGACTTAAAACAAAAATTTACCTCTAAAAATATTTTCTGGCTATAAATAACCTGAAAAGGATTGATAAGTTATAGAAAATGAATGAATTAATCAAAGCTAATCTCATATTGCCATTTGTCATGAGGTATCTTCTGGGTTTCTTTAACAAGTATCTCATTTTCACACATCAGCTTGTGGCAAGTTATTTTCTTTTCTTTTTAGTTATAAAAAATCTTTCATATATCATTTTTTTTTCAAAATTGATTGAGACTTTCGGCTGATTATTTTTTATGATTAAAGTTTATAATATTTTTATACTAGCAGTATAGCCCAACGTTGCTCAGGTGTAATGAAAGCTTTAAAACTAATCCGTGGTCCTGGAGCTCAGACCCAGTCTAAAGAATATTTGTGTGAAGTTTGGTGAGAATTGGATAAAAATCCAAAGAATTGGATAAAAAAATATAAAGGACATACAGACAGATAAACAGACACACACACACAAACATCTTGCCTTTTATTTATATATATTATCGATTTTCTGCACGATTGTAAGAACTGCAACCTTGAAACTTCTGAATATCGTTTCTTATGTCTTTGTCTATGAGTGTATCAAATTTGATTAAAATTGGACCACTCCTTCTATAACTGGATTTTTTCGATTATTGATTGTCGATATTTATCGGGGGTACCTCGACACAAAACCTGGCTAAGAACACTCGCAGACATTTATTGTACAACTGTGTAAATTTTCAAGAAAATTAGTTCAGCCATTTCGGAGTCTATAGGTAACGGACACACACACACACAGACAGACAGACACACACACACACACACACACAAAGTTCCATTTATAAATAAGTGTTTAGATTTTTTACTGCTTATGTGACAGTAATTTTGTATTATTGATAAGTGTTTGCCAGATTTTTTGTTGTATTGGTTGGTGATATGCAATTTAATGAATCAATAACAAGATAAATGAAAAGTCAGTTGACAAGATAATGTAATAATTGTGTAAATAATATGTGTTTTTTTTTATTTTTATTACTATTAAACAGACATTCTCCAAGTGGATATGTAAATGCATTGACAGCATTGGAATTTTGATTTTATTTTTGTAATTCTGGTGGTAATCATGTTAAATGTTTTCAGTCTTTGTTGTAAATGATAAAATTAATTTATTTCTGTTGATGTCCTATGTATTAGACTTTTCTTTTCTTCTAGTTTGTATTATTGTGACGTTGATTTTCAGCAGAAGATTTTAAAGCTATTTTTATGATTTGCCTTATTGTTTTTTTCATATTTTTCTGGGTTTTTTTCATTTCTTTATCTATTACATGGCTTGGAAAATTACTGTTATGATATATCCCGAAAAGGAATACCATGTAAATAGATCAATTGAAGAATGGGACTCAACACCAGGAATACGACATACCAGATTTATTGTACTAAGGTACAATTAACAATAATACACATATAGGCAAGCCACAGGTCGAAGCGGAATAGACTATTGAATAGTGATTGCCTTCGCCTAAGACCTTCATACCGCTCGTTACCGTCTTTTATAAAGTAGAGCATTCTATTCTCGGGGATGGCAGGATATTCCACTATAGCATGTGAATTAATGTTTATGTTAGATTTTTAATTTTATTACAGAATTGTGTGCATGTAGACGATATTGAATGTTCTTTATTCCTTCCTCATTTCTTACTTATTTATTAATTAAAATGTTTGGGTCCCTGCAGGAATTCCCTATTATTATAGTTAAGTAGATATCAGTTTCAGTTTGTGGATTTATGAACCTATTTAGTAAGGTGCAGCCTGTTTTTAATCTTGTAAATAAATATGTGTAATAGAAAATAGTTCTTGATATTTATTTTTGCATTTCAGATTACCATGCACCGAGATAATGATATAACTTCAAAATGTTATATATTTCCTTGACTGGCAAAAATACGATCGATAAAAATATACGCGGGCTATGGATTGTGGCAACGGGGTGCAACATCAAAAACAGAAACACAGGCAATAGCCGACAAAGATATGATTGACATCAATTAAGTGACAACCTGACAAAGCAAAAAATGTCTAAGAATTTTAAGATATATAAGTCTGGGGCTTGAGAGAGAGAGAAAGAGAAAGAGAGAGAGATAGAGAGAGAAAGAGAGAGTGAGAAAGAAGAAAACTCCTGCTGGTTAACAATTCTCCTGACAACTCTTATGTGTGCATTTGTTGTTTGTCGAGATCCAGAATCTAAACTTATTTATAAATGAAACTTTCTGTGTGTGTGTGTGTCTGTGTGTAACGGCTGAACCGATTTTCTTGAAAATTTACATAGTTGTACTATAAGCGTATGTGAGTGTTCTTAGCTAGGTTTTGTGTTGAGGTACCACCAATAAATATCAAAAATCGATAATTGAAAAAATCGGGTTATAGAAGGAGTGGTCTGATTTTAATCAAATTTGAATCACTCATAGACAAAGACATAAGAAACAATATTCAGAAGTTTCAAGGTTGCAGTTCTTACAATAGTGCAGAAAATCGATAATATATATATATATATATAAATTGATACCAGGAAATCAAAATTTCACTTACATCCATTGATTTTTCTTTCAGTCTACGGTTTCGCTTTAACTGGAAACAACTATTGCTTTTAGTCCTTCGTGCCCACATCCAAAGAGTCTGAGCTCCAGCACCATGGATTACTTTTAAAGTTTTCATTACACCCGAGCAACACCGGGCTATACTGCTAGTCACATATATACAGCAGAAAGAGAAACAAGATAATGTAAAATTACTGAGTGATGGAAACAAAACATAAAAAATGGTGAAATTGCAGTTGAAATAAAAAGCAATTGAAATTAAGATGAAGGAAATACAAGTTGAAAATTAATAATAATAATATGCTAGTAAGAAAATTTAGTAAATCATAATATATATTAGTTCCAGGTCAGTGTCAACATGGTTTTCATAACAATTAAATATGCTATATATTTATTAAAGTAAATAAGTAAATAACTATATATTTACTAAAGTTTGAGAAAAGAAGATTTTTTTGATGAACAGAATTGTGAATAAAATATTGCAATGTGTATAAAATCATGTCCAAAAGTCTTCTGCATCTCATACGTTACGTTAGAACTCAAACCAATTTTTTTCCAGGACTCAAAAACAGACTAAATTGGATTTATTTGATTACCAGAGAGATAATATCTCTCTGATAGTGTATTGCAACAAAGGGAAATAAATCTCACTTACACAATGGGTATCAGAATAAAAAAATCAGAGTTTGTAGATATCTGCAAGTGAACGCTGTTATTATTTTCAAAACCTTCAGGAAAAGCTGCATCTCAAACAAGCTTGACGGCACTAAAGATGACACACTATATGAGGATGTTGTATACAGAAACAGAGGTCAATACTATAAGAAACCGACTGATGACAAACTCGTTGACAATATCTGCTAAATGGATCTGTACACCAGCCTGACAAAAATAATTGTCAGTTCTACAGTTCAGATGTCAGAGGACAACCTTCTACTCTCAAAACTTAAATGTCCATGAAGACAGAAAAATGACCTAGATTCCTCACAAACAGTCTTTTTCAGAACTACACAAATACTTTTGAAAGTAATATCTCAGATTATCATAAAAAAAAATTAAAACCTGACATATCCCGAAAAGGAATACAGTATAAAATGATCAGTTGAAGAATTGAACTCCACACCAGGAATAAGAAATACAGATCTATTGTACTAAGGTACAATTAGCAATAATACACATATAGGCAAGCCACAGGTTGGAGCAGAATCGACTATCAAATAGTGAATGCCTTTGCTAAGACTTTTTCCCATCTTTGTACTGCTCGTTACTGTCTTTTATAAAGTAGAGCATTCTATTCTTGGGGATGGCAGGATGTTCTACTATAACAAAACCAAACAAAGCAAGTTAATATTTATTCAATGTTGTTTTGATTTATTTTCTCAGTATGCATCGTCAATTTAGTGGTCTTGTTACCCTAAGAGCCATTATCACAATTTTGTAATGCTTACAAATCACATAAAAAAAACAAAATCTTCTATTTATTGTGTTTCAATTTTTTCTTTCCTTTTGTACAAGTTTTGGTCATTTTCTTTCTTCTAAAATCCAGTGCATTTTATACATGAAAATTAGCTTTTTTTTTTCCCTTGGATTTCTCTGCTTTTTTAACTGCACCTTATACACCCTAGTGATCTATGCACAAAGGATTATTGGTACTTTATATTTATAAAGTCACTTGAGAGTCACTGATAATTAGAGTCTTGATTCAACCAAACATTTTCATGACTTTCATTTGTATACCACAATTATTAGACTATTTAGTTACTGAGTTGAACCATCTCGAAAGAAGTTCAGCTTTGAAAGACATTTGCTTAATTAGTTATTAATTGTACAGGGATGGGATTGAAGTGATGATATTCTGCTTTGCAGCTCAACATCCAGCAAAATAAGCAAAATAAGATGGGATTGAAGTCATGATATTCTGCTTTGCAGCTCAACATCCAGCAAAATAAGCAAAATAAGCAAAATAAGATGGGATTGAAGTGATGATATTCTGCTTTGCAGCTCAACATCTAGCAAAATAAGCAAAATAAGATGGGATTGAAGTGATGATATTCTGCTTTGCAGCTCAACATCCAGCAAAAAAAGCAAAATAAGATGGGATTGAAGTGATGATATTCTGCTTTGCAGCTCAACATCCAGCAAAATAAGCAAAATAAGATGGGATTGAAGTCATGATATTCTGCTTTGCAGCTCAACATCCAGCAAAATAAGCAAAATAAGATGGGATTGAAGTCATGATATTCTGCTTTGCAGCTCAACATCCAGCAAAATAAGCAAAATAAGCAAAATAAGATGGGATTGAAGTGATGATATTCTGCTTTGCAGCTCAACATCTAGCAAAATAAGCAAAATAAGCAAAATAAGATGGGATTGAAGTGATGATATTCTGCTTTGCAGCTCAACATCCAGCAAAATAAGCAAAATAAGATGGGATTGAAGTCATGATATTCTGCTTTGCAGCTCAACATCTAGCAAAATAAGCAAAATAAGATGGGATTGAAGTCATGATATTCTGCTTTGCAGCTCAACATCCAGCAAAATAAGATGGGATTAAAGTCATGATATTCTGCTTTGCAGCTCAACATCCAGCAAAATAAGCAATTTTCAAGCAGATATCATTTGTTCAAGTAATTGTGTTTATTGTTGATCAGAAGTTCTAATGTCAAAAGTATTGTTGCTTCCACTGATAAGGAAGGGTGAGCCGAAACTTGCCTTTATAGCGTTTGCTGAACGATCTCCTCATAGAGGAAGAGGAGACTCTTGTGGAAATAGAAATGTGTTTCAAACAGCCGCTGAGAATACCCTGGACTGAGAACGGGAGCAACAGGAAAGTTTTAAGGAAATTGGAAACAACAAGAGGTCACTTATACTTAAAATCAGAGAGAGAGAGACCCAGTTTCTAGGACACATGATGAGGAAAGAGGCCTGGGAGAATTTAACACCAACAAGATATTATGAAGGCAAGAGAAACAGAGAAGAATAGTGAGTAATCTATTTAATGAGATTGTGTAAATGCATAACAGAACAGAGACTAGCCAGGAGAGTAAGGAGGCAAACATTACTTATAGCTACAGAAGATAGGAAGTCATGGAGAACCAAGGGGACATGGTACATATAAAAGAAGAAGAAAATGGAACAAGTCCTTTCCGTCTCAGGGATATTATTATTGATATAACATCCTTGGTTTTCATAAGGGGTTTCAGAGGCATTCTTTTGACATCATTCATCTCACTTTTATTTCAGTCAAACATGTGAGCGACAACAAGGTTTTGGAGAGAATGAAAACAAAAAAGAAACTTATAATTAAAACCAGGAAAAGGCAGGTGAGGTTTCTGGGACATGTAACAAGGTTGGTTGTTTTGTTTTAAAGCATATCAACCTTGAAGGGTCATTTATTGCGAACTAAACGTTATTTATTTATTGCTGGTAACACCTTTTTCTTACAACAATTTATTGCTGTTTTTATATAAATATTGTGTCTAGTAATACTTTTTTCTTTTCGAATATCAAGATTCATTGCAATTTGTTTTTTAAGGGCAGAGTCCCCAAGTCCTACCCTGTTATTTAACCCATAACTGAAGGGAAGGGATGGATTAATACCTTTCCCAAGGGTACCAGTGCTTAAGTGAATGCAGGGTATTCAACTGGAATTTGAACTCGGCTCACCGATTTCTCTTTCCAAGCCAATATCCACTGCACCACAACGCACATCCATCACTAAATGCTTACAGCACCTGTAACAAGGAAGGAAGGTTTGGAGAATCTGATACTCACAGAAAAGATAGAGGGAAAGAGGCATAGAGCAAAAGAGTATATGATATACTTAATGGGTTTGAGCAACTGGATGGCAGAACAAAATTAGGAAGAAATAACAAAGAACAAACTTATTAAGAGCTACAAGTGAAAGGAAGATGTGGAGGCCCATTATCGCCTACTTTCTGAAATGACATAACGTATAAAAGAAGAAAGAAGTAGGAAAGTCTTTTTATAGTGAATGATTGACTGATGTACTAGCATATTTTGAACAATATTACTTTATCTTGTATACATTTGAACTCATGTCTTCATCTTTGTTGTTATTAACTCAATTTTTCAGATGTTATGCCGTCCGGTCTACTTCAGGTTTCTGTTGATCAAGGTAACTTCCAGGAATTTTCAACTGAATCGTTTAGTTAATCTATGGAAACAGATGGTGGTTTCATTCCATGTCTCTTGTCTATGGATACCTTGTTTTTATTTTAGTACTGCTATGTTGTTGCTCATGCTGTTTTTACTTAATCTAAGTCTGTATTACCTGGCCCAGGGAATGAACTCATGATTGATGAACTTATACAGAAATATAGGATCACATATACATTTACACTGGCACCAAACCTCTTTCTTTTTCTCCATGGGATTTTCGTAGATAGCAAATCAGAATGAGAAATTGGGAAAGCAAGTTTGAATTCTGAGGTCATCATATTCACTTTTGTAAAAATACCCTTGGAAATACCATCTTTTCTCTATACAACTATGGGTTAAAATAGCAAGGCAGACTGATCTCTCTAGCCATGGTTGGCAACCAGTCTAGAAGAAGGGCAACTGTAAATTCAAAACAATATGTAGCTCCAGTAAAGCATATATCATACAGTCATGGAAAGTATTATAGAGTTTATAAGTAACTATAGTGTAGGGTTATGACGCTATGATTGTAGTTGATTTGAGAGAGAGAGAGAGAGAAAAAGAATGTGTGTATTTTCATTGGTACAAACTGAAAACTTAAAAGTCACATTTGTATGGCAGAGATCAGTGGATAATTTGATTGTAAAGAAAAAAGAATATCACAAGCAGATTATACTACAGATGAAATCTTTTGAAGCTGTTGCAAACAGTCAGAAAAAGACAGATGAAATTTTCAGAATACATAATGAAATTAGAAGGCCTAGAGAATTTGACACTGACAGGATAAACAGCAAGTAACCTACTTGACAAGTTTGAGAAAATTGATGGGGGAATCAGTCGTACGAAAACTAAAAGGAGTCACAAAGGAACAGCTAAAAGAACGAAACATGCAGGAAAAGCATGATTAAAATTGGAGTAGATAGACTGAACTATCGCCCGGTTCACACTCCACCCACGTCTATTGAACAGGTGAAGAGGCTCATCCCTTGTTTCCTGTTTAGGATGCAGTTTCCGGTTTTCTCTTTTCCAATCTTTTCACTCTCTTCTTTTATTTCTTTTTTTCAATTGGAGTAGATAGACTAAACTATCGCCCGGTTCACACTCCACCCACATCTATTGAACAGGTGAAGAGGCTCATCCCTTGTTCCTTGTTTAGGATGTGGTTTCTGGCTTTCTCTTTTCCATTCTTTTTACCTTTATGTAGCCCCCTGCGCATCAGTGGCGTTATCGCCTTGCTTGCGGTGATATGATTTTTAAAAAAAAAAAGAAAAAAAAAGAGATGTGGAACAGAGAAAGAAATGTCTTTCCAAAATGTCAATGTGATGCTTTTATCTTGAGAATTTTACCAGCATAATGCTCATGCATTGGTTCAACATAGAGCCAGTGAGATGAGAGATACAATATTAATTATACAAGAGAAAATCTCTTTTTTTTCGTATGTCATTAAAATGATTTTTATGAGAACGAAGGAGAGCAAATTATCAAAACAAATTTCTCTCCGTACAAGTTTTGACAAGAATACTTTTTTTTGCAGACATTTTTGGTCTGTTCCTAATTTAACTTGATGACTCAATATCTTATGCAAAGGGAAAGTACACAGCAATTTAATTATTAACAGAACCATTGTCAATCCAAAAAAGATCAAAGACAACTTAAAATGATTAATTTTTGTTTGTTTTAAATACTTTCTATTATACTGAATGTCTGGTAAATTTAAATAAAAGCAAAGAACTCACTCTTGATATTTTTTGCAAAGTCAAACCAAAATGCTAAGACCAAAAATGGTGGTAAGAATTGCCAGGTTCCATTTGTCAAAACGTTGACAGGGTTTGGAATGGAACAGTTTTGTCAAATTCTAAGCCACGCTGCTTACAAAAATTCTTGATGCAAGTATAATGAGTTTTATTAATGACTAGCTCTATAGCCCAGCATTGCTCGGGGCTTTTTAGTAGTTATGTTGAAATGGTAAGGTCAAATGCTTATTCGAAAAGCTCCAGTATAAGGTTGCTGTGACATGTCAGTTAAAAAAATGCAAAGTAATATTGGTTTTGTTGTATTTGTAAAACAGGATTCATGCTTGGTCAAATTTGCCAATAAACAGGAATGATGTATGTAAACTTGGAAAAATGGAGGGGAGGTGAACATTACAGGAGACTGTAATGTGATGTGATGAAATAGTGACACAGAAGAAGTAGATACATTGTCCTTTGCAATGTTGGAGAGGTTAGCATCTTGTAGAAAATGTGAAATTCTTATGGCATATGATAAGGTAGAAGTTACAAAAAACACCCGATTTTTGTTGGAATACAACTAAGCATTTAGGAGAAATTAAACGATCACAAAAAGTAACATTTTCCATAAATTTTTGCCACACCCTGGGTGTCAACTGAAATTTTTGTTTGCATATCAAGGCATCAGACCTTGATCTACCAGTGATTCAATGTTGGTTGAGTTTGAGTGAAGTGTCTTGGAGAAATGCATAAAAGTGTGCAAAAAACTACCCAAAATTATGTTTGTTATTGATTTTTTATGAACTCTGTACAATGATTCAAAAGTTTTGTGTACAGCAAATGTTTGACACTTGATCTATATGTTACTTGATTTTGGTTGAATTCACATAGGTGTCTTGGAGGAGAAACGGTCATTAATTCTTAGCATTTTGTTGATTTCTGCCTTACCCTGTAAATCGATTTGAAAATTTTTGTGTACATCAAAAGTTAATGTCATGATTGACAAGTGACCCAATTTTGGTTGAAACTGGATCAAGGGTTTCAGAGTTTGGTTTGTTAGAATGGAGACACCCAAGCACACACACACATACATATGCACACACACACAAACATATCCATTTTTATACATATAGATTTTTAGAAAAGGGATTCACACATTTTTCTGACTTAGAATTAAATTTTCTACTTTGGAAAAGAATAAAAATGGGTAGGAGTGAAACAGGAAAGTGGACTAATGGCCAAATTCAAAAAAACATTTAGATACAGAACAATTTTCTTGTGTTTCTTCTTCATGTGTCATGTCGCTTCAGGATATAGGCGATCATGGACTTTAACTTGTCTCTGTTTCTTGTTGCTCTTCATATTTTTCCTCTTATTTTCTCTCCCAAACCCCAAACCCTGCTCTACCGACCATTTTTTCAAACCTAAATATGTCTCATGCTGCCTCTCTTGTCTCTTTCTTCCTCTATCCATCCTGTTTGTATAATATTCTCCAGACCCTCCTTCCACATTACGTGTCACAGGAATCTCAGTTGTCTCTTCTTGATATTAAGTATGAGTTTTCTTCTCATTTGCATCCTCTCCAACACCTTGTCATTGCTCACATATTCAGTCCATGGTATTCTCAGCATCCTTCTGTAGAATCACATTTCTGCTGCCACAAGCCTCTCTTTCATGCTTGAAGAGATCGTTCAACATTTGTTTCCATATTCCATTTTAAAAATATTGGTTGCAAAAAATCCTCAAAATATCTACCCTCTGCCCTGCCACTTGAGCCAAGCCCCCTGATTCATTATGCATACACAGCTGTCACACCCAATTTAGAAATTAACTCAAGCTGAGAGGTTGTCTTGTATTTTATGACTAGCTCACCATTTCATCTTGCCAAATCATTATTATGCTATGAATTGACTTAACTTGGCAATTTGCAGTTGAACGTACTTTTAAAATCTGTAGCAGATAAAAAAGCAGTCAATATATACAAATCTCTCGATTAATGTGGCTAATGTGTACAATGGAAATATGCATCTATCAAAAATGCATTAATCAAATATAATAACTTATAGGAAATGATAGAATTTGTAATTTATATTTTAGTCTAATTCACAATTAATTTCTAGTCTGCGTACTTTTTAATTAAAACATAGGTACATATAAAAAGATACAATAAAAAAGCTATAATGCTTTTTTAATTTGATTCTTTTATGATATCTTATGAGGGTCATTCAAGAAATAAGGTGAATTTTTGGCATAAGGACTTCTACGAGGGTCATTCACTAAATAAGGTGAATTTTTCAGTATAAGGACTTCTAATACTGATAGAAGCTTACTTTTTTTTCTTCTTTTACTTCTTTTTTAAAAAAAAACTTTGACAGTTTTGGAGATTAACAAAGATAGCCGACCAAGAAACATGCTGCAGGATTGAACAGAGGTCAGTTATCAAGGTTTTGGTTGCTGAAGGTTGCAAACCAGTTGAAATTCATAGGAGAATGTCAGCTGTGTATGGTGCCACATATTTCACCTCTTTGGTCCCCTGAAAGCGTTCACAAGAGGCACGAAGTTTGAAAGTGATGATGAAATCAAAAGTGCTGTGAGCGATTAGCTAAGTTCATTAGTCCAAAGATTTTTATGCTGAGGGAATACGGAAGCTTGTGCACAGATGGGAAAAGTGTGTGACACTGGTGAGAGACTACGTGAAAAATAAATAATAATAAAAAAGTAAGCTTCTATCTGTATTAGAAGTCCTTATACAAAAAAATTCACCTTATTTATTGAATGACCCTCATATTTAGTATGGTTTGCCACAAGTTATTTTTTTTATTCTTCATATAATTAGTGGTACTAAGAAATTGCCCCTTTAAATATTCCAAACATATCACAATCGTTAATATTTTAACCTGAAAATTTTATTTATAATCTTTACCTTGTAAATGCATATATCTTTTATGGTTTGATATTTTTAATAAATGTAAATTTCTTTAACTAATAATTAAATTGTCCATTTTTCAAACAAAAAATCAGAAATTTTCTTTTAACACCTTCAAAATAAACATGAAACAAAAAAATATTCAAACAATTTTGATAGACAAATATTCAAATATGTAGTTTTAATAATTTAATAATGTAATACTTGACAGATAGAAAACAGCTATTCATTTTCCAGTTTTAAATTTAAAAAATTATTTAATTGATAACTATAAATAAAAAATCTATTTTCAATTCTTGAAATACATTTATAAAATACAACGATAGAGTTCTTCCTGTTTAATTACTATGGTTCCTGAAGAATGTTTTACCAAACTAATTGAGTATTATGTGTGTAGTAATCGAATTTTAGTATATCAAAATTTTAGTGCACTAATCGAAAATGCATTAATGAAATATGCATGAATCAAGGAATTCTGGTAAATCATTGTGGCTTTACAAAATGGAGCCATATCAATACTTTAGCCAATTCTTTCTTCAAACATCAAATAAACTTGAAGAATTTCAAATAGAATCTTTGATTTTATTTGCAAGAATATTCCATTCTTTTCTATTTAAATAGCAGTTCATTGAGAAAGAAATCTTGTATTATTTTTATACTTTTTCCATTTTACTGAGTTTCTTCAATTAAAATTTGCAGATGGGATTAGTCGTTCGTTATCTGACATTGAACACGGATTTTTGCTCTGATTAAACTGCCATGAGTTCATAATAGAGAAAATTAAATTCACTAATCTTGCAAATAGTCTGCAATATTTGTTATCGAACAACTCCTTGATTCTAACTCTGTTGGTTATCTGCCCTCCTGTCGACTAAAAGGTGACACATGGTGCCGTGAATATACAATCAGAAATTAGATGTCATAATAAATTATAACAGGCCTTGGAGTATCTTACTATATAACATTGTAAGTGTTTTTGTCTACAACATTTCTAAATTTTTTGAACTCTACCAACATGTTATCTCCCACACACTGACGATGCCAAGTTGTCACATGTGTTCATTAAACCAATGTCTCATATACACCATCATATTCAAAGCATCAGTCAACTTAGCATAATAATAATAAAAATGACTGTTGCTAATAAGCCTTGTCTGTACCCAACTGAAATAAACAAGATTTAAAATTAGTCGCATTTTATTGTTATTACTGTCTGGTTGAAGATAAGAAAGAAAAAATGTCTTTCTGATCTCTGAGACAATAAATGACTATTTCAACTGAAACTTACTATTTTAGAGTCAACAGTTTTTGGTGATAATCAAATAAAACGTAACTTGAGATGAAACAACCAACAGTAAATTGTTTGACAGAATTTAAATATTAAAATGTTCAAAATGTCTTCTTTTTTTGGTAAGAACTGCGAAAAGAGTTGAAGATAAAAAGAAATGTGAAGCTGATTGAAAAATAGAATATTTTTTCTCCCTTTCAGAGAATTATATATGAATTCATGATTTTAATATTAGAATTCATTTAATACAAGGCTCGAGATCCACTCAATTTAGAAGGTTGCTATTAAACTGGTAATAATGAATGAGGTGCATGCTACGAATGAAAGCGGAAGAAGTAGTAAGTGAAGATTATATGGATAAGGAGGATATATAACAACTGACCCTTGACTTGACGAGGCTAAGATTGTAGTGTTTAGAGAAAGCATCAAAGTGGGAGTCTGTTCCACAAAGTAGCCATTCTGAATGAGTGGAACACTTTCTATTTACATTTGGAGCATGTAGGAAATGGAAGTGATTTGACAGGTTGTAAGGGTCTCGGAACTCATCTGGATATTTGTCACGGAAAGGACAAACAGAACAGCATTTTTCTCAACCAAACTTATGACGACAGATTAATTTCCACTTTAAATTTCACTTTGACGTCAGATGTATATTGTAGCTGACTAATCCCATCAGCTGATTTTAATTGAAGAGAAAGAAAAGAGAAAAAATCTTTTGTGGAAAGAAAAGTTATTTAAATATAAAAATGTCACAGGATTTCTTTCTCAATGAACTGCTTATTAAATAGAAGAGAATGGAATTGTTAAGGAAAATTTTTTGTTTCTCCCAAAATATCAGTGTTTTTATAACATAATTTGCATAAAATAAATGCTTGTCCTTCTGTTAAATATATAAGTGAATTATTTGCTCTAAAAGTGATCAACTTAAACCTCTTTCTACAGCTGTACGTACATAACCTTAGGGATCATTTCCATTAACAGATTTATCTAAGGTTGTATAAAAGCATTTTCAAAAGTCAGTAAAGATTTTTTTTTTTGATACTTTAGAAAAATACGGATTCTACTCAAAAGTATAACTCATTATATAAATTACAAGCAACGTAGACTTCATGGGGCATAGGCAAACCAATTTTATTCTTGACACAAATGCACTATTAAGTTTATAATTCAATGGTTCCATTATAAAATGAGACAATAATTTAAAAGATAAAATAATTCCAAAACAAGAGAACAAATATACAGAATTTGACCTTATTCCCAGATTTTACAAACTATTATCCTTATCTTTGTTATTTAACTACAACACTATGGACGATATATCCATCCAATTTTCTCGTGTGTATGTTGTAATGAGCAGTGATTAAAAATTGTGATTTCAATGAAACTTTCCTCTTTGTTACTTAGATTTTATGAATTAAAGCACAACGCTAATACATTAGCAGCAAGGTGTCATAATTTTACAGGTGAAAGGTTGGACGTAAGTTCTATGTTGACAGTTTCTTCTCTCATATTTCTCCCTTTTGGAACTCTCTTCCAGTTTCTTCCTCTCCAGTCAACATTGACCTTCAAAAATTTAGATGCAATGTCAATTGTTATCTTCAATCTTCTTCTGTTATCTCATCTCTTTAATGATGTTTTTTCTCATATTCTCTCTCTGTCAATAACTCCTTGCATCAGCGGCTTTATTGACTTGCTTAAAAAAATAAAAGCCCTAAGCAAATTCTGAAGACCATTGGCTACAATATATATCAAAGGAAGGTCAAAGTATAAGTTAGCCAAAATTTAAAGCAGAATAATAGCAGAAATTAATCTATTTGTCTCAGAAATATATGAAATAGAACTTCAGAAACCAGCAATAACCATTGCCATTAAGCAGGGCCAGTGCAAGCAAATCATAAGCCCTTCCCAAAACAATGACAGAACCACATTCTAACAGGGAACAAGGGATGAGCCTCTTCACCTGTTCAATAGACGTGGTTGGAGTGTGAGCCGGGCAAGATATAGGTAGAAAAAGGCAAAATAAGAATCAGAAGCACTGCTCACAATTCCCAATTTGGCTTGTGTCCCTTCCCCGGTTGAAGTGTTTAGAGATGGGGCTGGGGGAAAGCACAGTTGTCCTGGCATTGAGTATCTCTAACCCAGCTGAGATCCACTCACAGATTCTGCTGATATCTTTATTGTCTCTCAGTCAAGAGTGACATTAATGGCAATGGATTTTTGTTTTCTGGAATGGTAAGGAAAGATGCTGCGGATATCATGGACCGAGCATGTGAGCAATGATGAGGTGTTGGAAAGGATGGAAACAAAAAGGAAATTAATATTGAGCATCAGGAAGAGACAACTAAAGTTCCTGGGACATGCAATGAGGAAGGAGGGTTTGGAGAACCTGATACTAATAGGCCAGATAGAGGGAAAAAAGAGACGGAAAAGTCGTGGTTAACATATTGGAAGACGAATAAAAAACTTGATACAACTGAAATGTAGTTCTACAGAAGGATGCTGCAGATATCATGGACCGAGCATGTGAGCAATGATGAGGTTTTGGAAAGGATGGAAACAAAAAGGAAATTAATACTGAGCATCAGGAAGAGACAACTAAGGTTCCTGAGAGATGCAATTAGGAAGGAGGGCTTGGAGAACCTGATACTAACAAGCCAGATAGAGGGGAAAAAGAGATGGAGGACAGCAGTAGATAACATAAAAAGGTAGTGGTCATGGGATGGTGTGCTGAAATGCCCACTCGCCATTTCACTCATCATGACATACCAGTGATAATTTTCTTTTCTTTCCTTGCCACCTTTATTTCTATCTACCTGGTCCCTTCTCATACACTAACTCTTCCTTCTGTCTACTTTCTCTCTAATAGTTTCTGGGCACCTTTACAATTGAGTAGTGAGTCCAATTTTCACTAGGTGCTCCATACATTGCTTGTACCAAATCTAAGATGTGCTTAGAAAATCAACTCTCTATAAGCTTCTTTCATCTCTCACTATTCCTTAGCTTCTCCATTGACAAGTCTCTTCTTTCTCTTACCATTTTCTGCCGTCTCTCTATCTTCTTTATACCAATCTCTTCTTTCTCTCACCATTCTCAACCTTTACCCTACAAGTTTCTTTCTCTCCCCATTCTCTACCTTCTCTATCAACGTCTCTTGTTTCTCTCACCATTCTCAACCATCTCTCTACCTCTCACCATCCTCAACCATCTCTCAACAAGTCTTGCCTTTCTTTTAGCATTCATTACCTTCTCTCTCTTCTAGCCTCTTCTGTCTCACACAATTCTTTAGCATCTCTCCACAAATCTCTTCAGTCTCTCACCATTCTCTAATTTCTACATTCTTTACCTTCATCTCTTCCTTCTGTCGCGATGATCTGCCTTCCTTCTACAAATCTCTTCCTTCTCACACCATTCTTTACCTTCTCTTTCTGCAAGTCTCTTCTATCTCTCACCATTCTCTACTTTCTCTTTAAAAGTCTCTTACTTCTCTCACCGTTCTTTAACTTCTCTTTCATTTTATATTTTATTTCTTTATAAGTCTCTTTTGTCTCTCTCCCAGTTCTTTAGTATCCTCTCTACAAGTCTCTTTCTTTCACTATTTTCTAGCTTCTCTCAACAATTCTCTTCCTACCCTCACCAAAAAACTGTATCACTCCAGAAAGTACCTGAATCCTCCTACCATACTTTATATTTGCAGGCCTCAGATAAGAACAAAAATAGTTTTTTTTATATTTTATAATTGTTTCACCCCAAGCAAACCAATACTGCACACCAGGCTATGGCGAGAAGTAAAAAAAAAAAGAACAAGTAACGAAGGTGTCGAAGAAAGGATAAGAGAAAGATGGGAATCAAGGAAATAAAAGATTGACATTGCACTTAAACTTTTTGAAATTGTCGCTATCAAGAAAGCAAGTATACGGAAGGGAGTTCCACAGGTGGGAAGTGCAAGAAAAGAAACTGTTAGAGTAGAAGTAGAAGTTACATCTGACTGTTTTGATGGTACAAGGGTGGGTCTTGTTGCAAATCTAATGACACAAGTAAATTCATGTAGCCAGAACACCCGAGATATAAGCTTGTCAGAGCAGAAGCCTTGAAAATATTTGTAGAAAAGACAGAGGGAAGCCACATCATATCATTGAGAAAGTGATTGAAGTTTAACTGCCAAAATGAGATGGATTATATTACAGATCCTCCACTGGATTTTGTTAAGAAGCCCAAGATGAATAGCAGGAGAACCCATCCAGATATGGCAACAATATTCAATGCACGGATGAATGGTAGATTTATAAATATGCAAGATGGATTCTGACAAGAAAAAATTCTTGGCTCGACACAGTGACCCAACCTTCTTAGCAGTTGATGTAGCTATTGATTTGAAATAGGCATTCCACTTGACGTTGACTGAGAAAGTGAGGCCAAGTGTATTGATTTCTGGGAGACTAAAAGAATCCATAATGATGGAAGGTAAGAAAGTTTCTCTCTGGTGGTTAAAGGAGAGCAGCTTTGTTTTAGAAGCATTAAAATCTATGAGCCATTTCTTACCCAAGTCTATCACTGATTGAAGAAGGTGCAGTGCATTGTTTTTGGAGAGCCTAGTGTGATCCATATTAATGAAAGGTAGGAGAGGTTCTCTCTGGTGGTTAAAGGAGAGCAGCTTTGTTTTAGAAGCATTAAAATCTATGAGCCATTTCTTACCCAAGTCTATCACTGATTGAAGAAGGTGCAGTGCATTGTTTTTGGAGAGCCTAGTGTGATCCATATTAATGAAAGGTAGGAGAGGTTCTCTCTGGTGGTTAAAGGAGAGCAGCTTTGTTTTAGAAGCATTAAAATCTATGAGCCATTTCTTACCCAAGTCTATCACTGATTGAAGAAGGTGCAGTGCATTGTTTTTGGAGAGCCTAGTGTGATCCATATTAATGAAAGGTAGGAGAGGTTCTCTCTGGTGGTTAAAGGAGAGCAGCTTTGTTTTAGAAGCATTAAAATTTATGAGTCATTTCATACCATATAAGTCTACAACATATTAAATGTCTTTTTGAAGAGCAGCTGAAACTTACTTTGTCAGCCTTGGCAGATTTCTTCTTGAGATGGAAGTAAAGAGTGGTGTCACTTGCATAGATGAGAACAAGAAGATAATTGATGAAGATAAGGGAAAGCCTAGGACTTAGGATAGAGCCTTGATGCCATATAGAGGCTGGAGCTGCACAGTTCTAATTATCCAGCCTTGATAGAGTTCAAAAGCCATTGTTGTACAACCTTGGTGGTAAAGAATTGTTTCCCCCCTCCAATCACTCTTCCATAGATAAAATTCTGCGAGCTTCTTGCTGCTCATTATTTATTTTCATGGCTGATGTTTTGGTGAACCTCATTTCTTGATTCTACCAGTCAACTTATCTTCAGTCTCTTCATTATTTCATTAGCAAGGAGGAAGTTCCACAAAGACAGCTTCTTCCCTAGAACTGTTACTTAGTGGAACAGACTCCCAAGAGGATGCTTCCATGATTATAACAATTTTAACCTCATCAAGTCAAAGGTCAACCACTATCTATCTTATATATCCTTGCTTTCTCTCTGTATGTCCTTACAGCAACTTCATTTATTAAGTCACTACTTTGAGTGGCTCTTGGGCTGTATACTGGATTGAAGAATATAAAAAAGTTATTTAATCATTATTTGGCCAATTCTTTACTCTTTCTCTTTTTTTTTCTTTCTCTTCATTGCAGTTTTTACATTTATTTCTGTGTTGATTTTAATCAAGAAAATTTTTCACAACAAACTTTCTTATGTATCCCATCTTTTCTACACCCTTTTCCTACACTCTTTTCCACCTTTTCTTTTTGTACTTTTTCTTTCTCTTTTCTATCTCCTACTCTCTCTTTTTGTACTTCTTTCTCTCTCACTTTGTATTTATATACCTCCTCCTCTTTTTCTTTGATTTCTTTTTTTTTTTTGCTATTCTTATTCTCCTCACTTTTCCCTCTATTTCTTTACTCTTTTTTTATCTATTCCCCTCACTTCTAGATTTTTCTCTTTTATTCTCTTTCTGTTTCTTCTTTTCCCTGACCAACTGTTTTTTTAGTTTCCTTCTCTCTTAATTTACAATTTCTCTTTGCACATAATTACCTTCATTCCATCATCTAATTAATAGCTGGTCTTTCTTCCTTGAGTCTTTCATTTTATTTCTCATCTTCTTTTGATATTAATTATTTTTTTAATGTTTCACTTTCCTCTCACCACCATTTTTTATTTAACTCCTAACAGCCATTTTTGTTCCATTTGATAAAACCTCTTGATTTCTACTTGATACGTCTGTTTTTTTTCAATGACTCCATCTTGTTTCTTCTCTGCTATCTGTTTGATAGTCTCTAGGTTGTCTTTTTATCACTTATGTTTCAAACCTTTTTTTTAAACCTTTTCAAATTCTTTTTTTCAACAAAATCTCTTGTTCGTATCACTGAATCTTTTGTTTTTCATTTAATCTGCCATTTTCTTTAAATCCAGTCTTGATGTTGTTTTCAATTCAACGGCTGATTCTCACAGAGTCAGAGAAAACAAAAACAAATGTCTTTCCCTGGGAGTCTTTTTTTTGTTCAAATAGATTAATCTTTTTATATATATATATATATATATATATATATATATATATATATATTCTTTTTTTGTTTATTGTTAGCATTTTATCTGTTTATTTCTTTTTTTCATTTTATTTATCCAGCTTTTTGGATCTGAGATTGAAGAATATTTAATACTGGAAGAGAAGCGTAATAATTTGCTGTCTGAAATACTCTTACAAATCAGTCAAATTGTGGAGTATTTTCCTGTTTCTTTCTGTAAACCTTCTTGTCTCTCATGATTTCATTGTGGCATTGGTCAGTTGTTTGCAAATCTGATTAAACCATTTGTTATCTACAGCCACAAAAAGCTGTAGATAAAAGAGGGGAAGGAAGAGAAGAGGAGGAGGAAAGGTTGATAATGATAATGACCATCATCATCATCATGAGGGGGCAGGGAGGAGGAGGAGGAGGAGGAGAACAGTGACATGCATTTGGTGCATTTTCTATTATTTTTTCTTTTTCTTCTGTTTTCCATCCATTGGCCCATGTTAATTAAAAACCCAGAAAGATGAGGGTAAAAAGGAAAAACAGGCATGTGTGTAAGGAGACAGAGAGAGACAGACAGAAAGATGGAGTTTGTGAGCCAAAAAGAGACAAACAGGTGCCTGTCAGAGAAAAGAAAAGTTACGGACAGGGAGGGGCAAGTTCATATGCATATTAAGAGATGAGAAAGCAAAAGAAAAATAGAAGAGTGTTTGCATTAAAAGAAATAAAGAGAAAACAAACAGAAAGAATGAAAGATTATATATATATATATATATATATATATATATATATATTGTGTATTTGGGCAACAATCTCTCTTTTATGCAAGTTTCATTAAAAATGACAGAAAAGGTATGACCATTAAGCTTTTATATAATTTTTCATGTGTTCTTATGATTTTTTTCAGAATTCAAATTATATAAGAATTGTTCAAAGGTTTTGTACTTTTGAGTGCTTTCGGCTATACTTTTAGCCATTATCAAGTATTCATTTTGTTTTATTTCTAAATAAACACATGTAAAGTTTATGGATATAGTGTCTTATATATGTTAAGTTCTGAACATGGTAAGCACATTGTTACCATGTTCATAAGTGATGTTATTAAGTATAGGATTTCTCTTCTTTATTAGTAATGCCTCCATTGTTTTAAATAGAACCTGCATATATATGTGTGTGTGTGTGTGTGGAAAATCTCCAATTATGTTTTAGATACTATTATATAAAGGATTACTGTGAGGGTTGCAAGAAAGAGAAAATATCTTTTTGTTGCTAGTATACAGAGGATATCTATCATTTTAGAGATTTGAAGAATAATGTTAAAAAGTTAAATAAGTATTTATCATGATGGGCTCAGTGTAACATAACGTAGTAAGTATAGGGTACACAGTTAATTTCAAAACATTATAGCAGGTTGGTCAAACTAAGTTTCGAACTACTATTTCAAATACAAGTATCAACTATAATAACATTTGATGTAATATATATATATATATATATATATATATATATATATAATCTAAACTTATTTATAAATAGAGCTTTGTGTGTGTGTGTGTGTATCCATTACCTATAGACTCCAAAACGGCTGAACTGATTTTCTTAAAAATTTACACAGTTGTACTATAAACACCTGCGAGTGTTCTTAGCTAGGTTTTGTGTCGAGGTACCATCGATAAATATTGAAAATCGATAATTGAAAAAATTGGGTTATAGAAGGAGTGGTCCGATTTTAATCAAATTTGATACACTCATAGACAAAGACATCAGAAATGATATTCAGCAGTTTCAAGGTTGCAGTTCTTACAATAGTGCAGAAAATCGATAATATATATAAAATATATATAATGCAAAATGTTTGTGTGTGTGTGTCTGTTTATCTGCCTGTATGTCCTTTATACAAATCCACAATTATTATCCAATTCTAACCAAACTTCACACAAATATTCTTTAGACTGAGTCTGAGCTCCAGGACCATGGATTAATTTTAAAGCTTTCATTACACCTGAGCAATGCCGGGCTATACTGCTAGTATATATATATATATATATATATATATATATATATATATATATATTGTCATCTGCAGACAGATCTGTTTCACCGTATCACAGCTCATCAGTACGGTTATACTCCAATTGCTTTTTTACCCAGGATTGAAAACTGACCGAAATGGCGTCAGTCAGCGACTCTATATATATATATATATCCACAATTTTTATCTGATTCTCACCAAACTTCACACAAATATTTTTTAGGCTGAGTCTGAGCTCCAGGACCATGGATTAATTTTAAAATTTTCATTATACCCGAGCAATGCCAGGCTATACTGCTAGTATATATATATATATATATATATATATATATATTACGTGCGATTGGTAAATTGTCGCAATTATTTTATTATTTCAAATATTGTTTAGGCTGAGTCTGAGCTCCAGGACCATGGATTAATTTTATAGCTTTCATTACACCTGAGCAACGCCGGTCTATACTGCTAGTCGTATATATATATATATATATATATATATATATATATATATATATATGCATTTACATGTCTGTTTTTGTGAAGAAAAGAAAAAGTGATGACAGATTCTGTAAAAATGAAAATGAAAGAGAGAGAGAGAAAAAAAGCGTTTGTATGCATGAGAGAAGGAGAGAGTGGTGTGTAAATATATGTCTGCATGAAAAGGAGGGAGAATATATATGTATGCATGAGAATGGGTGAGAGTGTATGTGTATAAATGAGAGGGAGAAATAAAATGAGTGTGCATATGCATGAAAGATAAAAAGAATGTATGTGTATGCCTAAGAGAAGGGACGAGAGTGTGCGTGCATGTGTGCAGATGAAAACAGGCTAAAATATGAATGAAGAGACTAAGAGATGTCAGGTGAAAGAGAAAGAAGGCATTCCGTGCGTGAGTCTTGAAGCAAAAATCTCTACAAGAGATGAGCATCACATTGTAAGGGACGCGTCCACCAGGGTTGGAGGGAGACAGAAGACAATTTGAAAGACAAATATCGAGGGACTTCAGATATGTGTGCATGCTTCATACAAATATTTTCTTCAACAGATAGGGTTTTTTTTGGCAGTGGGGACACATTTTCTTTTCATGTGTCTTCCTCTACAGACATAGCAATGTGTATATGTGTGTGTGTGAATTAATGACCACATGAAAACACAGAAATAAATATCTGCTTAAATTCTTAGAACCTTGACTAACCCAACCCATCTTTTCACTTTTTCTTTTGTAGTTTTTTTATTATTTATTTATTTTTTATTGTCTCTTTCTGTAAATATATATAAATATGAAACATGAATGTAAAAAAGTATATATATATATATGTGTGTGTGTGTGTACATGCATGACCCCATGCAAACACAGAAATATCTGCTTAAATACTTACTGACTTACCTGACCCCATCTGTTCAGTTTTTACTTTTTTAGTTATTGATCTATTTATTTATTTATTTATTTTTATTTATTTGTTATCTCTTTTCATTTTCTTTTCTTATTATTATTTTAGATATCTGCATATGTCCATATATAGATACATTTATATTTTCTTCTCCCCTTCTTTCATCAACAGAAAATAAATAAAAGATAAAGTAAACAAAAGTTATTGCCCCTAACAACATATGTTAAATATGGCCCCGAAAATATTTTAATATTTTTTTGTTTTTATACTCTTATGATTTTAATGTTTAAGGTTTCGACATCAACCGAATTAAAACTATACATTTAATAAATGGAAAAATATAAAACATATAACAACTTAAGCAACACTAGTACCAAAAAAAAAAAATTAAAATCTAAAAATAGTCTGTATTTCTTTTGAAATAGGGGAGCATTTACATCATTCATATTGTTCGAACTGTTGTCCTCATCTTTTCTGCCATGTTTACGATGTTTTGGCCATTGTATGCTGTGGCCTTCTTCAGGTCCTAGGAATTTTTAACCGAATACTGGGGTATATCATTCTCATTCCATAAGTGATGCCGCACCTGGTAGCCATGTAGTTATCTCTCTTTAAATCTGAATAATGGCTAAAAGTATAGCTGAAAGCACTTGGATAAACAAAACATTTGGGTAATTTTTATATAATTTATGTTCTCAAAACAAAGAAATCATAAGATCACATAAAAAATATATAAAAAACTTAACTATCACAGCTTGTCTTTCATTTTTACTGAAACCTGCATAAAAGAGTGACTGCTGCCTAAATATACAATATGTGTGTGATAGGAGGATTTTATATAATTACAACTTATACTTGAATACATGTTACACAAATACACATAAATAAAATATCAATTAAGATACAAATATGTCTATATAAAGATATCTATATATTTATGTACACAGACATAGTTCTATTTATTTATCTTTTAATATAGCTATGTACTTACACTTAAATGCATCCCTATACAAAACACATCAAATTACATATATGCTTGCAATAGCAAAGAGGAACCCCTTTAACTCTCCAAGGGTTGTTGGTTCACCAAAATGATCTGCCTTGTTCTTTTTCTAAGCCAATGGCTACAACTCGAAAAGCTTATTTCTTTTCAAAGTGCTTTATCTTCGAAGCTTCCCTGAAGCAGAAGTAGTAATTGTCTTTAGCATCAGATGGGAACTTATAATACATCAGCTTCCAGCTTTTCTTCGGGTTAATTCATGGGTGAATGTCTGGATGTTTGTGTGGATGTGAATTTTTAAGGTGCATGTCTTTCACAAAAGGCCACAAGAACTAGCAGATGATTTATAATTGCTTTTCTAAGTGAATACACTTCTCATTCATATATATATATATATATATATATATATATATATATATAAATCCAAAACAAGAATGGCATGTAGGTAAAATCCCCAAACAGATCCTATTAATATTAATCTCATTAATATTAAAAATGATCACAGGAAAGGGCTCAATGTAAATAGTATTATCTATTTACAGAGACAAATATGCATATTTTCAAGTAAAACTATGAAAATTACATATGTTGTATGGCCATTTCAGCTAGGAAAAACATTGCTTCTTCAGCGACAAAATGCCTTCATTATGCAAATACAGTACAAAATTCATTTACCGGAAATTTACTCAAAGAAATTCATACATTGGCAGTTAACATGAAAGAAGGAAAAAATATGATAAAAAAAGAGAGAACAATGGAGGGGTGTTAAAAGAGAGAGTAGATTATGTTAGAAGATTGTCATCTAGTCATTGATACGAAGGGTAGGGAAGAAAGAGAAAAGAAAAGAGAGACGGTAAAAAGGATTCAAGACTTGATTATTGTAAAGAACTTTATAATTACATCTCTATTAAGAAATCAAAAATTAAGCATGTTACAAGAATATAAGTGGGGAAAAAGAAAGCAGAAAAAAGGGGAAAAAAGAAAACAACAAGGTAGACAGGGAAAGAGTTAAAGGAGGGATGTAGAAGAAAAAAATCACGCCAGACAGCCTTTGTAATAAATAGTAACTAAAGCAGAGTGAGAAGAAAGAGATAGACCCATAAAAGGAAAGAAAAAGGGGGAAAGAGAAATAGAGAAAAAAGACAACATCATCTAATATTTGGCTTGGCCAAAAATTGTTTTTTTTAATTTTTACATATAAAATAGTATCATCTTACTACTAATTATTATATTACTATATTATATTACTAATTATTATAATACTATATTATATTACTAATTATTATATTATATTATAATATAAGTATTATATTTTATAATATATTACTAATTATTATATTACTATATTATAATACAAATTATTATATTACTATATTTTATATTATATTACTAATTATTATATTACTATATTATATTAATTATTATATTACTATATTATATTACTAATTATTATATTACTATATTATATTATAATTATTATATTATATTATTATATTACTAATTATTATATTATATATTATATTACTATTATTATATTACCTATTATATTATGAATTGTTACATTACTATATTATATTACAATTATTATATTATTATATTATATTATAATTATTATATTACTAATTATTATATTACTATATTATATTACAATTATTATATTATATATTATATTAAGGTATTATATTACTATATTATATTAAAATTATTATATTACTATATTATACAATTATTATATTACTATATTATATTACTAATTATTATAATACTATATTATTTTAATTACTATATTTATATTATATTATATTATTATATTACTATATTATATTACGAATTATTATATTACTTTATATTATATTAAATTATTATATTACTAATTATTATATTATATATTATATTATAATTATTTTATTACTATATTATATTACTAATTATTATATTATATATTATATTAATTATTATATTACTATAATATATTAAATTATTATATTACTATATTATATTACTATATTATATTACTAATTATTATATTACTATATTATATTACTAATTATTATATTACTATATTATATATTAATTATTATATTACTAATTATTATATTATATTATATTAATTATTATTATATTACTATATTATAATATTAATTATTATATTACTATATTATATTACTAATTATTATATTATATAATATATTATAATTATTATAATACTATATTATATTACAGGTATTATATTACTATATTATATTATAATTATTATATTATATATTATATTTAATTATTATACTACTATATTATATTATAATTATTATATTACTAATTATTATATTACTATATTATATTACTATTATTATTACTATATTATATTACTAATTATTATATTACTAATTATTATATTACTATAATATATTACTAATTATTATATTACTATATTATATTACTAATTATTATATTACTATATTATATTAATTATTATATTACTATATTATATTACTAATTATTATATTACTATATTATATTACTAATTGTTATTATATTTATATATTATATTACTAATTATTATATTACTATATTATATTACTAATTATTATATTACTATATTATATTACTATATTATTATATTACTATATTATATTACTAATTATTATATTACTATATTATATTAATTATTATATTACTATATTATATTACTAATTATTATATTACTATATATTATATTACTAATTATTTTATTACTATATTATATTACTAATTATTATATTTTATATTATATTATAAAATTATTTATCTTACTATATTATATTACGAATTATTATATTACTAATTATTATATTACTCTATTATATTACGAATTATTATATTAATTATTATATTACTAATTATTATATTACTATATTATATTACTAATTATTATATTACTATATTATATTACTTAATTATTATATTACTATATTATATTATTTAATTATTATATTACTATATTATATTATGAATTATTATATTACTATATTACATTACTAATTATTATATTACTATATTATATTACAAATTATTATATTACTATATTATATTACCTAATTATTATATTATTATATTATATTACTCATTATTATATTACTAATTATTATATTATTATATTATATTAATATTAATTATTATATTACTATATTATATTATTAATTATTATATTAATATATTATAATACAAATTTTTATTATATTAATATATTATATTACTAATTATTATATTACTATATTATATTACTAATTATTATATTACTATATTATATTACTTAATTATTATATTACTATATTATATAAATTATTATATTACTATATTATATTAATAATTATTATATTACTATATTATATTACTAATTATTATATTACTATATTATATTACTAATTATTATATTACTATATTATATTATTTAATTATTATATTACTATATTATATTACTAATTATTATATTACTAATTATTATATTACTATATTATATTACTAATTATTATATTACTATATTATATTACTTAATTATTATATTACTAATTATTATATTACTATAATATATTAATATTAATTATTATATTACTATATTATATTACTAATTATTATATTACTATATTATATTACTTAATTATTATATTACTATATTATATTACTAATTATTATATTACTATATTATATTACTAATTATTATATTACTATATTATATTACTATATTATTATATTACTATATTATATTACTAATTATTATATTACTATATTATATTACGAATTATTATATTACTATATTATATTACTAATTATTATATTACTATATTATATTACTAATTATTTTATTACTATATTATATTACTAATTATTATATTACTATATATTATATTATTAAATTATTATATTACTATATTATATTACTAATTATTATATTACTATATTATATTACGAATTATTATATTACTATATTATATTACTAATTATTTTATTACTATATTATATTACTAATTATTATATTATTATATTATATTACTAATTATTATATTACTATATTATATTACAAATTATTATATTACTATATTATATTACTTAATTATTATATTACTAATTATTATATTACTATATTATATTACGAATTATTATATTACTATATTATATTACTAATTATTATATTACTATATTATATTACGAATTATATTACTATATTATATTACGAATTATTATATTACTATATTATATTACTAATTATTATATTACTAATTATTATATTACTATATTATATTACTAATTATTATATTACTATATTATATTACTAATTATTATATTACTAATTATTATATTACTATAATATATTACTAATTATTATATTACTTATATTATATTATTAATTATTATATTACTATATTATATTATTTAATTATTATATTACTAATTATTATATTACTAATTATTATATTACTATATTATATTACTAATTATTATATTACTAATTATTATATTACTATATTATTATTACTATATTATATTACTAATTATTATATTACTATATTATTATTACTATATTATATTACTAATTATTATATTACTAATTATTATATTACTATATTATTATTACTATATTATATTACTAATTATTATATTACTAATTATTATATTATTATATTATTATTACTATATTATATTACTAATTATTATATTACTAATTATTATATTACTATATTATTATTACTTATATTATATTACTAATTATTATATTAATAATTATTATATATTACTATATTATTATTACTATATTATATTACTAATTATTATATTACTAATTATTATATTACTATATTATTATTACTATATTATATTACTAATTATTATATTACTATATTATTATTACTATAGGGATAAAATTACTTTAAATTCTACAATTGGAATAAAAGGGGAGCAGCAAAAAAAGAATATATTACATTGGAAGGCGTCTAAACAGAGAATTTTGATAAATAATAGGTACACACACACACACATGCACACACACACACACACATATATAACGTAGAATATTTGGCATTTAAGTTAGGTAAATTCCGATACAGACGAACTCAAAAGAACTCAATGTTAAATTTATTCATTTAATTTAACAGAGTAATATAATCTAAAAAAAATCTTAGATGGGTAATAAATATTTCGTAGCCAAACCTGCTGCTCGTCAGACCAAATGATACAACAGCTATTATTCAAAATCATCCAGAAAAGAATCACATACAGACACTCACGTGCTCATATCGAGAATAGATATTTGTAATGGTAATCTACAAAACATTTCCTCACTCATTCAAAAAACAAAATGTATGTGTGTCAGTATGTACACATATATACATACACACACACACACCTATGTGTGTGTATATTTGTATATATGTATATATGTTAATGAAAAAATATATATGGGATATCCATGAAATTGTAGAATATCTAAAATTTTTCTAGAGTATATATATATATATATATATAATTATAAAGAAAATATATGAATACACAAAATATAGAATGGAAAGTACCTAATATAGAAAGATTGTTATATATATATATATATATATATATATAATTATAAAGAAAATATATGAATACACAAAATATAGAATGGAAAGTACCTAATATAGAAAGATTGTTATAGGAAATTCTAAAGATATAGATAATTGTAGTGTAGATCATAGATTCTCTTAAGTTATATCTTAAAGTTATATCTTTATATCAATAAATTGATTATTGATATGAATGAAACATTAAAAAAAAGGTTTAAAATTAAAATTTTAGGTAAGGGAAGTATTCAGAGATTGGGAAAATAAACTCAGAATATGTGATTAGTTGCTATTTAAAATCATGAGCTCAGAAAATGTAAGGGTTAAAAACTTAGATTTATATGGCCATTTTAATTAATGCTATAATGATTTGGAAGTGGGAAGGAAAGCTTCTATCAGACATTGATTAATTTTGTATTACTTTTAAGAGGGTTTTTATATTATTATTTAAAATTTAAACATTTACATTTGTGGCAGCATTTACTTATGAATTCCTTATGTAAATTTAAAAGTAGATTTTGTTTAGGATACTTGATTATTTTAATTTTTTTAACTAAACATAGACGACATCTATTGTAAAGGTTTTTGGGGGGTGCGGGCTGAACCTATCAGTTTCCAATTTACTATGGGGTTTAGTCCCTCTTCTTTCATTTCTGATGTCTGAAATCTTAGATTGAGGTTAGAAAAAGTGTGTTTGTGAGTGCAGTAATGTTGTTTAAATTAACTTGAAGAAATACCAAGACAAGTTTGGTAATTCTTTTTTCTTTGGTAGATTTCCTGGGCAGATCTATATTTGCCTTCCACCAGACATTTGTTTATGGACCTACAATTACAAGAATTTAAAATCCCTGTTTTTGTGTTGGTATTATCTAAAAATCTTTAAAATTTGATTGTTATGGGAATTGATAATATTGTCCATATTTTGAGTGCAGGATTAGCTAATTTTGAGAGCATTTCTATTGAAGATTTTGTGTAGTGGATTGTGAGTGTTGAACTGTTTACTTACTAGTTTAAGAAAATATTTTTCTATATTAACATTGGAGAGTGCTGGACTGTTATGTGATGTCAGTTCTTCAATACGGCAGCGAATGCTGGACAATATCATCGAAAATGAGGACAAAACTGGAGGCGGCCGAAATGTGTTTCTACAGAAGGATGCTGCGGATATTGTGGACGCAAGCAACGATGAGGTGTTGGAAAGAATGGCAACAAAAAGGAAATTGATACTGAGCATCAGGAAGAGACAACTGAAGTTCCTGGGACATGCAATGAGGAAGGAGAGCCTGGAGAACCTGATACTGACTGGTCAGATAGAAGGAAAGAGAGACAGAGAAAGGCAGAACGGGGGTTGCCAGGAGCAACAGGAGCAAACATACTAAGAGCTACAAGGGATAGGGAGACGTGGAGAACAATGATCGCCTACGTCTTGAAGGGACAGGGCACATAGAAGAAGTCTACAGAATTGGGGGGGTGTTAAACAATATAACTTTTCTTTTTCTCCATTTACTTTTAGTATTAGATAGTTCAGGATTAATAATTGGTTCTTCATATCCTAATGTATTTTTGAAACTGCTCTCCAAGTCGTATACTTTCTTATTTTTTGAATAAAAAATTTGGAGTTTATTAGTTAGTCCTTGTGTTAACAATGTTGCGTATTTGCTTTATAATAGTTTTTGGGTGTTTGGAATAGATATTAATATAACTGGAGGTATTATTGTATTTGAGATAAGGCTGATGGGAGCCATCATTCAGATTAAGGGTAACGTCTAAGTAGTTAATTATTTTTAGATTAGAGTAGACTTCAATTTTAAAACCAAGGAACTTAAGGGCTCTAATAATTTTTTTATGGATTCTATTCATTAAACATCCATTACTATCTGGGATGAACATATTATTTGCATAATAAATGAATTTTGTCACTGAAAAAGCAAGAGTTTTCATCGCTGTAATGGCTATATGACGTGTAATTTTCGGAGTTTTATTTGAAAAAAAAAAATATATATATATATATGTGTATACACTTTAAATATATATACTTTGGGTAAAAAGCAATCGGGTGTCTAACCGTACTGATGAGCTGTGATACAGTGAAACAGATCTGTCTGCAGATGACTATTTACACTCTCACACCCTGATTGAGCACTCTGGAAGCACGGTAGACTTTGAAAACCAGTAGCTACTCTGGCATCTACGCATCATTCATTCAACAATGAATTAGAACACTCTCAGCTATTGGGCGTGTATAATAATAATGGACATGCTAAAAAGTCTGCCTACTTCTACTGAGCACCCGTAGCTCAGAGGTAGAATAGCCGACTGATGCCAATTTTGTCAGGTTTCAATCCTGAGTAAAAAGCAATTGGCTGTCTAACCATGCTGATGAGCTGTGATACAGCAAAATAGATCTGTCTGCAGATGACTATATATATATATATATATATATATATACACACACACGCACATTATGTATATATATATATATATATATATATATACACACAAATACTTTATATATATATATATATATATATATATATATATATATTTATATTGTTTAATTACTTATTTTTTGGTCATAACAAGATTAGACCAGTGCACATTTGTATTAAAAAGTGTTCAATATATTGTAGAACTTTTGAATATTTTCTATTTGTAAACGAGTTATTACGTGACTTAGGTTTCTACCATGAGTGGTGTTTTCAGACAATTTGCAATAGCTATATATATATATAATTACGTTCTCACACCCTGATTGAGCACTCTAGAAGAAAGGTAGTACTTTGAAAAACAGTAGCCACTCTAGCGTGTACACATCGCTCATTCAGTAAAAATGAATTGGAGCACTCTAGCTATTGGGCGCGTAATATGATATGTGCTAAAAAGACTGCCTTCTTCCACCGAATGCCCCGTGGCCCAGGGGTAGAGTTGCCAACTGACACCAATTCGGTCAGATATCGTGCCTGGGTTATGTAGCAATCGGAGTCTAACTGTACTGATGAGCTGTGATAGAGCAAAACAGATCTGTCTGCGGATGACAATATTTATGCACTCACACCCTGATTGAGCACTCTGGAAGAATGGTAGACTTTGAAAAACAGTAGCTACTCTGGCATGTATGCATTGCTCATTCATTAAAATGAATTAAAGCATTCTGGCTATTGGGCGCGTATAATGATAATATATGCGTTAAAAAGTCTGCGTTCTTCTACCGAACGCCCATAGCACAGAGGTAGAATCACCGACTGACGCCAATTCGGTCGGGTTTTAATTCTGGGTAAAAAAGCAATCGGAGTCTAACCGTACTGATGAGCTGTGATACAGCAAAACAGATCTGTCTGCGGATGACAAATATATATATATATATGTGTGTGTGTGTGTCTGTGTGCATCTTTTATTGTTCATAAACCTGCGGAAGAAAGATAACGATTGAACTGGTAAATTTCTTTCACTAATTCTATTTCCTTAGTTACTTTCCAAACCAACTCACTCACACGTCTTAGTTTGGCTAAAGACAATAACAGTTGGCCATTTATGCAAATATATCTGTGTATGCTTGAAGAATTGAGATGTATTTTTGTTTTTTATTCATGTGAATGATTATACACCAATATGCATGAAGAATGTTTTTTTTTCTTTTTTCTATATAAACATTTAGGCATGTGTAACCATTTGCATCTTGCAGGTTTTTATCTTTCTTTCTTATACACACACGCATATATATATATATATATATATATAATTTTTCTCCTGTTCATGTCTTCTGGCAACGGACATGTGGAAACTAAAGGAAATTTCCTGTATATAAATCAATCAAATAAGAAAGGTCGATAAGAAAGTCTAGAAATAGTGGTCATTCCCACCTGAAGTGCAGTCATTTAAGAGAATTTCTCTTTCTCACAATAAATCAATAAAAACTTCAAATGATCATGTGGTTAGTTCAACCATTCCTTTATGTATTCTGCTAAACCATCAAAAATGTTCTAAATAAATGCACAGGTAGCCCGGGAATTTTGGAAATCAGATTTAGTTGAAGCGACTAAACTCATATGTCAAAAAAAAAAAAACTTAAATAAATAAATTCCTGATCTTTATATTAATTCTTTTGTTATCTACAGAAAATGAGATAAACTCTTCGAATAGATTAAAAGAAACAAGAGAAAAATAGTAAAAAAATTATTCATATTTATAACATTAAAATTATTGTTTAAAGTTATACTTTGTTTCATGAAAAATAACTACGATAAAACAGAGACAAATATTCTACCAGTTACAAAGGTTTTACGCATTTGCGGTGACAGTTAAAAAAAAGGACAAATATTATTATATATATCCAGAAGTTCGAATAGAAACACGAATGAAAGAGAAAGAGAATGAAAAGCTATAAAATATCAATCCACTCATATGACAGTGAATGCTGGACAATATCCCCTGAGGCAACAGGGACGTGGTTCTACAGAAGGATACTGAGAATACCATGGACAGAGCATCTGAACAACAAAAAGTTTTAAGTAAAATGTAAACAAAAAAGACATTCGTTTTTAGAAACAGAAAGAGGTAACTGAAATTTCTGGAACACATTTTTTTTTATAATCATTTCACACCAAGCAAAGCAGGACTGCTACTGGTGCACAGGATGTGTGGGGTTCTACAGTGAGAGAAAAAATAAGGAACAGATGTTGAAGAAAAGATAAGAGATAGATAGGAATCAAGAAGATAAAAGATGGCAATTGACATTGCATTTAAACTTTTGGAGGTTGTAGCTATCAGAGAAGCAAGCAAATGGTAGGGAGTTCTACAAATGGGAAGTGTGAGAAAAGAAACTATTAGAGTAGAAGAGACAGTTACATTTAACTAGTTCAATGGTAAAAGGGTGGAACCATAATGCCAATCTAGTAGCACAAGTAAATACACATGGTCAGAGGACCAGGAAAAAAATCTCTTCAGAGCAGTTGCTATAAAAATACGTGTAGAAAAGACACAGGGAAGCCACATCAAGACAGTAAGAAAATGACTGATCGATTATACTGCAGATCCTTCTTTGGATTTTGTCAAGAACCTCAAGATGAATAGCAGGAGAACCCAACCAGATATGGCAATGGTATTTAATGTATGATCAAAGGGTAAATTTATAAATGTGCAAAATGGATTCTGAAGATAAAAATTTCTCAAAACAGTAACCCAACCTTTCTAGCAGGAGATGCAACTATGGATTCAATGTAGTCCTTTCATTTGAGATCATTTGAGAAAGTAAGACCAAAGATTAAAAGATTAGCTTCATCCATTCTGATGATAGGCAAGAAAGTTTCTTTATAGTGGTTAAAGAAGAACAGTCTTGTTTTATAGGCATTACAATTTAAAAGCCATTTCCTACCCCATTTAATCACAGATTCTAGATTCTTTTGAAGGGCAGCAGTCAGGTTTATTTTTTCAGCCTTGTCAGACTTCTTATTGGGATGGGAGTAAATGGGAGTGTCAGCTGCATAGATGCCTAAATAATGAAGAAAGAGGACTTAGAGAATTTGACACGTGCAAGGACATATTGAAGGCCAGTGTGTCATAAGGAAACAGTGAGTAACCTACCTAATGAGCTTGTGTAAATAGATGACAGAACATGGATTGGAAAAGACAGTGAAGAGAAAAACAAGGCTTAGAATGATGAAAGCTGTGGGGTTGTGGAGAGTCATTACTGCCCATACCTTGCATTATTGGAAAGCTGTGTATACAGGTGCTTGTCTTTAGCTACCATTTACAACAAATATCAATGACTGATAAAGAAATCAACAAAGAAAGAAATGGAGACACAAAGATAACATTCAGGATCAAGCAAAATGGTAACCTTAGTAAGAAATGTAAGAAATGTTATAATGATCATAGAAAAACTTTAAGTGATAAACACATTCACTTTCCATGTATTACGCTTGAATAATATCAATTTTTCCAGATGTCTGCTATCTAAATTTTGGCATATCTGAAGGAGACTACCACCACCTTAAAATTTGTTGTTTTTCATTTTTTTTTTTTTTTTTACTTTTTTCAGCACAGTCTTATCGATTATTATATGAAGTTTCGGATTATCAAAAAAAAAAAATTGGAAAAATTTCAATATTTAAACAATTTTAGCAGGGGTGGCTCAGTTTCACATACAATGTTTTAGTAAATCTATCCTCCATTTTGGAATCACTTGCATTGGAGGTCGCTTTGTTTTGGTTTCTTTGGGATGAGTTGTTGCTCTTGTTTTTGTCTTTTTCAAGTTTTCTTCAGTTCTTACGATGACATCTTCCTCGGAAACTTCAAGAATGGCTTTATTCAAAAATTTTGCAAAGGATTCAGTTGTTGATTCAAAAATCATATCATGATTCAATAGAGAATGGAAGGCATCCACTTATACAGAAGATATCTTGGAAAGAATGGTCATGTTTAGAGAAGTATAGTGTGGTCATATTATGAGGAGAGACAAATCCATTTTGATAGTAACCATTTACGATACTTGAAAAGGAGAACAACATTGCTTTGAACAAATAATTTATTGCTATAATACAACATCTACTTAATATCAGCAAAACTCAGCATCTTGTAAAAAAGACAACTTTATAGCAGTTGCTATGTTTCACAATCACATACATAAATGCTTTTCTACATATCATTTTGTTTGACTGTGATTGGCTAATCAATCACTACTACTTTACTATAGGACAATTTAACAATCGCAGTTGTCTTTAAAAAGCTTCGGCTCTTAACAAACCTACCTAGTTTGTTTCATATGTGTGTTGCAATTGGTTAATTTTTAACCAATCAGATATTTTTAATGTAAGATTGAGTTTCCCATGGTGCTCCTGGGAGCCTACCTTTTCCCTTTAAATACAGCTACTTTCCACAGTTTGTCAGTAAGATTCTGGTTGTTGTCCGAATCCACGTCAGTTTGATACCCAATCTTTCTCAAACACTTTAACACACACAGACACAATATTTCATAATACAAACATACACTCTTTTACTTTGAACATTTTGCTAAGCACATCATTTAAGCATTATTAAATCAAAACCTATTTCCACACAACTTCAAATAATTGTTCAAAGAACATTTATCTAACTAGAGAACTTTATTCAACCAGTTGACTTCCAACCAAAACTACAGACAATAGGAGAGAACTTTTTCTCCTTCATCCACATTTTGTACACAGTCTAATTCCATGCTTTGTTTTCACTGTTGTATTTTTATTCAATACATGTTTATTGTTGGTTATTGACATTGTTATTTATTTCATGAAGAATCTTTAATATAAATCAGTGGAGGTATAAAACCTCTACAACTTCAATGAATCCCTTAATAATTGGTTATCCAATGAGGAAATAGATAAACCAGCTAAACACGACAATGCGCTAAACATAAAACTGAAAACACAGTAATAAATACTGCTTATATAGCAAAAAGCATGTATATAGCGCCCATAAAGTTTGTGCAAAGATGGTCAGATACAGGTTCAGCAGATACTCTGCCTGTGAAACAAAAATACAATAGATTTCAACAACTATGGTTGATCCCACTGGAAAGAAGTTCTTCATAATATTGTTGACTCTATTTGAGATGGATGAATGGATGGAGAGTGAAAGAGATATTTTCAATAATAAAAAGAAAAATTGAGAACCTGAGAAGACTAAAAATGGAGACATATTTGGATCGAAAATATTATTGAGGTAAACTTCATCAGTAATGGTGCTGGTGGCAAGACTGAATCAGAAATTTAATGGATTTGTCCATTTTCCCCATTATTATTTTTATCATTATGACTTCATTGGAAAATCCTTAACTAATCATATTTTCATGGATTGTTCCAATATATTGCATACCTCAACCCAATTTTTTTATGATATTGGGTATTAATTTGGGTAAGTATATGAACAAGAGTAATGTGCAGGTAGTTATAACATTGTCATCGAAAGTAGAATCAGTCAGGAGAGTTTATACTGATCCGTTGCTTCTAATATGCATATATGCCATCTCTTCTATTCTTACCAACATGTTTATACGTATATTTGCCAAGTATGACTCATTTACTGAATCAAATGGACAATTATATGTCAGGATGGAGAGATTCAAATACTAGATAAAAGACTATGACAATGAAATTCATTGAAAGAAAAAATAGGGTAGACTGGGCTTTCTAGCCTTGCATGACAGTAAATGTAAAAGAAAACTAACTCTGAAATCAAAATAACTGAGAATGCTCTTATCACAACTTCATTCAGTAACTTACTACCTTGACTGGCTCTTGGTTATTGTATTAAGATAATACTAATTAAAAAGATGGCAACACAAAACCACTCTACTATGTTGGCAATTCACAGATATTAAAGAAAAGGAAGATATGGGGGTCCATGATCACCTATGTCCAGAAAAAGCATGATATTCTAAAATCTATGAAGAGAAGTTACACAAAGTCTTCCTTTTTCCCAGTGAATTTGTGTATATTTCAATGGATGTTATTTACCTTGTTCAGACAGTTGTCCTCATCTTTATTGCCATATTCACAATGTTTTGGCCATTGTACACTCCATCCTTCTTCAGAGGGTTAGAATTTTGAACTGAACCTTTTATTTCAATTACGATGGTAGATTGTTCTCTTTCCATGATTCATGTCACTTCTGAACAATGTAAATAATCACAATACCTCATCTAAGAAATATAGACAATATCCAATGAATATGTTTTCTTTAATTTCCCAATTTCTCAGCTACTAGAGAAGCTTATAAAATATGTCCAGCTAACATTCTAACAAATATGCACTGCCCACTGAGCAAATGATATGGATCTAGACAGATTAAATAAACAAACAAAACATGAAATTCCATCCCAGCAACACTTGCAAAGAATAGAATCATCTACTTGAGAATTTTGAAATTTGAACCATTAATCTTTAAGTCAAAAACACTGACATTACCATTTCGCATAAGGTCAAAGAAACTTCTTATTAGTTTTAGAATTATTAAGGGACAGATTTAAGTGAGAGGAAGAAAGAGAATGATATACCAGGATCTTGCTTGAGAGCTTAAATAATTACAGAATAATGGGGATGTCTGTCATGAAGCCTCCTTATAGATGTTGAAAGGTAGTGGAACAAGATAGCACATATCTTGTTGAATAAATCTATGTACAAATATCTAAATATTCTTAAAATTAATTTAAAATCACTATAAACTTTCATTCTGATTGAATAATTTTCAACTCAGGGAATTAAATCACACCTTCCAGAAGAGCAACATTCATTTTAACCAATGATTTCATCCACTATGCCATCCCTTGGCATATAATAAAAATAAATTCCTCATTTAAAAATATTTTGGAATAAACCAGAAAAATGCATTAAAGAATTGAAAAATAATTTGGTATTATTTAGTATTTCACAGAAAATGTTGGACAAAAAAAGTAAATAAAAATTCTAATGATAGCAGCAATAATAGCATTTAAGGTGGGATTGAGATTTTAGAAATCCAAAAGAGATCCCAATCTGAATGGTTGCCATATTTATGGGACTGATTTTGATAAGGAAAAATATTCTCAACTGGAAACCATTGCAAGACATTTGAAAGGAATTGATCAAAATATTAACAGCAAATAAACTGGTCATGTGGGAATTGGTGACAAATGGAAAATATTTCAAAATCAATCACTCGTCAAATTCTTTTAACAGGTAAAACTAAAGAGAAGTAATTTTTCTGCATTTGCAACCAACTGACACTGAAATGACATTGTTAATTGGATGAAATTGGAAAAATAGGATAAAAACAGAAAAACTACAGAACATTATTCAAACATAAAGATGAAAAAATGTCTAGCTCAGATGATTTACAAATTTAGGCATGACCTGTTAACATTTTCAAACAAAATTTGCTCTTGGAAATATTGGCAAAACTGACATTATATTGAGACAACTTGTGGAAGGATGTGTAAGAGGGAAAGTGTATATCCCTGCCCATGTGAATTTTATTGTCTTTTGTCCTTTTGTCCAGTGGCTAAGTTTTTTCATCCTGACAAGAAATTGACTGCTTTATTTAGTAAATGATTCACATTTGGCAAATATACACATGAACATGTCACTAGGTAAAGACTGTTGCTAAATGTAGAGAGAAATGTTAAATTTCTGGTCTAGAATCATATGAATTCCTGCAATAAACTAATGCCATGATTTGATGTAAAAATTGTTATTCGTATTTTATACCCTGAGTCTCTTCAAGACATGAGTATTCATAGACCTCCACAGCTTTCTATATGTTTTTGGCTCTAGGTCACATTTCTAGCCATACTAGTTCATATTCTATCATCTATTTACACAAGCTCATTAGGCAGGTAACTCGCTGTTTCGCAACCAGTCTAAAGCAGAAATTAATGGCAACCCACTGTGAGAAAATATTCTGCCCAGTCAATCATGTCTCAAAAAAGACATGAGTGCCTAAATTTGTATCATGTATAGCACTTAAGTGACTTAATCTCTTGTATGGCACAAAGCAGGCTAAACCTCATCTCAGCTAATATATTCAAAAAGGAATCTCTAAAAGAAAAATAATAACAAGTATATTGAAGTAAAATAACCTGACATGGTTGAAGCGCTCGCTTGGTGCAATGAATAATTGTTTTACAAGCCAAAATACAATTACAGGAGAAACTTATAAGGCAGGACCACCACTGGTGCACAGGGGGTTACAGTGAGAGAAAATCAAGGTACAGGGGATGTCAAAAAAAGAGATGGACTAAAATCAAGGAGATGGAAGATGGCAATTGATGTTGCATTTAAACATTTGGAGATTGTAGATATCAAAGAAACAAGCAAATGGAAGTGAATTTCACAAAGGGGAAATGTGAGAAAAGAAACTATTAGAGTAGAAGAGAAAGTAACATTTAACTAGTTCAACAGTAAAAGGGTGGGGACCTTAATACCAATCTAGTAGCATGAGTAAATAGATGTGGCTGAGGTACCAAGGGAAATAAGCTCATCAGAGCAGTTGCCATGAAAATACTTGTAGAAAAGACAGATGGAAGCCACATCACATTTTCAAGTACGAGGTGACCTATAGATAAGATGTGACCCAAAATCTAAATAAAATTTCACAATTTTATCTGATACCCCTAGCATAAAATGATATGACAAAACAGTAACTGACAATGTTTATGATGAGCTCTTTGCATCCGACGGTGATGATCATAGTAATTTTCAAGGGTTTTAATTATGAATGTGAGTGTCTCATGCTTTTTATTCTGTAATGATTTTATGGCATCTTAAATGTTTTGTTGTTGAAAGCCAAAAAAAGTAAACTGTATATGTCATTGAAAAATAAAGTTTTGCATGTTATAGTAAATGTTGTTATTTAACACTACTAATAGAAAAAACGATTGGTGTGACTGAACCCATAACTCGACAAATCAATCACAAAAGGTTTGTTTACATTACTTATTTGTGCAGTGGAACATTTGCAAATTGTTGTGTAATCGTCTATTGAATATAGCATTTTAATCTGAAATCAAGATCAGTGTGCCTAATTAACAGAAGAAAAACAAACGTTCTACTTTTAAATGATGTTCGTTTCAGTACTTTTAATGACTTTGATAAATGCTTCTCAGATTGAAGTGTTTGAATTGATTTTGAGATTTTACCAAGTTGTGTCTCAATCAAGTGAATAAAATGAAACTGGTTCAATAGATCAAACAAGTCTGAAGAAAACTGGTTGAAAAAGAATTCGATTGAATGGATTCCTTCACCTGCTTGAAAATGCAGCTTCTATCTGCTATTGTAAGGCATTCTTCACGCAAATGATGAAAGCTCTTGTTTTCTTCACCCACTTGAAAAAAAGCTTCAGTAATCTGCCATACAAATGCTTTCTTAACCCACTTGATAAAAAGCACCTATTTTCTGTCACTGTTTGGCTTTCTTCATCCATGTTAACAGCTTCTTTTGCATGATGCATTTGGCTTTCTACATCCACTTGGTAAAAATTCCTTTTCTTAGCCGTTCTTTGGAATTATTCACCCATTTGATAATAGTTATTTTTTTTGCATGATTTATTTGGCTTTCCACATCCACTTGATAAAAATTAATTTTCTTAGCCCTTCATTTGGCATTCTTCACCCATTTGATAAGAGATTTTACTTTGCCTGATGTATTTGGTTTTCAACATCCACTTGGAAAATATTTTTTCTTAGCCTTCTTTTGGCATTTTTTACCCATTTGATAAGAATTTCTTCTTTTGTTTAATGTTATTTAGTTTTTCATACCTACATGATAAAAGTTTATTTTCTTAGACTTCCTTTGGCATTCATTATCTATTTGATAAGAGTTTCTTCTTTCGCTTGAAATACGGCTTTCCACATCCACTTGATAAAAATTCATTTTTCTTCGCCTTCCTTTTGTATTCATCACCCATATGATGAGATTTTCTTGTTTCGCTTGATGTATTTGGCTATCCACATCCACTTCATAAAAATTTGTTTTTCTTGGGCTTCCTTTTGCATTCTTCACCCATTTGATAAAAGTTTCTTCTTTCACTTGATGTATTTAGATTTCCATATCCACTTGATAAAAATTCTTTTTCTTAGCCTTCCTTTTACATTCTTCACTCATTTGATGAGGGTTTCTTCTTTTGCTTGATGTATTTTGGCTTTCCACAACCACTTAATAAAAAATTTGTTTCCCTTAGCCTTCCTTTGGCATTCTTATTTAATGTGCATTCTACTTTTGCTTGATGTATTTTTTTCAACCACCACTTGACAAAAATTTGTTTTTCTTAGTCTTCCTTTTGCATTTGTCACCCATTTGTTTTCCACATCTACTTGGCAAAAATCCCTTTTCTTAGCCTTCCTTTTGCATTCCACATCTATTTGAAACGAGTCTTCTTTGGCTTAATGTATTTGATTATCCACCTCTTTCACCCATTTGATAAGTGTTTCTTCATTTGCTTGATGTATTTGACTTCAATACCCTTCTTGATAAAAATGTCTTCCTTTTGTTTTCCTTTGTATTCTTCACTCATTTGATGAGGTTTTCTTCTTTTGCTTGATCTTTTTGGTTTTCCACATCCACTTGATAAAAATTTGTTTTTCTAGACTTTTCTTTTGCATACTTCACCCATTTATTAAAAGTTTCTTCTTTTGCTTGATGTTTTTGGCTTTTCCTGTTCACTTGAAAAAACTTCCTTTTCTTAGCATCCATTTAGCATTCATCAACCATTTGATAAGAGATTCTTCTTTTGCTTGATGTATTTGGCTTTCCACATCCACTTCATAAAAATTTATTTTCTTAGCCCTCATTTGGCATTCTTCACCCATTTGATAAGAGATTCTTCTTTTGCTTGATGTATTTGGCTTTCCACATCCACTTCATAAAAATTTATTTTCTTAGCCCTCATTTGGCATTCTTCACCCATTTGATAAGAGTTTTTTACTTTGCCAGATGTATTTGCTTTCAACATCAACTTGGAAAATATTTTTTCTTAGCCTTCTTTTGGCATTCTTTAACCATTTGATAAGAGTTTCTTCTTTTGTTTAATGTTATTTAGTTTTTCATACCTACATGATAAAAGTTTATTTTCTTAGCCTTCCTTTCGCATTCATTATCCATTTGATAGGAGTTTCTTCTTTCGCTTGATGTATTTGGCTCCCCACATCCACTTCATAGAAATTCATTTTCTTAGCCTTTCTTTTGCATTCTTCACCCATTTGATGAGATTTTCTTCTTTTGCTTAATGTATTTGGCTATCCACATCCACTTGATAAAAATTCATTTTCTTACCTTTCCTTTGGCATTCTTTACCTAATTGATAAGAGTTTCTTCCTTCACTTAATGTATCTGACTTTCCACATCCACTTCATAAAATTTGTTTTTTTAGCCTTCCTTTTGCATTCTTCTCCCATTTAATAAGAGTTTCTTCTTTTGCTTGATGTATTTGGCTTACCCTGTCCACTTGATAATGATTTGTTTTTTTAAGCCTTCCTTTTGCATTCTTCACCCATTTGATAAAAGTTTCTTTTTTCATTTGATGTATTTGGCTTTCCACATCCGCTTGATAAAAGGTTGTTTTTTTAGCCTTCCTTTTGCATTCATCACCCATTTGATGAGGGTTTCTTCTTTTGCTTGATGTATTTGGCTTTCCACAACCACTTGATAAAAATTTTGTTTTCCTTAGCCTTCCTTTTGCAGTCTTTTCTTATTTAATGTGCGTTTCTTCTTTTGCTTGATGTATTTTTCTTTCAACCATGATTTGACAAAAATTTGTTTTTCTTAGCCTTCCTTTTGCATTCATCACCCATTTGTTTTCCACATCTACTTGGCAAAAATCCCTTTTCTTAGCCTTCCTTTGGCATTCCACATCTATTTGAAATGAGTCTCTTCTTTGGCTTAAAGTATTCGATTATCCACCTCTTTCACCCATTTGATAAGAGTTTCTTCATTTGCTTGATGTATTTGACTTCAATACCCTTCTTGATAAAAATGTTTTCCTTTGTATTCTTCACTCATTTGATGAGATTTTCTTCTTTTGCTTGATCTTTTTGGTTTTCCACATCCACTTGATAAAATTTGTTTTTCTAGACTTTTCTTTTGCATACTTCACCCATTTATTAAAAGTTTCTTCTTTTGTTTGATGTTTTTGGATTTTTTCCCATTCACTTGAAAAGAATTCCTTTTCGTAGCACCCATTTAGCATTCATCAACCATTTGATAAGAGATTCTTCTTTTGCTTGATGTATTTGGATTTTTTCCCATTCACTTGAAAAGAATTCCTTTTCGTAGCATCCATTTAGCATTCATCAACCATTTGATAAGAGATTCTTCTTTTGCTTGATGTATTTGGATTTTTTCCCATTCTCTTGAAAAGAATTCCTTTTCGTAGCATCCATTTAGCATTCATCAACCATTTGATAAGAGATTCTTCTTTCGCATGATGTATTTGGCTTTCCACATCCACTTGATAAAAATTTATTTTCTTAGCCCTCATTTGGCATTCTTCACCCATTTGATAAGAGTTTTTTTACTTTGCCAGATGTATTTTGCTTCCAACATCAACTTGGAAAATATTTTTTCTTAGCCTTCTTTTGGCTTTTTTTACCCATTTGATAAGAGTTTCTTCTTTTGTTTAATGTTATTTAGTTTTTCATACCTACATGATAAACGTTTGTTTTCTTAGCCTTCCTTTCGCATTCATTATCCATTTGATAAAATGCCTGTTCTTAGCTTTCCTTTGGCATTTTTCACCTATTTGATAAGAGTTTCTTCTTTTGTTTGATGTATTTGGCTTTCCACATCCACTTGTTAAATATTTGTTTTTCTTTTCTTTCCTTTGCATTCTTCACCCATTTGATGAGAGTTTCTCTTGCAATTTCTGGCATCCTTCAGTCACTTGAAAAAAGCATGTTTTCTTGTAAACTTTTGCTTTCTTCACCAAAAGCGGTAATGTTTTGTCTATTCATTTTCTTTTTCTACTAGAAACTGCTTCCATTCTCGATCATCTTTGGCTTCCTCCACCCAAATGATAAAACTTTTTTCTCAGACATCCTTTAGCATTATTCACAAATTTGAAAATTGCTGGCATAAAATTAGTCAAATTTTGTAGAGCACAAATGTCATATTTATGTCATGTTGTAGAGTACAAAGTACCATATTTATGTCATGTTTTATATTGTTGCATTTAATAAAAATGGTAAACATAATTTGGAAGCTTTTTTTCAGTTTCTTTTAGTACTTTGTATCTATTTTTGTTGAGGAGTTCCTTGAGGTTTCGAGTTTCCTTTTTCCCCTGTTACAAAATCACAATGTAACAGGGGAAAAAAGACAAAAACTGTTTATGAAGAAAATAAAAACTTCACAAAAATAGAAACTTTCAACAAGTTGATGAAGAAAGCCAAACAATGGCAGCAAAAAGGACCTTGTATCATGTGGGGAAACCTTGTCAGCTGTTTTTCCTGAAATTTGAAAAAAGAAAAAATGCAGATCAAATACATAATTATATATATATATATATATATATATATATATATATATATATTTAAAGGTATATTTGGGCAATAATCTTTTATTTCAACATGTTTTGTGAAAAATGACCTACAAGAAAGATCTTATTAATTTTTGATTTAATCTTTCCAGTATTCATCAATGTTTCTTTTTTACTGAATATAAGGAGTGTAAAAATGTCTCATAATTTCTGACTTTCCAAGCACTTTCAGCCACTTCACTGGCCATTTTCTAGAATGTTATTTTTCTGATTTTGTTATTTAGGTCCTCCTGTTTAAATGATGTAACTTTTGTGTATGTTTTGTTTTACCACAAAAATTATCTTAGCGTCAAGCATGAAAACAAAAAAACAACTCTGGAAAAATAACTTGAAAATGGCCAGTGAAGTAGCTGAAAGCACTTCAAAAATTATGGAACATTTTCACACTCCTTATCTCCAGCAAAAAGAAAGCATGTCAGAATACTGGAAAAATTAAATAAAAAATTAATAAAAACTTTCTTGTTAGACATTTGTCAGTTTAACAAAACATGTTTACATATATATATATATATATATATATATATATATATATATATATCAAATGGCAAGAAGTTTGTGTGTGTGTCTATATGTCCTTTATACAAATTCACAATTCTTTTCAGATTCTCACCAAACTTCATACAAATATTCTTGAGGCTTTCAGTCAGGTCCTGGGCTACTTATTTTTCTAATTTCCTTCTGATATTGGAAATCGATACCTCGATATCCAATCATGTCTGATCAAGATCAGGATTTCAACTCTTTTATCGTGGTTCTTGCTGCAGAATTTGCTCTCACTTGGTAAAATTGTAGTTTTTAGTCTCAAACATTAGTAGATCTTCTCAGATGACTCATTTTCCCTGATATCAAAAATTGATACCCCCAATATTCTATTGAATCTGATCAAAAACCAATATTCAGCCATAAATATGACTCATTTTCTTCATTTTTACTCCCAATGAGTACAATAAGTTTTCATGGACTTACTTAGGTTAATTTATCCTTGAATATTCTATTGGGCCTGATCAAAATCAGGTTTTCAGCCTTTTTATTTTGGTTTTTGCTTCAGGTTTTGCTTTAAGTAGATATAATTGTAGTTCTGAGTCTTAACAACCTACGTTTTTCATGCCAACGTCTGAAGAGTCTGAGCTCCAGGACCATGGATTAGTTTTAGAGCAATGCTGGGCTATACTGCTAGTGTATATATATATATATATATATATACACACACAGATAATCTGTATCTGTAACAGATATGTATGTTTGCATTTGTGATGGCTTTGTAAATGATGATTTAGAAGAGAACATTTTGACAAGATTGTTACAAGCCCTCCTACATCTGAGGGAGGCAAGCAAAGTTGCCTGCATGACTTCACTGGTGACATTTTAATATGAAGACCGGCTTTCATTCCACTGACTTCACCTTTAAACCAGAGATTTATATACCATGGTCCAGCAATATGTGATGTTGGCAATAAAACCCTGTGTTCATCAATTTTACTGTTTTTCCTCTTCTGGTCCAGCTAGCTTTTGTGGGGCTGCCACACCCCCACTTTAGCATTTCAACAGTACAATTGATTTATGTCAAATAGAGCTCCAGTTTGGCACTCACTATAACAGTTTGTTGCTTTTATAATTATTGATTTTTGTATTCTATAAAATTTGATATCAAGTTTCACAAGATCCTCTCCTACTCCATCAACATCAGGCTTTCGAGCTGCTACCATCTTAGAAATCAGGTAACAGTTGCCAAGTTATTGATAAACTAAAAAGTTGACTTGTAAGTCAGAAAATGATTAAATTATAAAAAGTATTATTTCTAATACAAATAGATGCATAATTATTTTGAACACAAATGATTTTGTTAAGTCATTGTTATTATTATTAATTTTTATTATTATTAATTTTTATTATTATTAAGTCATTGTTATTATTATTAATTTTTATTATTATTAATTTTTTTAACATTATTTCCACTCAGACTAATTATTTGTTTGTCACAATGTTTCGGTTATTGTGCTCTTGACTTTCATTACGGGCTTGTCAATCTGGGTGAAATCAGGGAATTTTTAACACTTTATTTAATCTACTATGATACTATTGTTCGCATTTTTCTAAATATGCGATATCTCATTTAGTCTTAAAAATGCTAAGTTATTGAATCAGTGAATTTGAGGACAGAGTAATTGTGAGTTCAATCCTTGGACTGGTTATTCCACACTTAGACTCAGTGAAAACAGGTTGTGCAATAAGTTTAATCAAATAATATTTTTCTACTTTTTTTGTTCATATAACTTTATCTCTGTTAAAAGAATTTCTTTTGTTTTTCTTTTTATTAAATATCTATTCTTTATACACCTGAGATCTGACAAGTGCTACACAAAAACTGAATAATGCTTTATATTTGTCTTATCAATAAAAAAGACAACACAAAATCAGTTTATTTAAAGATATAATCATGTACACTACCAGCCAAAATTATTAAGCAACCCAGTGTTTGAAAAAATTATGCAATTCACACTATTTTTTAGTATTTATTGCCAAGTGAATAATTGTAAGTAAAAATAGAATGGTTCTTTTGTTAATACTGCACAATAACATGAAATTATAAATATTTAATAATTACCTATATTGCAGTTTCATCAATGAAAGAATGAAGAAAATTTAAGGTGATTTGGACGAGTTCATCTTTGCTTCTTTGCCTTGTAAAATATTGCAAAGTAATAATAACGAAAGAATTATTCTATTATCATTTAGAATTATCCACTTAAAAATAGTATGAAATAAATCATTTCTTTTAAAAAAACTGGGGTGGCCTAAAAATTATGGCCGGTAGTGTACATGCTTAGAACTGTGAAGTATTTATATTAACAGGGTAGAAACATTTTGATTAAATTTACTTGCAAGTCAATTGAAGGATCTTTGCTGAATGCAACCCAAATTTTAATTGAGAGTTTTGAAAGGTTTTTCTCTTGCTTTCTAGGATGTACGTTAGGGTGCAGTGGATATCAGCTCAGAACGAGAAGTCAGGGAGCCAAGTTCGAATTCCAGTTGAATTCACTGCATTCACTTGCGCGCAAATACCCTTGGGAAAGGTATTAATTCATCTCTTCCTCCCAGTTATGGGTTAAATAACAGGATAGATTGGGTTCTATAGCCTTGGCAGGTAACCAGTTTACCGCAGAAAGCAATGGCAACCTACTGTGGGATAATCTTCTCCCCAGTCAGTCATGCCTCTTTCGAGACATGATCACCCAAGCATGTTTCACATATGGCACTTAGCAGACTTCTTACTTTCCATGGATAACATTTTGGCAAATAAAGACGCATGGTAGAATAATGGATTGTGGCTCAGAGAGTTGAGTTTGGATTTCAGTCGAGTTCATTACATTCACTTACATACTAATAGCCTTGGGAAAGGTAAGACAGACAGGGTAATTTAGACTTGGGTGGCAACCAAACTAGGAGAAGGAAAGCTCTGAATTTAAAACTGTATGTGGCCCTGGCAAAGCACATTCTATGCAATCAGGAATGGATTGATCGCATTGACTCAATGATTCAGATGTCTTTTTTTAATTTGGTAAATTAATTTTGACAATTTATATTTAATAATTCAGGTTAAATATTGCATTGCTTACAGGTCAACACTTTATCATACTTCAAAACATTTGGTCCAAATTTACCTGGACAAATCGGGTGTGTGTTTGAGAAACTTGGCATATGTGCCTGCGTGGGGTGTACATGTGTATGAATTTATTTTTAGAAGTAAATAAAAATGTGTACATGTCGCTTAACAAAAAGAAATTTGTCTAAAAATTTAAGGAAAATAGAAATGCTACACAAAAGATTGAGAGATATCATTTAATTTTAATTTTTAATAAATGAAGCAATTAAAATAAAACCATCAAAGCAACTTCCACTACAAAAGCACAAAGAAACACACACATATGTGAGATGAGTATATGGATCAGAATCTGACAAGATGAATAGAATAAGTAAAGAACAGGCAGAGAAAAAGTGCCTTTAATCTAACATGTTTCAGTTTAACAAGCTTTTTCAGAGATTTTTTAAAGGTGAATGACTTAAGTTCTTTTTTGAATTTTAAAAAAATCAAAAGAGACAATATATTGAGTGAGATTTGATTTCATTGGTCAGATACGTGTCACATGTAATAAAGCAATAGATGAACATTTTTAGGTTTGATTTCATTGGTCAGATATGTGTCACGTGTAATAAAGCAATAGATGAACATTTTTCAGGTTTGATTTCATTGGTCAAATACGTGTCACATGTAATAAAGCAAAAGATGAACATTATTATATGTTAATCAAAAATTTATATCTGTTTTCGTGTAAATATATAGAAAGAAATTGGTAAAAGAGGAAACACAAAGGAAAGAAAGAAGAAGAAGTAACAAAGATAGAAAGAGAAAGAAATGAAAAAGTGTGTATTTATAGCTAAAATGTCTCTTCTGAAAGGCTTACTACATTGATTATAGCATACCAAATACACTTTGGCTACTATCAGAGTTCTTCAACAAATTGTACGCATTATATTTTCAACTTGTGCCATCAGAAACACTGACCAACCAATGTGCTTTGGATTAAAATCAATAGAAAACCATGACTACACAAAGTTTGATTATCAAAATTATAAACTGTGACTGATAATATATAGAAATTATTGCAGATAAACAGCCTCTCTTTGACTGCGATCAATAATTATTTTATATATATATATATATATATATATAAAATGTGATTAAAATTTTCCTATATTTATGGGTGAAAAGAACATAGTATTAGGGATAGGGAATATATGTAATTTTTTTTATTTTAATTTTTTGCTTAATTCTCTGGTCATTTGAACGAGTGTCTTTTGTACCTTTTGCAAAGAAATTTCTTTGGACTTTTAAGTCGCATATTGAATTCTTTATTCCTTATTTTCTTTTCACTTCTGCTAATCCCCATACTCAATGATTTACCTATGACTAACAATGGAAAAATGAACTTTATTTTTCCAAATGGCATCGAAACATGTGTATGGGTGTGAGCTCGGTTTGGAAAGATTTTTTTTTTTTATTGAAACTCGCTAAAGTAAGTTATTATGTGTTTATTTTTTTTTTTAATTATTTTTTGCTTAATTCTCTGGTCGTTTGAACGAGTGTCTTTTGTACATTTTGCAAAGAAATTTCTTTGGACTTTAACTAAGTTAAAACTTAGTTAACTCACCACCTTTTCTTTTTTTTTTAAATTGGAGTAGAGAGTACCTACTATCGCCCGGTTTCACACTCCACCCCCTTCTTTTGAACAGGAGTAGAGGTGATCACATTTCCTGTTTAGGAAGGGGTTCCCGGTTTTTCTACCTCCTCCTTAGGTCTTAGTGTTAGTTCAGTTGGAAACTCTTTGCAGTTATTGACTATGGTGGCAACATCTCTCCATTCTGAGGGTACCGGGTTGGCAGTTTCCTGGTTGCTGCTTCTGACTGGTAGTTAGGAGTCCGAACTCTTGCGTAGCGTCTTGAGAGGCTGCTCTGATCAACAGTTGAATAATATCGGGGTTCCTGTAGTGCCATATCACGCATGGACAGGTGTCCCTTCATGAAACTCCGGTGGGCAACCCTGAGGCCACATTATGTTGCAGGCTGAACCAATCTCCATTCCTCACATGCTGCAAATAGTGACTGACTGATTCTACTCTAGACCTCTCTCCTCAACCAAAACACCATGAAAACAACAAACAAAATACCAAAATGAAACCAGCTACTCGGAAAACACCCAAACCTGTCTGTGTCACATTAACTAACATACGCGGTATCCACACTAACCTTTATAGCGTAGAATCATTCCTCCAAACTAACTCACCTGATATCTTAGCCCTATGTGAAACTCACCTTGACCCGTCTATCTCCTCCTCTGAGTTCTATGTTCCTGGTTACCTTCCGCTCTTCAGGAAGGACGCCAACATCCATATACATGGGCTTGGTGTATATGTCAGCGAACACCTCCCCCTAGCTAGAGTAACATCTCTTGAATCCCTGGACCAGTCTTTCATGTGCTTCTGGCTCTCACTTCTAAGCTCCGTTAGCTATCTCTTCTTCCTCTACCGCTCCCCTCCTCCTCTGACTGTTCAGTACTTGACAGCATCTCTGACAATATCGACAAGGCCATTTTTTCTCATCCATCTGCCCATATTTTCGTGTTTGGTGACTTTAACGCCTGCCACACTAAGTGGCTGGAAAACTCTGTAACCAACCCTGCTGGTGTCCACACCAGTAATTTTTTAATCTCCCAATCCCTTTCACAAGTGGTGGACTTCCCCATGCGTTTCTCCAATAGCCCTAATGGAAGGGACTCACTACTAGACCTCTGCTTCACTTCCACCCCAAATTCTTGCACCACCAGACAGCTCTGCCCTCTCGGAAATTCTGACCACACCGTAGTTTCTGTCAACATCTCATTCCACTCCACCCCTACCCAAAAAACACAGACCAGCAGAATATACTACTGCTATCAAAGAGCAGACTGGGATTCATTCCATGACTTCCTCTGCAACATCCCTTGGAACAATGTTTTTAGTCTTCCTATCGAAGACTGTGCATCAGAGGTTTCCTCCTGGGTTAAGGCTGGCATCAATGCTTTCATCCCTGCTAGGAAATTTCAGCTTAAATCCCATTCATCTCCCTGGTTCTTGCTCGCTTGCTCGGCCGCCATTGCCCACTTGCTCGGCTGCCATTGCCCACCGGAATCACTTCTTCCAGCTTTATCGTAGCCACGCGTCGGACCAAAACAGGCGTCTGTTCGCCTCAGCTCGTAATAAGTGTAAAAAGATTCTTAACAAAGTTAAGATGCTGTTTGCTGCCAGAATGAAGCAGCGCATAGCATCCTCTAAGTTCAGAGCCAAAGACTACTGGCGCCTCTGTAAAAGCGTGCTCAACAAGAGTAAATCCTCAATATCCCCACTAATCAATGAGTTTGAGGTTCTCAACTCCTCAGTGGACAAGGCTAAATTCTTTGCCCATAGATTCTTGACCAATTCGTGTCTGGATTCATCCGGAGTCCAGACACCAGATTTCCCCATCTAGAACTGAGGCCCAATTGAATGACGTCCACATCATGCCCTCGCTGATTTCTAGCATAATCTCAAAACTTGACCCTCACAAAGTGATTGGTGGGGACGGAATCCCAATCATAGTCTTGAAGAAATGTGCTCCTGAACACTCCTCTGTCCTTTCTAAGCTATACAACCTCTGCCTATCTTCCTCCTGCTTTCCTGCCTGTTGGAAGTCTTTTTTGTGGTTCCAATATTCAAAAACACTGGTGAACCCTTGGACCCCACAAATTACCACCCTATCAGCCTTCTTCCGATCTTCGGCAAAGTGTTCAAAGCCATTATCAATGCCAAGGTCGTTTAGCAGCTCACGGCCCACGAGCTCTTCTCGGACAAACAGTATGGTTTCTGCTTCACCAGGTCTACTGCTGATATGCTAATGACCATCACCGAGTATATATACCAGGCTCTTGACAAGAATGGTGAAGCCCAAACTGTCGCCTTGGATATCTCTAAAGCATGCGACAAAGTATGGCATGCCGGCTTTCTATGGAAACTGCGAAGCTATGGCATTACTGGAATTTTGTTGGACTTAATCCAGTCATTCCTCTCTAACTGCACACTGAAGGTGGTTTTAAATGGACATGCCTCCCAGAACTACCCTACAAATGTGGGTGTCCCCCAAGGCTCTATCCTAGGTTCCACGCTCTTTCTAATCTACATCAATGATCTTCCCGATGCCATAAGATCACAAGTAGGCATGTACGCCGATGATACCACAGTTTATGCTCGCCTCGATCAAAAATCTGGTGTTAATGACAAGGCGAAGCTCGCGGCTGAGATTGAAAAGGACCTCTAATCCGTGGTGGATTGGGGTAGGAAATGGCTCATAAAATTCAATTCTTCCAAAACGAAGCTGCTGTCAATTAACCACCACAGACAACCACACCTCCCTCCCATTAGCATGGAACAGGCTTGCCTCCCAGATAGTAAAACACTACGCCTGCTTGGCCTGACACTCTCAACGGACCTCAAGTGGAATGACTACATCAAATCCATTGCTAAATCCGCTGCTATGAAAGTCAGCTCTCTGTGCAGGCCCGGAAATTCTTTCCGTCTGAACCTATCCTGCACCTATACAAATCTACCATCCACCCGTGTTTTGAATACTGTTGCCACATCTGGTCGGGTGCCCCTGCTATTCTCCTTGGACATCTTGACAAAATACAGTGAAGAATCTGTAATGTGATTGATACCGACTTAGCTGACCACCTGCAGTCACTCTCTCACCGGCATGATGTGGCTTCCCTATGTCTCTTCTATAAATACTTTCATGGCTTCTGCTCTGATGAACTTAAATCACTGGTGCCCCCTAGGTGTGAATTTGCACGAGATACTAGATTGGCAACTATGTCCCACCCTTTTGCAGTGAAACCGATGAAATGTAACCGCAATTTCTACTCCAACAGCTTCTTTTGTCGCACTTCCCGACTGTGGAATTCCCTTCCACATGCTTGCTTCCCCAACGGCTATAACCTCCAGGAGTTTAAATGTAGGGTCAATAGACACCTCCTAGCACACTAACTCACACCCATTCTCTCCATCTCTCTCCCTATGTACATCCTAACACGTCTATCACCCTCCTTCTGACATTTCCTATACCCAATCGCTCTATGTAACCCCCTGCGCTATAGTGGCAGTGGAATGCCTTGCTTGGGGTGACATGATTAAAAAAAAATAAAAATAAAAAATCTTACTGAATATAATTAAATATAAAATTTTGTTATGTAGATGTACATATAGTTATAGATACAACCAAATATATATATATATATATATATATATATATATAATCTTTTCTGTTACACCCAATGTTGTATAGGGCAGCATTTTTGCTGTTTCCATAACAAACTGTATTTTATGGGGCATGGTTGTTAGCCCTGTGCCCAACCCCCAAACCTGGAGGAAGGTGATTTTCTAAGCATACATTAGACATGACACATGGCCAAAGTAATGGGTACCCAGTGAGGATTGAACTCACTATTCAGTTATAATGATTCTAAGATTCTATTGAGACAAGCTTGCTAACCATTACACCATGCCAAGGTGCCCGTATATATATATATATATATATATATATATATGGATGGATAAATATCTATAAAAATACTTGTGTACATAAATTTATAAATATAATTAGCTACATATAAATAAATATATGTCTATATGTATTTCAATATATCTGTGTGTGTGTATATGCTTATACATGAGTATTCATATATATTTTTATTTATATATAACAGTTTGTCAGAATTAGAGCCAGCAGTTCATTGAATGATTACACAATTTTCCACAAATGACATATATATATATATATAAATCTACTGGAGATAAGGTTGATAAAACTAGAAAATTAATCCATAGAGTCTTTAAATCCTTTGGCCTTAACGTAGTAATTAACCACAATATCAAGCAAGTAGACTTCCCAGACATAACATTAGACTTAGTATCGAACACTTTCAAACCTTACATGAAAAAAAACACTAACCCAATATATATAAACCCCAACTCTAATCACCCACCATCCATTATTAAGCATATCCCATCATCAGTAGACCATTGCATTAAGACATACTCATCCAGTAAAGAAATATTTGATAATCACAAGGTAATTTATAATAGAATCCTTAATGAAAGCGGGTATAAATCATCAAAAATCAGCTTTGTGGAAAAATTCAAAAGTTCAAAAAGCAAAAATAGAAACAGGAAAATCATATGGTATAACCCTCCCTTCAATATATCAGTTAACTTCAAGCTGGGACATAAATTTCTTAAATTAGTAGAGAAGCACTTTCCCAAAAATAACCCTCTGAGCAAAATCTTCAATACAAATACCATAAATTTAAGTTATAGCTGTTCCAATAATCTAGAAAAAATAATCAAAATGCATAACACCAAAATATTAAAACTACACAGCAAAATTAAATCCAACACTAATACAAGTCCGTCCAGTGACAACAACCTCTGTAACTGTAGAAACCCCAACCAATGCCCCATGACCAATAAATGTCTGACAAAATCTCTGATATATATGTGCTCGATTTCATCCATAGAAAATCCTAAAGATGAAAAAATATATATCGGGAATACCATGAACGTATTTAAAAAGCGTTTTTACAATCACCTTTCATCCTTTAATAACAAAGAAAAACAAAACATGATGTCTCTCTCCAAATACTTTTGGAAATTAAAAGATGAAAATAAAATGCCTAAGGTTAAATGGAAAATCCTCAAACAAGCAAGAACGGAAAAATCTATAAAGGAACCATGTTTTCTTTGCCTTCAAGAAAAAATACAGCTCCTTAAATATATAAATAGTAACAAGCTTTTAAACCAGAGGCATGAAGCCACAGTAAACTGTAAGCACATTAAGGATCTAACCCTAAAATCATGCTAAAAAATATGAGGAATTTGATGAGATATTTTTATTATAAAAGATTAAAAATGCTATAGAAAAAATCGATCTAATAAATCCTTAAAGTAAGGTCTAATCCCCACAAAAATATTTAAATAAATAAAATGAAAAATTAAACGAAATAAACAGGCTTCCAAACTATAATCTATGGAAAATTAAAAATTAAAGGAAAAAATCAATCCTGTAAATTCAAAATTAAGATTGAATATACAAATTTAAATAAATTATAAAATACTGATAAGATAAAATACAAATTTGCATTTCCCTTCTAAAAAATACAATTTTAGATTTTTTATAAATAACTTCGCCTA
>JBBBDQ010000406.1:9155000-9172500 GCA_037127315.1 Ascarosepion bandense
CTTTTAAGCATTTTTCATTGAATACCTTCAACAAGGATTACTTAATCTTTTGCTGAGTTTTTTGAACATTCTAACACTTTTCAATTATGTTTTTTAATATCCAGAGAGCTTTCAAGGGTGATGTCTTAAATATATTCATTCTCCGTGTGTTGTTGTACATAGTAGTTTTTACTGTGTGACCATTCTTGTAAAAGAGTGACCATTTGGAGCCTTCTTGTGCCATGCACAGCTGGGTTGATGCGAGGGTCACTTCTATTTTTAGAAAACACTTAACACACCATCTTCACTAGTGAAATGTGTCAGATTGATAGCAGAGGAACAGCGTTTAATCAATAGGCCTTCACTAATCATAATTATGTGACTTGAAAAGGATTTTTATGTTATCAACTAGAATTTTTTGTAAGAGTTCCTGTTAATGGGTTATACTCCAAACAGTCATTCTGTTCTGGAATTAATTTCTAAACAAGACTATAAAAAATACAATCAACTAAAAATAAAAAGACAAAAATCAATTTTCATGTCTATACTGTAAAATACTGAAAATTGTAATTTTAGTATTTATTTCCGAGATGAGTAATTTTCAATATCTTGGTATTATTTTGAAGATGAAAACAATAATTCCAAATAATACATGTTTCTTTTCTACAAGTATTTCCAAAGATTCTGCTTTGACAAGCTTTATTCTCTGGTCCCCCACCCTCATCAATTTACCCATGCAAATAGATTGGCAACTAGGTTCCACCCTTTTACCGTCAAAACAGGCAAAGGCAATCGCAAATTCTACTCCAGCTGTTTCTTTCCTCGCACTTCCCATCAGTGAAATTCCCTTCCCCATGCTTGCTTCTCTGATAGCTACAATCTCCAAAAATTTAAATGCAACGTCAATTGCCATCTTCTATTTTTTAATATCCAAATTTCTCTTATTCTTTCTACTACATCACCTGTACTGTATTCTGTCATTCGTCTCCTCTCATTGTAAGCCCCTGCACACCAGTGGCAGTCTTGCCTTGCTTGGGATGAAACAATTATGAAAAAAAAAAAGATACTGAAACTCATGTTATTTCATGTCAATGCTGTAAAAAATGTATAAATAGGGAAGCCAAATGGAAAAGATGTTTTTAACAAAGGTAATGTCCAAAATTTAAAGAAATTGTCACTTAATCAATATAATCAACTTTTGACAATGACCAATATAGAGCTGAGTGCATCTACTTTCACATTATGGTGTCTAGAGGAAGTGGAGAAGAAAAACAATGTCTTCATCAATATCAAATTGATCAAAATAAATATAAAAAAATTTTTTCATCTTCAAATTCTTTGTACAGAGAAAATCTCTAGGATTTGCTATGGTGCTATCTCACTGAACTTTGGAATGTAAACCATTTCCTAATGTAAGGAATTCAAAAAGTAAACAGAACTACACAAGTATTGTAAATTGTGATATCAAGTGTACCCATTCCTACAAATACTTACTAGGATCATACAATCATGGATGAAAGTGTTCTAAGACCTTTAAGTAACTTCTAATTTTGAAAATTGCACGTTCATAAAAGATCTCCGTTATGTGAGTGTTTGAAAAATGATAAAATCAGTTATTGTAAATCACCTAAAAACACCAAAAGGTAGTAAACCTAAGCCACAAAATAACTTCTTTCCAAATGAAAAATATTCAAAAGTTCTACAATATAATTGTATTGAACACTTTTTAATACAACTGTGTAATGGTAGAATTTAATTATTATAATTTTATTATGCTGGTTCTAAGCTTTTGGCCCACATGAGCCATCTTCAGAGAGGTTACAGGGATGGTAACATGAAGACATCCACCATCAAAGATGATTTTACCTTGTGTTGACATAAAACACTGCTATGCAATGAAGATGGCCGAAAGCTTAGAACCAGCATAATAAAAAATATCCAAATGTTGGACAATTTTTGTCTCTTTTTTTTCACCTGAATTTAAAGCCAAAATAGGATGTTTAGAACAGCTCATGATTAAAGATAATATTAAATTTGTCATGGAGTTTTTTGAATAAGCATTTGACCTTACCATTTCAACATAACCACTAAAATAACCCAAGCAACGTTAGGCTAAACAGCTATATATATATATATATATATATATATATATATGTGTGTGTGTGTATATATATATATATATATATATATTGTGGCACACATATATACACATATATATATTAGTTCTTGAATAAGTTCCTGCTAAATTTTTCATGAAAAGTAATGTTTTATTTACAAAAATTAGTAAGAAACATGTCACTGAAAATACTTTTTCCCATCTTTCTGGAAGTATTTGAATTCCACATTAGAAAAGCGACACGTCTTTTGAGGCTAACCATGAGTCAACCCATTTTTTGTCATCTTTATAAGAATGAAAGTGCTGCATATCCAGACCTTCTGCCATTGATCGGCACAAGTGATAATCGGATGGAGCAATGTCTAATGAATATGGCTAGTGAGGTAGGTCTTCTGTTTAAACATTTCCAAGTAGGTGTTCACCAATTTTGCAACATGTGGCCCAGCATTGTCATGTTGCAAAATCACTTTTACATGTCTCTGCTTATATAGTAGTTGTTTTTACTTCAATGCTCGACTCAAACATATTGATTGTAATTGACAGTGATCTCCCATGATGGTTTCAGTTGGTTTGAGCAGCTCATAATCAACTACACACAGCTGATCCCACAAATTGCAGAGCAGGACTTCATACCATGGATATTTGGCTTTGCCATAAATGTTGATGCATGGCTGGGCTTACCCCACAATCTTCTACACTTAGGGTTATTGTAGTGTATCCACTTTTCATCACCAGTCATGATAAGATGCAAAAAATCTTTTTATTTCTGCCTTGAAACAGTTGTTCGCATGTGACAAGACACCATTCGAGGTCTCTCTCAACTTCAACTCATACAGCACACAATATCCTTGCTTTTGGATCATTCCAGATTCTTTTCAATATTTTGAAACAGTTGTGTGATCAGAGCATTCTTTATCTTCAACATCAAAATCATTGTTTTTGAAGTGTCTAAACAAATCTCGGTATGTTGCTTCTAACAGGGCATGGTCATCATAAGTCTCAACAAGAAGTCTGTGAGCTTTAGCTGCAGATTTCTTTTGAATAAATTAGTGCAGTAAAACTCCCTACAAACACATTTCTTTGACACAAAATCTGACATGTTTGACACTATGAAACAAAGTTGTTTACACTTTGGCAAAATGATATACACAGGATTTCAATCTTGCTTATTGTACTTCCTTACTTATAGATATGTTACCATCTGAAACTACACACAGTTCTCGGAGCGCCATCTGTTGAAAAACAGCGGGAACTTATTCAAGGTCCTAATATATATATATATATATATATATATATATATATATATATATATATATTCACAACAAATAACTGGTAGTAAAGTTTAATAACTGGGAGTAAAGAGAATGAACTGAGCTGATCCTGCTTTTCCTACTGTTTCTCTCTCCATGAGTGTGACAGAAGGGAAATATTATATATATACACAATAGTCTATTATGATAAAGAGAATTATACTGGACACAAAGTGAGAGATCGGTTTTCTATTTTTATTAAGTAATAAACTGATTTAACCATCACTAACAATATATCAGATTTTATTATGCAAGTCAATATTTCCAAAACAAATTGATATTAACCAACTGATTTTGGTAACACGGATATGCATTGTGGTGCAGTGGATATCAGCTTTGAATGAGAAATCCGAGAGATGAGTTTGAATTCCAATTGAGTTCATTGTATTCATTTTTGTGCAAATACCCTTGGAAAAGGTTTAAATCCATCTCTTCTCTCTCCAGATATGGGTTAAATAGCAGGACAGATTGGGTTCTATAGCCTTGGTTAGTAACCTGTCTACTGCAGAAAGTAATGGCAACCTACTGCGGGAAAATATTCTGCCCAGTCATTCATGTCTCTTTTGAGACATGATTGCCAAAGAATGTATCATGTATGGCACTTAACTGTCTGGATGATGTCAGTAAAACTTTCAGGATATATTTTAATTAAATATTAATATAAGTTTCTTCTGTGCATAAAATAGGAGGGATTGGTTTCCTATTGTTATTAAGTAATAAATTGAGCCCTCACTAGAATTACAATATTATGTCAGATTTTATTATGCCAATCAATATTTTTTTGATCTGACTCCCTTAACATTTTGGCTTTCATTTATTTTGTTGTAGTTTTTCTACACTTTCCATGTTTATGATACTTGCAGCAATTTCTTTTGCTTCCCCAAAATTGCTTTTCCTTGAATATTGTTCTCATTCTCATACTTGTTTTTTTAATTCACTATTTATGATGAATCACAAATTTTCTATTGAATTAATATCTTGAGAGACTGAGGGAATTTTCATTAATTTGGAATCTTAGAAACCTTTTTTTTGGCATGGTGGGCAAGTGTCAAATTTGCAGAATGTGAAGAAGTGTTTTGCATGAATATACTCTTTAGGTTAAAGTTTCTTGGTTGCAACTAAAAAGGAAAAAAAAGTTAAAGTTCTTGCCCATAATTTTCTGCATTTATCTTGATATTTACATCAACTTTGAAGTAGCCTGTAATTTTATTGCCTACCCTAATATCCCAAAACATTAATCTACCTTCTACTTTTGTCTTCTAAGTTGTGTTGACTGATTATTATCATGAAGACCCAAGCCTGTGTCTCAGCCAACAAGTTCATCACATACATCTCAACATTAATCACGAAAAATTATGGTTGAGAAGTCACTGTTCATGTATTTTTTGTCCGTCTTAAACATTTTCCTTTGTGATGCTTAAAATCTAAAAAATGGAAGTTTCGTTATTTTTATGTCGTTAGCTCATACGCTTCATATTTTGCATTATTTTTTTCTTCTGTTTACGTCCATTATTCCAGCCTCAAATATTTTCTTACTGGACAATTTTCTTGCCTTTCAGTTTTTTCACAACCTCCTTTTGTGACCGTTTGTTTTTCTTATCTTGCCACCATTTTGAATTTCTTTTTTGAGTGTTCTCTGATCTCTGTTCAACTTTTTAATAATTTCTAAAGTTGTGTTCGTGTCGCTCAATAACATTACGCTATCTTTTTTCTCTGCATACACGATATCTCTATATATTTGAAATGAAAAATAAATATCAGTAACTATTATAAGTATAACTATTATAAGTATAACTAGTATAAGTATAACTATTATAAGTATAACTAGTATAAGTATAACTATTATAACTGTATTACATACAGTACAACAAACACTCATCAATTAGAATAACTTGTCAAATATATTTCTGATAAAAGCAGAAATTCTCTTGCTATGCATATCATGTAAATATAAGTATATCCTAAGATGTTTATCAATATCGATTAATTTATATTAATTTTATTGCAAAACATTGACTTGCATAAATACGTTCAAATTCCTGTTCACACTACTGGCCTTTAAAAAGGCAGGAATTAATGTCTCCTCCCCTTTAGATTTAAGTAAAATAGTAGAGCAGATTAGAATGTTTAGCATTGGTAGGATAATCAATTACGATTAAGGAAAACTTTGAATTCAAACCCTGTGGAAATATGTCCTGAGCCAGCTTAGCAGTGTTAAGTGTGTGTGTATTGCCTCAGATCATGCTAGAACAGACTTTGCACTCAGTGTCTCTCAAAGAAACTAGTTGCAGATGAGGGCCTAAGGCCACACACACACACACACACACACACTGGCTGGCAGAAATTGACAGAGGCAGCAGTTTAATAAGATCTACATGTTGTGGTGCATTGGATATTGGCTCGGAACAAGAAATTGGGGAGCCGAGTTCAAATTCCAGCTGAATTCATTGCATTCACTTATGCGCAAATACCCTTGGGAAAGGTATTAATACATTTCTTCCGTCCAGTTATGGGTTAAATAACAGGACAGATTGGGTTCTATAGCTTTGGTTGGCAACCAGTCTACCGCAGAAAGCAATGGCAACCTACTGTGGGATAATCTTCTGCCCAGTCAGTCATGTCTCGAAAGAGACATGATCGCCCAAGCGTGTATCACGTATGGCACTTAACTGACTGACATGTTAAATGTGAGAGATTAATTCTTGTGTTTTCATTATTTCATTCATTTTAATTAATCAGCATATTAATATCATTAGATAAAGTATAAATAGTTACGAGCTGTGTGTGTTTATGCATGGGTATGTGTGTGTGTCTGTATCTCTGACAGCGGCCTATATGTAAGTTCTAGCTGTGCAAACACATGTGTATATGTGTTTATTAAATGTTACAAATATAGAAGCAAGGATTGTGGCAATGAGAGGTGGGAGGGAGCATCCATTGCAGGATCACCAAAGATTGCCAATTCTTATGCAAGACACAGAAGTTTTTCTTTTTTTTTATTTTCTTTCTATAAGGAGAGAAGGATTGGTGGCTGAAAGGAGTACCAAGTTCATGGTGTTACTCCCTCTCTCCTATTCTGTGTCTTCAGATTGATTCTATGGCGAGGAAAATTTGGTTGCACCTAGAAGCCCTGTCAGTGGTCTTCATTACTTTGTGTCAGTCTCTCTCTCTCTCTCTCTCTATATATATATATATATATATATATATACACATGCACACACACACACACCCTTATGTAATTAATTAAAACAAAATAATGTCTTCCTAGGATCTTTCACACTTTCCTTTATCACATATGCATTGTTTCTTTTCCGACCGGATTTTGCTTTATGTTTTGAACTGATGGATCCAGTTTGTTTCTTCACCTTGATGACACAACTGACAGTTGAAGGGCTGACACCAACAATATCCACAATCTCTCTGTAAGGCTTGCCAGTGTGTTCGTACAACATACATCTCCTTGGAGTAATGTCCATTGCAGACAATTGCTAATCAACAGTTGAGACAGTAGTATCTTAGCATGATAAAAATCTGATGCAATCATGGATGACACAATATTTTTCAAGGCTAAACAAATTTCCTCATACAGTCCGAAAATAGCTTCATATTACTTCACACGACTGAAAATGATCTAATCTGAGGAAAAAATAGAAATCATTTACACACTGTCACTCCAGCGGGTCTAAATCTGACTGACCCTATGGTGAAAGAAAGGAAACTAAAGCGGTCATTTTAATTAATTTGCACAAGGCTGTATATACAATGGAACCTGGTGTATGCAACCCCCATCGTCAGTGACCACCTGTTATTAACGACCATTTTTCTATGCACGGACGATCTGCTAATGTTAATTGACCCCCAGTAAGCGACCTCTTCCAAAATGCAACCACCAACCAGCATGAAAGAATTAAAATGACTGGTCAAGCAACCACTTTAACAAAAACTCATTTTGGTAGTATAGTCCTAACTTCTAAATTAGGAAAATTTAAGTTAGTAATCTATTTCATTTTCCTTTAATCTAAGCCAGAAACACTTTCTCGGAGCTTTGTTATTGTAGTGATGTGTCAAAATGGTGACTGTTTTGTATTAACATGTACTTATTACATTTGACAAATTCAAGAGATTTGTCGGTTTCTGTACCAACTTGGATAAATTCGGGTGTAAGGGAAAAAAATCACATCCATGTGAAATTTCAATTTTCAATGTTTATCTCTTTCCTTATCTTTATTTTTTCTCAATCGGTTTACTTTCTCCCTCTCTTTCCCTTTCTCCCTCTCTTTCCCCTGATCATTGTCATTTTTTTTCTTGTATGTTTGTTTATTTTTCCATTATCACAGATTCTTTTACTACCACTCACTTCTAAGAAAAAATTGAAAGCTTTGTTGGTTCATGAAGACCAAGAAATGATGGACCAAATAAATAAGTGCCAACATCAATTAGAATCGAAGTGGCCACATTACAAAAAAACACCACACAGACTGCAATAACTGATTTATATATATATATATATATATATATATATATATATATATATATATATAATTGAAAGTTTTGGTTCATGAAGACCAAGAAATAAATAAGTGCCAACATCAATTAGAATCGAAGTGGCCACATTACAAAAAAAAAAACACCACATAAACTGCAATAACTGATTTTTTAAGCCTACACCAGTGTGAATAAATAAATTTTATTTCTTTTGTTAAACGTTGTAAATACGTTTTTAATGTTAAAAAAATAATTATGCTGAATAAATTTCTTTTGAAGTTAGAACATCTTATGCTCTCATTTATTTATTACCAGATTACATGGCAAAATACTAAAATATGTACATTCTGGAGAGTGATATATATATGACCGTGGGAAGTATAGGTCAGAAGTCTTTAATGAGCAACCACCTGCTGTATGCGAGCAGTTTTTGATGGCAGTAGGGGTGGTCACATACAACAGGTTCCACTATATATATATATATATAAAAATAAAAGAAAGAGTCAAAGGAAAGATACAGAAGAAATAAAATGTGAAGAGGAAACTAAAGAGGAAAAAAATGAGAAAATGTAGATAGGGAAGAAAGGGGAGAGCCAATGGAAATGGCTAAGAGAAAGAAAAATTTTAAATTTTGGCCGGAAGTGAATTGCAGACAAATGTCGACATTGGTTACAATGTTTCAGTTTAAGTCTTGTGGCATTTTTTTTTAAGAAAATGAAGAAATCACATACACAAACAGAAAAATCATTCATAAAACACAAAATAAAGGATATTTAAAAAACACAACATGAAGATATAAATTCATTTATAAATTCATTCATAGACACATTTGTATGTATACATGTGTAAGTATGAACATATGTATGTGGATATACATATGTATGTGGATTATGTGTTTGTGAGTAAGTATGTAAATGTAACTTCTTGAGTATATGTGAAGTTAGTATATTTGCATAAATAGGTATTAGTATCAATTAAACACATATAAGTCTGGTTTTCATAAATATGTGAGTGTGTGAACACAATATTTATATGTGGATATGAATGGATGTGTGTATGTGTGTAAATGTACACATAGGTGCATTTGCATGTACATATGTATAGGTAGAGACATATATTGGATATATATGTGTATGCATAAGTATGTTCATATGTAGGGATATATGTGTATACGTATCAGCTTATGAGTAGGTGTGTAATGGTTTTATGATCACTCTTTCCACTCAATGAAATTTCTCACTGGGCCAAATGATTCTAACCCAAGATAAGGCCAAAATTTCTGTTTTGGATCATGTTAATTGATTTTCATTTCATTTTTAAAGAAATGTTTAACCCAAGAAAATATTTATACTGAATGGAATGAAGTGTGGTCTGAAGAAATGAACTAATTTAGTTCATAGAAATGAATTATAATTTTTAACCACTTTAAATGATGAGTTGAGTTTTGTTTTTATAGGTATCATATTGCTCTGGATAACATCTAGTGAGCTCTCTATACAGATCTAACACTAAATATTTTATATAAATAGATCTTGTTGGATTATCCTCACCATACACAGACTTAACATCAAAAAAATATATATATATATATATATATATATATATAACACAACCCCTGGCTGAGACTAGCCAACCTTTCTGAGCTTTGGTTGATCCCAACCACATTGTGTTGCTGATCTCGGATTAGCCAAAACAGGATTGCTTATTGTGACTCGACGAGGCTGGTCCAAACACGTGAGGGATTGGCATATAATGGAAACCAGATTTAAGACCGCAATGACATGGGGTAGATTTATATATATTTATATATATTGAATAAATACAAATTTATAAGCAAGTCAAAGCTAGTGACCATCAACATTTGACTGGTGTTGTAAAATTACTTAGTGTTTTCTGAGTTGGGATTTACTCAGTTGTCTTTTATCAGCCTGACCGTATTATACAAATAGCCATTCAAATCTCTTTGCACCTTCTCATCCCAAACACAGGGGGTTGAACTGACTAATTTCATCTTGCACTCTGATTTTATTAAACAAGCACCAGAATGGGGGTGGGGTAAAGTTAGGAATAGGGTTTATATTTCCCTCACTGTATAACTCTTACCAGCTTGAAATGAAAACAATTATATTTAACATTTCAACTTTCAGGGGAAAGGGAGGAAAATCCACTTTCTGTTATTGTCTGCCTTATCAACTGTCCTGTTAATCAGTACACAAGAAATTCTCAAGACTGTATTTTGACCTAGGGTCATATATCATCAAAACCCGCTGACAAATAGTTTGACTAGAATTAGGTAACTAAATTTGATAAATTCACTTACTTCTCTCAACAAAAGAATTTTGCACTCAGTGAATCGTTGTATTTTTCACTGGTTAACATTTTGGCTACTTTACCTGACAAAAATAATTGTATTCTCCAATTTTAGAGAAATCTCTTCTCATCTTGAAAATCACTTAAAATTAATACCAGCCATCTAAAAATATATATATATATATATATATATATATATATATATATATATATATTATAATCTTTCATATTCAGTATCATTTATTTATTAATGAAGGTTTGTACCACTTTCCGATGATTATAATGTATAGGAGGCTTAACAAATCAATTGTTAGAAATTAGCCACCACATTACACACACACACACACACACACACACACACACACACTTTCATACACGATTTGATTATAGTGGAGAAATTTTGTATTATACTATTTGGAAGAACTGACTATGGAAACCTGGTATAAATGTCCAAACAGCCCTTCATCAGATTTTGACTTTGCTAATCAAGTTTATTAAATGGTCCAGTTTGCCATAATGTTTAAGGAGAGAAAAGATGGAGTGATACTGTTTTGTAACATATTTGTGCAAAAGTGAATATAAGAAACTTAACTAGAATTTGAATTTTGCCTTCCTATTTCTCCTTCCAAGCCAGTAACCACTACACCACCTAGACATTCATATATATATATATATATATATATATATATATATACATTATTATTAAAGTGGAGAAGTTTGTCATTTAACTGTGCAGAGTCATGGCTACTTCAAAGTTTTGTGAAGGTTCCACTATGATGTCCTCATTATACAGGGATTTTTTTCCAATGTTTTTTTTTCAAACTGCAATGCTCTTGGTTAATATGCATGAGGCACAGATGAGTGAGAGACCAACAAAATTTCTTGTAGCACCAAAGATGAACAAGGATTAGTAGTCAGGATTATGACAGCATTCACCAAGTTAAACAAGGAGACCATTCAGTAAAGATGCAGGAAATTTCAAAGTGTGGTTGGAGCCAATTGAAGTTTTATTGAATAAATTTACTCTTTCATATTTCTAGATATTTTTGTGTAAGTTGGTATATATATATCTGGTACAACAGATTAAAAAAGAAGCCCTGAAAATTGAGAGCATCATAGTGGTGCCTTCACAAAACTTCGAAATCAGCATGGCTCTGACAAAAATTACAACCACATTAATACTATCAGCGCTATCTCTATCTTGATATTGAGCAATTTACACCAAAAATCCTGCATGCCAAAATACTTTTTATCAGTAAACCACCAAAAAAAAAAAAAAAATCTTGGCACTAAACATCATCACAACTCGATACTATATATATATATATATATATATATATATATATATATATATGTATCTTTTAACCACCATAGAGAAACATTTCAGTCTATGCACTGCACCTCCTTGGCCTCACTCTCTCAAATGATATCAAATGGAATGACTACATTGAATCCATATTGAATTTACTGTTATGAAGGTTGGTTCACTGCGTAGAGCCAGGAAGTTTTTCTTGTCAGAATCTAAATCTAAACTTATTTATAAATGGAATTTTGTCTGTGTGTGTGTGTCTGTATGCCCGTTACCTATAGACTCTGAAATGGCTGAACCGATTTTCTTGAAAATTTACACAGTTGTACTATAAGTGTCTGCGAGTGTTCTTAGCTAAGTTTTGTGTTGAGGTACCCCCTCCCCAATAAATATCGAAAATTGATAATCAAAAAACATCGGGTTATAGAAGGAATGGTCCGATTTTAATCAAATTTGATACACTCATAGACAAAGATATAAGAAACTTCAAAACTTTCAAGGTTGCAGTTCTTACAATAGTGCAGAAAATCAATAATATATATATATAAAAGGCAAGATGTTTGTGTGTGTGTCTGTTTATCTGCCTGTATGTCTGTATTTTTTCAGCCCTTTTATTTTAGTTTTTGCTTCTGGTTTGGCTCTAAGTAGGTATAATTGTAGTTCTTAGTCTCAGCCATGATACCATTTACTCAGAGGACTGATTTAGCCTTCAAAATTCAGTTTATGACAAAAAAAACTTATTTGATATCGATACCAGGAAATGAAAATTTGACTAACATCCATTCATTTTTCTTTCAGTCTACGGTTTTGCTTTAACTGGAAACAACTATTGCTTTTTAGTCTTTTGTGCCAATGTCCAAAGAGTCTGAGCTCCAGGACCATGGATTAGTTTTAAAGCTTTTATTACACCTGAGCAATGCCGGGCTATACTGCTAGTTCATTTATAAATCTACCATTTGCCCATGCATTGAATATTGTTGCCATATCTGATTGGGTGCTTCTGTTATTCATCTTGTGGTTTTCAACAAAATCCAAAGGAGGATCTGCAATATAATCAATCCTGACTAATCATCACTTCTTACGGATGTGATGTGGCTTCCTGCTAACGTTTTTACAAGTATTTTCATGGCAACTGCTCTGATGATCTGTTTTTCCTGGTATCTTAACATGTATTTACTCATGCTAATAGATTGGTATTAAGGTCCCCACCCTTTTACTGTTGAACTAGTTAAATGTAACTGCCTCTTCTACTCAAGCAGTTTCTTTTCTCACACTTCACATTTGTAGAACTCACTTCCATTTGCATGTTTATCTGATAGCATTAATCTCAAAAACTTTAAATTCAATGTCAATCGCCATCTGTTATCTCCTTGTTTCCCATCTATCTCTTATATTTTCTTGGCGTTCTCCAATACCATTTTTATTCTCTCACTGTAGCCCCCACCCCCTGCACACCAGTGGCATTTCTGCCTTGCTTGGTGTGAAATGATTATAATATATATACATATATATAATTATACAGTTATGAATTAATTGTACATTGCGACACAGAAATTTCTATGTTTCAAGATAGATTCTCATCATCAGGCAATGTTGCTGTTGGTTGTGCAGATGATTTTAACATTGCCTGATGATGAGAATCTCTCTCGGAACATAGAAATTTCCGTGTCACAATGTACAATTAATTCATAACTGTATAATTATATCATGCTCTATAATACTCATTATATTGAGCACTGTTCATAATAAAATAAATGCCAGAGCACTCAAAATAAAAAAAAAACCTTGAGCCCTCTTCACCTGGAATTATATATGTATATATATATCTACCATTTGCCCATGCATGGAATACTGCTGTCACATCTGGGCAGGTGCTACTCATTTCAGGGTTCTTGACAAAATCCAACAAAGAATCTGCAATGTAATTGATCCCGACCTGTTAGCTCAACTCCAGTCACTTTCTCATTGATGTAATGTGGCTTCCTTCTGTCTCTTCTATAAATATTTTCATGGCTTTTGTTCCAATGAGCTTAGTTCCCTGGTGTCCACTCTGCATAAATTTACTCAAACTAATAGACTAGCAACTAGGTCCCAACTTTTTACAGTGACACCAATAAAATATAACTGCAACTTTTACTCTATCAGCTTCTTTTCTCTCCCGTATACTTGCTTCACTGACAGCTACAATCTTTAAGAATTTCAATGTAGGTACCTCCAATCCTTTTCGATACCTAAATTTAAATTGAATTTTTAAAAATAAAAAAGTTTTCATTTTAGCTTTAATTGAAAGCCAAGAGATTAAATTTACTAATTCCAGTAAGCAAAATACTTTTATGTATTTCAAACCAAAATTATATTGATTGAAATTTAAAATCTTTTGGATTTTTAATAAATTTCAATTTTTCAGCTATTTTTCATTGATCAACACATTTTGTAACAATAAGCAATTCTTGGTTTAAAAAAAATTGTGTAAAAATAAAATATACCTCACTGAATAATTATTTTATTAAAATTAGCAAATTTAGACTTACCTCATTCTGATTTGAAACAAGTATGACTTGCTTACTGTCTGAAATGTACAATAAAAGCATTTCTTAAGCACGGTCGTACTTTTATTAGGGTCATCTGAGGTGACAAATGATTTAACCACAAACTGGAGCCATCAAAAATGCAAAGTATGGTGTACAGACATGACATAATTGTATGTAATCATAAGTTGTTTTTTTTTTATTTTTAACTAGATAATAAAATTAAAAATTTAACATAATATTTTCAGCAATTATATAATATTTTATAGAATTTTAGTTAGTTTATAGCTGTTTGTTTGAATATGCTTCTGAATAAATAAAACTTAAAATAATAAAAACTTAGTTTTAAAATAATTTTGCATTTTAATAAAAAAGAATGAAATTGAAATAACCGAACTAACTCGATTTATGAAATATTATGCTAAGTAGGAATGTAACAATAAAAAATTTATAATTTCAAAAATGCTATTGAAATATAGAACAAAAACAGACCAAACACAGGTTATAAAAAACAGAAAAAGGAAAGCTTTTTCAATTTCTTTAAGATACCTTCTCTTTCTATGAGCCATGCCCCTTCAGGACATGGGCGATCATGGTTTTCCATGTCTCTCTATCCCTGGGGGCTCTTAGCACACTTTCTCCTGTTACCCCACCCAATACCTGCTCTGCCATCCAGCTGCTCAAGTTCTTCAAATGTGTTATCTGCTACTTTCCTGTCTCTTTTTCCACTCTATCTGACCTGTGAGTATTAGATTCTCCAAACCTTCCTTCCTCATTACATGTCCCAAGAACTTCAGCTGTCTCTTCCTGATGTATTAGTTTCCTTTTCATTTCCATCATTTCCAAAATTTCATCATTGCTCACATGCTTGATCCATGATATCTGCAGCATCCTTCTGTAGAACCACATTTCAGTTGCTTCAAGTTTTTCCTTCATCTTTGATGTTATTGTCCAGCATTCACTGCCATATTGAAGAACTGACATCACATAGCAATCCAGTACTCTCTTCTTTGTTTCTCTTAATATTCTGCTCAGCTTCTGGAATGCTCCCTTGGCTATTCCAATACTCCTTCGGATCTCAGTGTCACACTTTCCGTCTTCCATTAGAACACTTCCCAAGTACTAAAATTTTTGTACTGGCTTGATTTTAGTATCCCCAAACTGTAATTGGCATTTTGGGCTCCTCTGTTTGCTGATGACCATACATTTGGTTTTCTTGTAGTTTATTTGTAGTCCTTTCTTTTGACTTTTTATTCAAGAGGTCTTTTAGTTTTCCTTCCATGTCAGCTATCAGCAATATATTGTTTGCGTATCTTATTTTGTTTGGATTCTGACTGCCAATGGCGAATCCTGGCATAACTTCTAGAACCCTCAGAATAAGTCTTGCTGTACAAGTTGAATAGATCTGGTAAAAAGACACATCCTTGTCTTAAGCCCCTTTCTATCTTTATATATCTACTGAATTCATTTCCTGCCCGTATACAGGTGGTTTGCTGCCTGTAGAGGTTCTTAATTACTTTGATGTCTTTGCCAAATATGTCAAGGTTGCTGAGAATTTCTATCAATTCCTTGTGGCGTACTTTGTTGAACGCCTTGGCATAGACTACAAAACACAGGAAAACTTCCTTTTTCACTTGTATCACCATTTCTGATAGCATCCTAAGCATAAATATTGCATTCCTTGTTCCAGTATCCTTGACAAAACTGCACTGTTCTTGTCCTGTTTTCAGTCTGATTCTACTTTGTGCTCTATTCATCAGGATTTGGACAATGAGTTTCATTGTGTGACTCATCAAACTGATTGTTTGGTGGAGTTCCCATTCAATTGCACCTGGCTTCTTAGGTAGAGCTGTGAAAATTGATTTGCTTACGTCATCTGGTATTGCACCACTGTTATAAATTTAATTTATTATTGCCGTAATTTTCTCTATGCCAGTATCTTCTAAGGCTGTCAACATCTCTATTACAATGCTGTCTGGTCTAGCTGCTTTGTTCCTATTTAATTTGGCTATTGCAGCTTTCACTTCGGATTTTAATATTTCCAGTCTGTCAGCATCTATTTTTACTATCAGTTGCTCTCTCTTGTCATGGAAGAGATTTTTTATATATTTTTCCCATTGCTTGAGCATTCCTCTTTCTCCAATATGATCATTCCATCCTTGGATTTTATACATCCTGCTGAGGAGCATGTTCTTTGTCCTGTCAGTTCTTTTATTTCTTTATGCATTTCTCCTTTATTAGTCTTGCTTAATCTCTCTACTTCAGCACATTTATGGCTGAGCCATTTTTCTTTAGCCTGTCTGCACTTGGTTCTTATTTCCTTGTGTAGTTTACTGTATTCTGTTCCATGTCTTGGCATAGTTTTCTGTTTCCTTTGCATCAAGTCAAGAATCTCCATCCACTCGTTTTTTTTTTTTCTTCTGCGTCTGATTTTCTCTGGGACTATGTTGCTTGCTGATGTCACTAGCACTTCTTTAAGTGCGTCCCATTTCATATTTCCATTTCAAATTTGTTCTTCGTATTTGTTTCTCACAGTGTCAGTGTATTTTTTCTGCAGGTCAAGGTCATTCAGGAGCATGTTGTATTGCAGTCTGGGTGCTGTGCTAGGCTTCTTTAGTCTCCAAAGTTTCACACTTGGTTTGCAGATAACTGGAAGGTGGTCGCTTCCACAGTCGGTACTGGGATAGATTTTGCATTGAACTACTGCGTTTCTGAATCTCTTGTTTATGGTTACATAAACAATCTGGTTTATCATGTGGCCTCCTGGGCTTTTCCTGTCCATAAACATCTTGGGTGTTCTTGAAACCAGGTGTTTGATATCACCTGGTCATTCGCCTTACACCACTGGACCCATCTTTCACTCTGGTTGTTACGGATTCCTAATCCAATACTGCCAGTTTTCTCCAATTCCCTTTCCTTGCCAACTTTGGCATTCAAATCTCCCATGATTATTCTAATTTTTTGGCTTTTACATTGAACCTTGCCATTGTCAAGAGTGGAGTAAAAAGATTTTATTTCTTCCTCAGTGCTTTGCATTGTTAGTGCATAGACAACTACAATTCCTTTCAGTTTGACCAGAAGAACTCTTTCAGAGAACTGGCAGTATCCCAGAATGCATTTCTTCATTTCTTTGTTCAGTATTAAGCTGGCACCCTTCTCGTTTTTTTTACCTACTGCATATATGATCCTGTGGTTGTCACTGCTGAAACCTCCATTGTTTGGCCATTTTTTCTTTTATGCACGAGATGTTGCTAACATTCCATGCAAAAAACATCTGAAAGGGAAATATTAAACAAGACAAAACATTGAACATGGGTGAAATTGAAACATTTTTTTAAACTGGTCTAAACTAGCGAAAGACAACAATGTCTGAAAAACCAAAGATTAGCATTTTGTTACCAGTAGACAGAAAAAGCCTAAAATTTTCTTTGAACTTTCATAAATATTTCAAAGACAATACTTT
>JBBBDQ010000406.1:9177500-9415000 GCA_037127315.1 Ascarosepion bandense
AGAGTTATGCATATTGATTTACTGTAAGGCATGCAATCATTCTTTTCATACAAAGCACTCTCATTAGCCACTTGTTATTGATCTCTTTACTGCTTAAATATCTTACTCAATTCTTATAATCTATTCAATGCACAAAAATCAAATTAAGGGAATGTAGGATTCAAGCTGAAAACAAAACTTTTTAATCAATATCACACTTCTTTACTGGTTGCCTGGTGGTACCCAGGGAAAAGACACTTCAAAACGGACAGCATCTATCCCGTCAGATTCTTGCCCACAGAAGAATGGTAAGTTTTATTCATCTTGCAGAGCATTCAGAATTGGATTCTTTTTTTTTTTTTTTTTATAATCATTTCAAAACCACATCCTAAACAGGGAACAAGGGATGAGCCTCTTCACCTGTTCAATAGATGTGGGTGGAGTGTGAACCGGGCGATAGTTTAGTCTATCTACTCCAAATGGGAATATTTATTAGATTATTAGTGGTCAATCATTGAGCTGGTCTCATATGTGTGCGTGTGTGTGTGTGTATTAGTCATAAATAAAAAAAAAAAACAGCTTGGTGGGAAATCCCAAAGGCTTCTATTAATATTAGATATTAACACTGATCCAACCAGAGGGCTGCATGGAATTAAATTTGTAAGATATAAGAAAAGTTGAAATTTTATATGTTTTATATATATATATATATATATATATATACACACACACACGGTACTGTGCAAAAGTATTAGGACAAGAACTATTTTATCTTTTATGAAGCATCAAAATAAAATTTAAAATCACCACTGTCCTAACACTTCTGTGCACTACCAGTGTGCAAAAGTACTAGAAATGGGGTGATTTTCCTAAAAACCTCACTGAAATTCAAATACAAAGTGAAAAGGCAAGCAAATTTCTAATAAATATTGATTATTTTAAACTAGTTGTGAAAAAAATGTATTAAAAAGAAGTTATATTTAATTTATCCTATTTTCTAATAAACAAGTTATTTTGAAACTACTCTATTAAACGTCTATATAAAAAATGATAAATCTAATGTCACTTTGCAAGACACACTTTGGGAACAAATACAAGCTGCTTGGCAGGAAATACCATTAGATATATTTAAGAAGCTTGTGATGTCAATGCCTGACAGAATGAAGGCTGTAATCAAAGCAAAAGGCTATTATACTAAATATTAAATTTATCTTGTAACAAGTAATTTTTCTTGTTAAAGCATTAGTTGAGTAAATCAAATAAAATCACTTTAATTAAATTGTTTATTTTCTGTCAGTATGCCTCATAAAAGATAAAATAGTTCTTGTCCTAGCACAGCACTGTATATATATATATCGAAATGCAACATGTATAAGTATATTATTCAGGTGTTGAAACAGTGCTCAATGTAGTATTTACAGAGTTATTATACACTGTGTGCCAGAATTATATGCAAATCAATTTTTTTGTTCTAACTCCAACAGTTTTTAATAAAAATTAGTGAAACGTTATATGACAACACTAACACAAGTGCAAATCTAAAATTCTAAGCTAATCTGTGCAATAGTAAGCAAATGGCAGCCATTTTGGTGACTTACAGCCTGTTTCAGCGTGCCAACTTTATATGCAAATCATTGGTAAAGTGTCAAATATGGTGAAGTGGTGACAGAAAATTAGAACATTGATTATTTTAGGAATATGTAATTTGAGAACAGCAATAATACAGAACAAACATCTTCAATATGGTTTCATAGTACAATCAATATTGTATATAACTGCCATTTTTATTAACAAGAGAAAAAAACCTTTGGTCCATTGAAAATGTCAAACTTTTGATTTCATCTGATGAAATTTCTTTGACAGCAGTCAGAATGGCATTCCAGAGGTCATCCTTGGAGGTGTACTACCTTCCTCTGGAGTAAATCTTCCTTTTCAAGATGCTCCACAGATTTTCGATGGGATTTAAATCTGGAGAACTGGCTAGCCATTGCATTATTTTCCCATGTCTGGCAAAAACACTCTCCAAATATTCAGTGGTTATCCTTGCAGCATGAGACGGTGCATTATCATGCATGAATATCATCTTTTTCTGGAATGACAAATTCTTCTTCTTGCGCCAGGATTCAAGGTGTTCCTTAATGAAGTCAATGTAGATTTTGGTGGTCATTTTCACTCTATCTGCGACTCCAAATGGTCCTACCAGCTCATTACCAATGATTGCAGCCCAAAACATCACACCACCACCTCCTTGTTGATGCCTGATCTGGTGGGGAATTGAACTCTCATTACAGTACCATTCTTTCCTCCACTCATCGGGTCCATCTAGGGTCGCTCAACACTCATCGGTGAACAAAACAGTTTGAAAATTTACCTTCATGTGATTTCTTGCCGATTCCGTCCTCTTTTTCTTGTGGATATCCTTTAATGGAGGGTGAATCTCTGGCTTTCCACATTTTGCAACCGTCCTCAGGATACGGCAACGTGTTGATTTAGACACATCAAGAAAGCCAACATTTTCAAAAACTATTTTGCTAGTTTCAAGATGGTTATGGTTGGCTTCTCTCTTGATCCTGCTCATGGCTCGATGCAACACAGGTGCTTTCTTATTAATTTTCTGTTGCAAAGTTCAGGGTAAGTAACAAATTTTTTAATTTTACAATGATCATGGGCCAATTCTTTGGCTATTTCTAAGGTAGATATCTTATTACAAACCCTTTGGACAATTTTAGACTTCTCAGTTTGACTCAAAGCACCTTTACGTCCCATCTTGCATATAAAGTTGGCACGCTGAAACAGGCTGCAAGTCACCAAAATGGCTGCCATTTGTTTACCATTGCATAGATTAGCTTAGAATTTTAGATCTGCACATATGTTAGTGTTGCCATATAACCTGCCACGTTTCACTAATTTTTATTAAAAACTGCCGGAGTTAGAATAAAAAAATCGATTTGCATATAATTCTGGCATGCAGTGTATATATTAATAAATATACATATTATCCAAGTTGGTAACACAACTCAGAGTTTCATGAACTATGTAATCATCAGGTGCATTTTATGAACTGACCATTTAAGAGATTTGAATTTAAGTTTGCTCAATGCTTATGGGAGTTAAATCTTATAATGTTAGGGTACTATTTAATATTTACTAAAAATAGTACCCTAACATCATAAGGTTTAACCCCCATGAACATCATATGAACTTAAATTCAAATCTCTTAAACAGTCAGTTCATAATGCATGATTAGCAATTAAATTTTTACCGAATAAAGATTTGGGTGTAATGCATAAATATTATACAAAGTTACAAAATTTACATAATAGTTTTTTTTTAAATAAAGATTAAATGGAACAAAGGAAATAAGCTAGTGGACAAAAGTTAAGGAACAATCTTGTTAATACTTGATTGTGAACAAAATATTAACAAAATATCAACAAAATTTAATATTTGGTAAACATCCCCTTATTTTCAATGACTTCTCTGCATCGTCGACTACATGATCTAATTAATTTCTTGCAAAAATCAGCAGTAATTTTCTCCCATTCGTCTTTCAATAACTCCCATAGGTGATCTTGGTTTTTCGGGTTTCTTTCTCCAATTATCTTACAAACATTTTCTATTGGATTCAAGTTGGGGTTCTGGGCTGGCCACTTCATGAGGGCGATTCCTTCTTCAAATAAAGCCATAACCTTCTGAGCCTTGTGGCAAGGTGCCTTGTCCTGCATGAAAATAGAAGATTCATAAAGATTATGGTGTAATTTTGGTACTACATGCTGCTGAAGAAGCTTTTTGTAAATCCCAGCATTGATATTGCCATGTACACGGATGATAGGGCCAACTCCTGCAGATGAAATCATTCTCAACACCATCACACTGCCACCATCAAACTTAACGGTTTTCTTGGCACATTGAGAAGACAGTCTTTCACCTGTTCTATGGCGTACGTAAGTTTTGCCCTCAGAATCAAATATAGTAAAATTGGACTCGTGACTGAAATGAACCGTATCCCATTGTGCATCAGTCCAAACAACATATTCTCTTGCATACTCCAGGTGTGCCCTTTGGTTTCACTTTGCAATGAGAATCTTTGAAGCTGGAGTATGGACATGCAATCCTGCATTTTCCTTAAGATTTTATTATCTGCCTCTTCATTAAATTTACGGGCAATTGATGTAGCAATTTCAAAACGTTTTTTTGTAGATATTCTAACAATTCTTCGATCTTCTCTTTGTGATGCTTTTGAAAGTCTGCCGGTTTTTGGTTTTGCATCTAACGTTTTATTGGTTTTATACCTGCTAATGACATGATGAACGACACTTTTAGACCTATGAACAATATCAGAAATTGACTTTTTTCTTGATCATGATAATGATTTTTTTTTCTTCAAAAGAGAGTTTTTTGGATAGAATTTGCCATATTGCTTTAAAATAAAGTCCTAATGATAAATGAACTTTTAGTTATTGTTGAAAAGCTCCATCAAGTTTTTTAACAATGTAAATTAAAAGTTTATGCAAATTATTAACATCGTTCCTTAAATTTTATCTAGTAGCTTATTTCCATTGTTCCATTTAATTTTTATTTAAAAAAAACTATTATGTAAATTTTTGTAACTTTGTATAATATTTATGCATTACACCCTAATTTTTATTCGATAAAGATTTAATTGCTAATCATGCATTACTTTTTAAGTAATACGCATATTTATGTCTTTGTTGTTTCCATTCCATATATTATGGTCGCTACTGTATATATAATTATTTACAAAGATCAAAACACACATAGAATTACTCAATAAAAATGATAAAATAAAGGAAATCTTAAAGACAACTAAAATAATTAAAAAACACCAACCCCAAAATTTAAAAGACATCCTAACCTCATCAAATTTTGAGCAGCACACAATACAGGGGGTCACAAAATGCAACAAAAAAAGATGTGGAGTATGCAACATAATAATAGAAGTTAACCACTTCAAGTTCGAAAACACATCTACATTCGAAATAAAAACAAATCTGAGCTGCAATTCTAAAAACGTAATTTATGCTCTAAAATGCGATGAATGCATAAAAATATACATAGAGGCAACACAAGGCCTGAATAAAAGAGTAGCCCTGCACAGAAGAAATGTTAAATTAGTGAATAACAGGAAATTGTACGTCTCCTAACATTTACATGAATGCAGTGAAGGTAAATTCAGAGAAATGTCAATCTACCAAAATGCAGATTAGGACACACTCATGATACAGGAAGAAATATTTACAAAAAAATACAAGCCTTCCCTCATCAAAACAACATGAAAAACCTAAAATACACACAGAGACACACAAAATTCAAACGCAAAAAAAAACACACACACATACTAAATTCAAATATTATCCCTGAAACAACGAAAAGAACTCAATGACCCATAGAGTAGAATTGAATCAAAATTGTGGAAAATAATTTTGAAGTATAAAGATGAAATCAAATTTCGCAAGTCAGTGAAAAAAATGTTTAGAGTTAATGAAGGTGACAGGAGAAAATTAACGTGCAAGTGTGAAAAAACCAACATGCACACATGCATATGAACTCTCTGACCTGCCCATCACTTGACTTATCCATTTATACACAATATGTTTGCCATCAGAAAAACAAACGGATCTCAATAAGTGAAGTCACAAGTATATTCGCCTGAAGAGAGTCAACTTTAGACACAAAACAGATGTAGCAGCACAAATACATTATGGACACGAAATATATCATACAAAAAGCAAGTAACATTAATAATAACAGCAACAATAAATCTACGCTTTGAACAAAACGTTCACATCTTCTCGCACTTTTTCATCTATACCAATTTCTCTCGTTGGAACAACCACTATTTCTGTTTTTAATATATATAGTGTAGTATTGTATGCAAATGAAGAGACCAGTATATGAAGAGAGTACTTTAAGAAGTGGGATAGAAAATAGCCTGTTGTCACGGAGGACACACAGAGCTGTGCTATGACTACTGCTAATCACAGTGATATGCACAGCATAACAATAGTGTCACCAATAAGATCCATGATTACACTGGATGAACCTGAACATGTAGAAACATGGATGAGAACTTTTGTGACATTTGCAAGAGTAAAGAAATTAAAAGACTCAAAAAACCAATGGAGAAGAAAACAAGATAACCTATTTATTTCTTGCTAAGGGAGATGCAAAGCTGTGAAGAAAATTTCGACAATGTGTTATCTGAGCGAGTTAAAAAAAATGACATTTGAGCAAATTGTGAAATTCATGAAAAAGAACATAAGACCAAAAAAAAGAAGGTAATAACAGAAAGAACCAAGTTTTAGAAATAAAACAAGCAACACAGGAGTCCAATATGCAATACTTACATAGATTGAAAGAAGGAGTAAAGTATTGTGAATTTGAAAAATTGGGAGCACATGAAATGATTACAGAAGATGAATTCATTTTTCATAGATTAATTGAAAGTTTAAAAGACCAAAACCACAAGTGCAGAATACTAGAATGTCTGCAGAGTAGTAAAATGAGTTCGGAAGTTAGTATTAAGTTTTTGCAAAAATTAGAGTTATTCAGATAATTTAATTAACCATTCGAGACATATAGGATGAGCACTACCAAATCCATAATTAAATATAAATATTGTGGAAAAGGTCTTATGAGAGACAACAATAAATGTCTAGCTTTGAAAAAAATATGTTCAAATTGGAAAAAAAGATCATAATCATTTTCAGAATGTATGCAAATATGGAAAACAAAAACGTAGAAACTGTTCAAACACCCTCCATAGAAGAAAAACCTGAAATATTTACAATAAATACACAAAAAAGAGGTAGAAAAAAAAAGGAAAAAATGACTGAGTATTTGACATGCAACTTGACACAGGCAGTGAAATTACGCTGATACCAAAAAATTTCTGGATAAAATTAGCCCAATCAAATTAAGAAATAATAGTGCAGAACTAAAGCAATTTGTTGGAACAACCATAAAAACAATGAGTACATTTCAAGGCAATTTTCAAACCGACAAGCATTTTGAAATAATTTCCATTACAGCTGTAGCATGCAGAAATGATCATAGATTATTAGGGATTGATGTATTAAAAGTGGACACAGTAACACTAATCAATTCTATGGAAGCAAAAGGAAATGCAGTAGAATTGTTGAAGAGCTATAAAGCAGCACTGGACATAAGGAGAACTATTACCCAAAGTATATAGAGTCAAGAAAAGTTCCAGTTCATATCCTACCTTTGGTAGTAGCAAGATTAAACAAAATGATACAAGACATACTAGAAAGAGTAAATCAAGGTGGCAATAATTGGGCATCACTGACAGTTGCAATAAAGAAATCTGATGGAGATTTAAGGATATGTGGTAATCATAAGATAGACGTTAATTACCAGATATGCTAAGACTCATTTTCATTGCCAGATATCAAAACTGCAATCCACGAGGTAGCAAGAATGAAGTACTTTACAAAAATTGATCTCAAGTCAGTATACAATCAAATATAAATTCAAAGAAGCAAGCCATTGCTTTTGAAATGCTAAAAATATTCTGAGTAGCAAACCAATAATAACAGTTTTTGATCCCCAAAAAGAAATAATGTTAAACTTGGATACAAGTGAGAAGGCAATGTGCTGCTGTTTTATCGCAGGAAGAACACCCAATCATCTACCTATCAAGAAGGTTAATGACTTCAGAAACTAACTAACTGAATATTGAAAAAGAAGCACTAGCAATAGTATAGAGCATGAAGAGTGCACAAAACTTTTTGATAGGAAAAAAGTGCTTATTAAAATTGGACCATAAATTATTAAAATTCATATTTAACTAATTCTCATGTACATTGTTATTAAGATTGAAGTTCAAAAGTGAAACGGAAGAAAAACAAGAAAATGCTGTAGATAAAATAATACCCTGGGTAGACACATACGTTCTTCCTCTAAATAGACACAAAAACAAAGCAAGTATTAAACAGAATAGTAAAGAGAATAAAAATTATATATATAGTAATTGTTTGATGGTAGAGCAACCATTTAAGGAAAAAAGCAAAAACTAAGCGTAGAAAATGGTATTATATGCATGGAAGTATCTCTGCTTGAAACTCATTGACTTCTGATGAAAAAAAATGCTAACACTATTTCCATTATTCGGAATATTTTCTTTGTTGCTATTTGTACGACGTTTCGGCCGTTGTACACTCCAGCCTAAAAAAAAAAATGCTAATGTATCCTCTCTGCTCAGATTTATTATCAATGCATGTTTGCATGAACGTATGTCTGCCTGACACTCATTGAAATCTGATAAAAAAAAAATGCGTTAAATACAAAACGTATTGACTCCCTTAGAAAGTAGTCTTTAGTTTGCATTTTCTGGTTCAACCTTCCACTGCTTCATTCAAATCCTTTTTGTTTGTTTTCTCTCCATCTGAATGTTTTACTCAACCCCACTTGTTTTACATCCGTTTTTTTAGATTTTTTTCCACGCACAAAAGCCCTATTCACCGAGTACAATTGGAGCATTTAGAGAAAAAAAAAGAAAATATTTCAAAGTTCATTTGTTCGCAGCCATGTTTTTGTTATAATTTCCCACCTGAGAGAAACTTTCTAATATTTTCTATTGGAACAAACTTTTACCTTTAGTTTTACTTGCATCTTTTCGAAGGTTTTACACATTTTTTCCCTTATCAAAATTTTTTTATATTTTTTATTTCAGTCTTTGATGATGGTTTTCGTTAAGTAACCAAATCTCAACAACAAAATGGAATGTTACTTGAAGAATTTCCTCGGGAGGTGAGCCGTTTTAAAACAATGATCTTTCTTCAGATTTTACGATTATTATTATTATTGTTGCCACTTTTCTTTCTGATCATCATCATCAGTTTCTGTTCATTATTGTTATTGTTATTATTATTGTTGCTGTTGTTGTTGTTACTTTTATCTATTATCATTTTTTTCTGTTGATTATTATTGCTATTGTTATTATTGTTGTTACTTTTCTTTTAATTCATCATCTTTCCGTTCATTATTGCTATTATTATTATTATCATTGTTCTTATTTTTGTTGTTTTATTTCTGTTTATTATCACCATCGTTTTTGTACATTATTGTATTATTATTATGTCATTTTTCATCATATTTCAATTTCTGCTATGGTCGTACTACCAACCACGTCTGTGGAAAGACCTAAGGCAGGTTGTGGCATGTTGTTATGGCTCCATTTCATGTTTTTTCTATCTCCCCTAACATCCCTAGCATTACATAGATAAAGTTCTCCTTAGTGTGTGGGCTGGACTTAATAAGACAATTTTTTGTATATCTCTTAAGCTGGGGTTTCTAGGAATTCTTTCAATGTGTTGTTTTTTTCCATCTTTTATCATTCCAAGTGCACCTACTATCACTGGCACAACTCTTGTTTTCAATTTCCACATTTTTTCTATTTCAATTTCCAGGTCTTTATATTTTGACAGTTTTTCAAATTCCTTGGTTGTTATGTTACAATCTGCTGGACAAGCCATATCAATTAATAGACAATTTTTTTCTTTCTGGTTTTTAACAATAATGTCTGGCCTATTTGCTTCAGTTTTTCTGTCTGTGTAGATGGTGTAATCCCATAGAATGATGACATCTATTTCTGTAACCAGTGCTGGGTGATGTTTATACCAGTGTTTGTTTACAGATTTTCCATAGTGTTTGCACATTATCCAATGCAAATATGGCCCCACTCTATCATGGCGATTTTTATATTCATTTGGGGCAAGTACAGAACAGCCTGAGATTAGATGGTCTATTGTTTCTTGGTGTTTATCACAAAACCTGCATTTTGGATCCATATTATTATTATTATCAGCATAAAAATTCATATTTGAATAAATCTTTGAGTTAAAGAAAGTAATTCTGAAAGTAATGTCTCCCTATTATGCTGGCTCACAACTTCAGAAACGGTTGTTGATGGTGCAACAGTAGATGTTGCACCTTCCTCTCAATAAGCCCCAATTTTTTTTTTGCTTTTTACAGCTAGCAACAGTTTGGAAAAACAGCATCTGATATGAAAGTGCATTAGAAGAGGAGTGTTTTATTGTGGAATGAAGAGATACACAGTGAAATGTAGATAAACTACTTTATTACCAGAGTGGTACAACCAAGATCTATATACAATATTTCCAGTCTCTTGCAGTAGTAGGTGTTACTTCATGAAGTCTGTGATAATGACAACTCCCATGCTAAGTCTTGTATCCATCCGGGTGACCAAATGTCACATGGTATGAGCCATGACATAACAAGGAGATATATCACTGTTCTAGAATAATGTGAACATGAAAGGGCGACTAGCGGCGGCTCTGGAAAAAAGAGAGTTCGTTTGTGTCTGGCGTGCAAAGCAGTAATCTGTTCCAAAGAAAGAAAATAATAATAATACTCACCTCTGTCTTAATAATCCACCTTCAGCTCATTCTAAAGGAAAAAAGAGAGGAGGCCCTCGAGGGGAATTTTTATAGACCGAGGAAATGGATTATGGGTAGAGAAATGGATTATAAAACTGACCGACCAAGTTCACTCGGGGAATTAGTGGCGTCAATTTCTTGGCGTGAAGCTGACGCAGAGAGACGCAGTGAAAAGGTGGAAGGAGGAAAGTGGAGTAGGAAGAGGAAGAGGCGTAGCAAGAAGCCAGCTGGGAGAGCGTTGAATTGAAATCCAACGGTCTGCGGTTCGATCCCTGGTTCTGCACTCACTAGAAGAAAGTGTGCAACAAGCTATTTCGGCGTAATGGGGGACAGGTTCGACCTGAAATTGATTCCAGAGTTCAGTGGCTCGACCCCAGTACTTGACTGGGTGGAAAAAGTGGAACTGCATTGTCTCTTGTCTGGTGTCAAAAACATTGAACATGTGATTCCTCTGCGTTTGTCCGGTGGGGCTTTCGCTGTGTATCAACAGCTCAGTGCTGAGGAAAAACAGAATTATGAGAGGATCAAGGCAGCCCTATACAAAGCGTTTGCTATCGACCCCGCCACTGCCTGGGAGCAATTTGAGGCAAGACAATTACATCCTGGCGAAACTGTGGACGTATATTTGGCCGAGCTGACGAAGTTGACGGTGTTGTTCGGTGGGCTGCCCGAGCGGGCCTTGGCATATAAATTTCTGGCGGGGCTCCCAACCGGAGCAAAACAGCTCCTGCGGGCGAGCTCAAACATAACCTCGTTGCCTCTTAATGACCTGGTGGACCGAGCCAGAACCGTGATGAAGGATAATTCCGAGCTGAGAGATCCGGTAATCGCCGCTGCACAATCCACACCGAGTGATGATAAACCGTCTCAGGGCCTTAGCCCGCGTGGTGGGGTCCTGTGTTATAGGTGCGATGGCCAGGGCCACATTGCAAGGAACTGCAGACGGCGACCGACAGCTGTTCGCTGCTACCGGTGTAATGAAACCGGACATATGGCCCGGGATTGTGCGGGAAACGGGGCCGGGGACAAGGTGCCGGCGTCGACCTTTCCCCAAAGCAGAAATTAGAGGCGCTTCCGATCATTCAGGTATATGTCAACGAGACATTGTGCTCAGCACTCCTCGACTCCGGGTGCTCCCGCACCATAGTGTTCGTAGACCTCTGCCACACTTGGAAGGAGAAGGGTGTCAGGGTAACCACCATCAGTGGAGAATCGCGGACATGTTGCGGGGTGGGTGCGATAAACATCCGTACAAGAACAGGAAACTCGGCCAACGTCGAGGCGCTAGTAGCGCTCAAAAAACCACTGAACTTTGACCTGCTTCTAGGCTATGATGCCATCAGAGCCCTAGGTGGTGTTCACATAACGCAGACGGGGGAAGTGCAGTTTCAAGAGAGGACCCCAGTGTGCGCAGCGCTGAGGATCGACCAGCCAGACTTTAGTGTCGAATTTGACCAGCACCAGAAGGCTTGGACCGCCTCATGGAAGTGGTCGGGAAATCAGCAGCCAGCAAAATTGCGGAACGAAGTAGCCGAGTACCATGTGCCCGACCAAATAAGGCCTGCATACGAAGAGGAGCTTCGTGAATGGATCAAGGATGGCTGGTTAATTCCTTACCCCTATGAGAAACTTGGACCTCCCAAAGGTTTGATCCCGCTGATGGCGGTTACTCAGCACAACAAAGCAAAAGTGAGGCCAGTGATGGACTACCGCGAACTAAATGCGCATGTTGATGCATTTACGGCAGATGCTGATGTTTGCGCCAGCAAGCTACGAGAATGGCGCCAGCAGGGTTCCAATGTGTCCCTGCTGGATCTAAGAAAAGCGTATCTGCAGATCCGGGTCAGCGAAACGATGTGGCCGTTTCAGACGGTGGTGTTTGCCGGCAGAAGGTACTGCCTTACCAGACTGGGCTTCGGGCTGAACGTGGCACCCCAAATAATGAAGACCATAGTCAACGCTGTGTTGTCACAGCAAGAAACAATGAAAGAGGGGACATCGACGTACCTTGATGACATATACGTGAACGAAGACGTTGTATCATCATCACGCGTAAGGACCAAACTGGCCGAGTTTGGCCTGGTTTGCAAGGACCCGGAACATTTGGAGGATGGCGCCCGTGTCTTGGGCCTGAAAGTTCGAAAGGAGCGGGGGACCTTGAAGTGGGGGCGCGGAACTGCAGTTCCTGAAGTACCCGAAGTCTTTACGAGACGAGTGGTCTTCTCCCTGTGTGGAAAACTTGTGGGGCACCTACCAGTGTGTGGATGGACTCGTGTAGCAACAGGCACCATAAAAAGGAGGGCAAGCGCAGTCACCAAAGACTGGGATGATGAAACGACGGACGATCTGTTGGTTCGCATGGTGAAGGAGACCATCGCAAGGGTAAAGCAGGATGACCCCGCAAAGGGAGACTGGTGTGTGCAGGGAGACGAATTGAGCGTGTGGGTGGATGCGAGCTCTGTGGCGATTGGTGTGCTGCTTGAGGAGAACGGAGCTGCGATTGAGGACGCCTGCTGGCTGCGACCGACGAATGACGCTGCTCACATCAACCTGGCAGAGCTCGATGCGGTGACGAAAGGCATTAACCTGGCACTCCAGTGGAAAGTCAAGAAATTACACATACACACAGATTCGCTGTGCGTGTACCACTGGATATCAAACACACTGACAGGTAAGGCCAGGGTGCGCACCAAGGCGGCCAGCGAGATGCTGATCAGACGGAGGTTGGAGACCATAAGAAAGCTAGTAACAGAGTACAATCTGTCTGTGGATGTGGTACTTGTCACCTCAAACTGCAACCTCGCTGATAGGCTCACTCGGGTGCCTCAGAGATGGATTGATGCCGTGAAGAAAGAAGCTGGGCCAGTACCGTTACTATGTGCTGCCTCTGTGGAGGCGGCAGACAAAATCAGGGAAATACACCACATCAGTGGGCACCCCGGAGTGAGACGGACATGCTATTTTGTACAATTGACCAATCCGTCAGTGTCAAAAAGTGCAGTGAGAGCGGTGGTCAAGGAATGCCAAACATGCCAGTCAATCGACCCCGCCCCAGCGAGATGGCAGAGGGGTCGGCTGGGAACAGACATGACTTGGAGCCGACTGGGTATGGACATAACCCATTATGGCAGCCAGCACTTCCTCACACTGATAGATTGCGGACCGACGAGGTTTGCGATCTGGCGCCCGTTGGCACGCCAGGACTCCTCCAGTGTCATCCGTGAATTGGAATCCATATTTTACGAAAGGGGGCCGCCTGAAGAGATCCTCACGGACAACGATACTGCCTTCTGCAGCGTAGAATTTAGGCGTTTTGTAGACGAGTGGGGGATCAGGCTCAGACACCGATGTGCATATGTGCCGAGTGGCAACGGCATAGCAGAGCGGTGCCACCGAAGCGTGAAGAGGACCGCGGCCAGGAAGGCGTGCACTATTGCAGAAGCGGTCTATAGATATAATGCAACACCGAGGGATGCTGTGACTGCTGTGAGCGCACCCGCCAATGCAATCCATCGCTACCGAGTGCGCATCAAGGGCATTGACGCGCGTCTGCCTGATCGGCGGGGAACAAGAGGGCCGTATGAATTAGGGGACACCGTCTGGGTGAAGCCTCCCAATAGCCGGTGCACCACCAGTTTTCGAAGGGGACGAATCACCGGCATCGTCAGTGAGCAGGCCGTGCTGGTTGATGGTACTCCACGCCATGTGAGGGACATTCGGCCCGCCCTGAATACGAATTCGTTGACAAGTAGCGGCAGTGGTGAATCATCCAATGACGAACTGTGGATTCGACCTACGCCCCGCGAGTCTGATGGTCCGACTGCGAACCCCGACGCTGTTGCCGATAATTCCGATGCCACTTCTGAGAGCTCAGATGAAGAAATCCAGACAATCCCCCTTCGTAGGAGTGCCCGCAACAAGCGGCCACGTCCGCCTTGCCACATGTGTGGTCTTGAGACCAGGGGGGAGTGTGAACATGAAAGGGCGACTAGCGGCGGCTCTGGAAAAAAGAGAGTTCGTTTGTGTCTGGCGTGCAAAGCAGTAATCTGTTCCAAAGAAAGAAAATAATAATAATACTCACCTCTGTCTTAATAATCCACCTTCAGCTCATTCTAAAGGAAAAAAGAGAGGAGGCCCTCGAGGGGAATTTTTATAGACCGAGGAAATGGATTATGGGTAGAGAAATGGATTATAAAACTGACCGACCAAGTTCACTCGGGGAATTAGTGGCGTCAATTTCTTGGCGTGAAGCTGACGCAGAGAGACGCAGTGAAAAGGTGGAAGGAGGAAAGTGGAGTAGGAAGAGGAAGAGGCGTAGCAAGAAGCCAGCTGGGAGAGCGTTGAATTGAAATCCAACGGTCTGCGGTTCGATCCCTGGTTCTGCACTCACTAGAAGAAAGTGTGCAACAAATAATGCAACCATTGGCATCCTAGAGACCAGTTGGTGGATGTGATTCGTGTTAAGCAGTGTTCGAAGTTGAGAGAGTGATGTGCCTGACAAACCACATTATGGGCAGTCCTGCACAATTCTCAATCCATGAAAATAAGAGTTCCTTTAAAATACATTAGCAAATCTTCATTTTTTTTTTTTTACTAAGCTCTCAGGGCTATTTCCGCTAACAGCTACCACTCGCAGTCATATATGACCAAAATGGCAAAATAAGTTTATTTTACCAAATGGCTTGTAAAGGTGAGTGGGGTAAGCTGGGTTGGAAAGATTTATTTATTTATTTATTTTTTGAAACTCGCTAAAGTTATGTATTTTTTTTTACTATTTTTTGCTTGATTCTATGGTTCATTTGAACGAGTGTTTTTGTAATTTTCAAAGAAATTTCTTTGGACTTTAACTAAGTTAAAACTTAGTTAACTCACCACTTTTTTTTTCCGCCAAATTGGAGTAGATAGTACCTACTATCGCCTGGTTTCACACTCCACCCACTTCTATTGAACAGGAGTAGAGGTGATCACCTTGTTTCTTCAGTCTTAGTAGTAGTTCAATTGGAAGCTCTTTGCTGTTAGTGAGTGTGGTGTCAATGTCTCTCTATTCTGAGGGTACTGGGTTGGCAGTTTCCTGGTTGCTGCTTCCGACTGGTAGTTAGGAGCCCGAACTCTTGCGTAGCATCTTGAGAAGCTGCTCTGATCAACAGTTGAATAATATCAGGGTTCCTGTAGTGCCATATCATGCATGGATGGGTGTCCCTTCATGAACCTCCGGTGGGCAGCCCTGAGGCCACATTATGCTGCAGGCTGTGCCAGTCTCCATTCCTCACATGCTGCAAATAGTAACCAACTGATTCTGCCCTAGTCCTCTCTCCTCAACCAAAACACCATGAAAAAAAAACAAAACAAAATACCAAAATCAAACCAGCTACTTGGTAAAACGCCCAAACCTCTCTGTGTCTCTTTCACTAACATACGCGGTATCCGCACTAACTTTTATGGTGTAGAAGCATTCCTCCAAACTAACTCACCTGATATCTTAGCCCTATGTGAAACTAACCTTGAGCCGTCTATCCCCTCCTCTAAGTTCTATGTTCCTGGTTACCTTCCCCTCTTCAGGAAGGACTCCAACGCCCATATGCATGGGCTTGGTGTATATGTCAGTGAACACCTCCCCCTAGCTAGAGTAACATCTCTCGAATCCCTGGACCAGTCTTTCATGTGCTTCCGTCTCTCACTTCTAAGCTCTGTTAGCTATCTCTTCTTCCTCTAACGCTCCCCCTCCTCCTCTGACAATATTGACAAGGCCATTTCTTCGCAACCATCTACCCATATTTTTGTGTTTGGCAACTTTAACGCCCACCACACTAAGTGGCTGGAAAACTCTGTAACCGACCCTGCTGGTGTCCACACCTTTAATTTTTCGATCTCCCAATCCCTTATGCAAGTGGTGGACTTCCCCACACATTTCTCCAATAGCCCTAATGGAAGGGACTCGCTACTAGACCTCTGCTTCACTTCCACCCCAAATTCTTGCTCCACCAGACAGCTCTGCCTTCTTGGAAATTCTGACCATGCCGTAGTTTCTGTCAACAGCTCATTCCACTCCACCCCTACCCAAAAAACCCAGACCAACAGAATATCCTACTGCTATCAAAGAGCAGACTGGGATTCGTTCCGTGACTTTCCCTTAGAAAAATGTTAAGGCTGGCATCGATGCATTCATCCCTGCCAGGAAATTTCAGCTTAAATCCCATTCGTCTCCCTGGTTCTTGCCCGCTTGCTCGGCCGCCATTGCCCACCGGAATCACTTCTTCCGGCTTTATCGTAGCCATGTGTTGGACCAAAACAGGCGCCTTTTTGCCTCAGCTCGTAATAAGTCTAAAAAGATACTTAACGAAACTAAGATGCTGCTTGCTGCCAGGATGAAGCAGCGCATAGCATCCTCCAAGTTCGGTACCAAAGACTACTGGCGCCTCTGCAAATGCGTGCTGAGCAAGAGTAAGTCCTCAATACCCCCACTAATAAACGAGTTTGAGGTCCTCACCTCCTCAGCGGACAAGGCTGAATGCTTTGCCCATAGATTCTCGACCTATTCCACTCTGGATTTGTCTGGAATCCATACACCCAATTTCCCATCTAGAACTGAGGCCCAATTGAATGATGTCCACATTACACCCTCGCTGATTTCTAGCATAATCTCAAAACTGGACCCTCACAAAGCGAGTGGTGGGGATGGAATCCCAATCATAGTTTTGAAGAATTGTGCCCCTGAACTCTCCTCTATCCTTTCTAAGCTCTACAACTTCTGCCTATCTTCCTCCTGCTTTCCTGCCTGTTGGAAGTCTTCTTCTGTGGTTCCAATATTCAAGAACACTGGTGAACCACAGGTTCCTCTCGAACAAACAGTATGGCTTCCGCTTCACCAGGTCCACTGCTGATATGCTAACGACCATCACCGTGTATATATACCAGGCTCTCGACAAGAATGGTGAAGCTTGAACCGTCGCCTTGGATATCTCTAAAGCATTCGACAGAGTATGGCATGCCTGCCTTCTACGGAAACTGTGGCGTAACTGGATTTTGTTGGACGTAATCCGGTCATTCCTCTCTAACCGCACACTAAAGGTGGTATTAAATGGACATGCCTCCCAGAACTACCCTACAAATGCGGGTGTACCCCAAGGCTCTATCTTAGGTCCTACGCTCTTTTTAATCTACATCAATGATCTCCCCGATGCCATAAGATCACAAGTAGACATGTACGCCGATGATACCACAGTTTACTCTCGCCTCGATCAAAAATCTGGTGTTGGTGACAAGGCGAACCTCGCTGCCGAGCTTGAGGACCTCCAATCCGTGGTGGATTCGGGTAAGAAATGGCTCGTAAAATTCAATTCTTCCAAAACGAAGCTGCTGTCAATTAGCCACCACAGATAACCGCACCTCCCTCCCATTAGCATGGAACAGGCTTGCCTCCCAGAGAGTAAATCACTACGCCTGCTTGGCCTGACACTCTCAGCGGACCTCAAGTGAAATGACTACGTCGAATCCATTGCTAAATCCGCAGCTATGAAAGTCGGCTCTCTGTGCAGGGCCCGGAAATTTTTTCCGCCTGAATCTATCCTGCAATTATATAAATCCACCATCTGCTCGTGTATTGAGTACTGCTGCCACATCTGGTCGGGTGCCCTTTCTATTCTCCTGGGGGTTCTTGACAAAATACAGCGAAGAATCTGTAATGTGATTGATACAGGCTTGGCTGACCGCCTGCAGTATCTCTCTCACCAGCGTGATGTGGCTTTCCTGTGCCTCTTCTATAAATACTTTCATGGCTTCTGCTCTGATGAACTTTAATCACTGGTGCCCCCTAGATGTGAATTTGAATGAGATACTAGATTGGCAACTAGGTCCCACCCTTTTACAGTGATACTGATGAAATGTAACCACAATTTCTACTCCAACAGCTTCTTTCCTCACACTTCCCGCCTGTGGAATTCCCTACCGCATGATTGCTTCCCCGATGGCTACAACCTCTAGGAGTTTAAATGTAAGGTCAATAGACACCTCCTAACACACTAACTCACACTCACTCTCTCCAACTCTCTCCCTATGTACATCCTAAGTCGTCTATCACCCTCCTTCTGACATTTCCCATACCCAATCCCTCTATGTCACCCCCTGCGCTATAGTGGCAGTGGAATGCCTTGCTTGGGGTGACACGATTAAAAAAAAAAAAAAAAAAAAAAAAATTGTGGCAATGATGTAGAAATATTGTGGTGTGCAGCTGGAAACTTGCACTGGTGTTATTGTTCAAAATTGTCTACACGGGTCTTGTAGAAAGTGATTTATTTTCTGTCCAGCATCCCCTTGCCTAACAGATGGAATATTGTAACCCTATTGCTACTTGTTGCTACTGCCATGGCAAATGTCCAGATAGGCTCTTTTATATTTTAATGCCACTAATTCAGATCTTTATAAGCAAGATCTACTTTGCTACATCCACAGAATTAAAACACCATCATTCCCTTCATATTCCATTGATAAGAAAGATGTTCCACTCTGACAGACTCCCACCTGGATGCTTCTCTAAATATTAACTTCAAAATCCTAGCCTCTTCAAATCTAGGGGCAATTGTTATCTTTTCTGAATACCATTCATTTCCTACTTTCTCCTTTTACGTTCATAGTATGCAACTCATTAAGAAACACCTTTACCTTGAGTGGCTGTTGGACCTTGTGATGAGTGCATATCTGTATAAAAGTCTATTGCAGTTTCTGTGGGAGGCATTGTGCGTTTGTATGGTACTGAATGTGAGATGGATCATAGGCTGGTGTGTGGCAACTTGAAAATATATACAAAATGTAAAATCAGATATGATGGATATTCCCAAGCATATTGCTGCTTTGACATTGAGAAATATTGCTATTTACAAGGATTTCAAAATTGCATTTAAAGATACCAAAATTTGACAGCACCTGGGACCAGTTTAATACTGATGTCTATAACATCCAGGATTGAAGTTTGTAGTCTCAGAAAGAACTCACATAAGGATTAGTTTGATAAACATGATCCTGACATAAATCAGGTCAAAAATGATGTCCATTAAAAAAGGTTTTGTGTTTTTCAGACACTGTGCACCATTGCTCAAATTCTTCAAAACATGTTAAATCACCACTCTAGCACAGAATCCATCAGATGAAAAATCAGTGGAGGTTAGATATATCCATGCAAGCCAAGACTGATTAAACTTGGAAGTACTCTAAAATATCATATAACCTGAGTGCTTACGATTGGAAGTACTCCGAAACATCATATCACCTGATCTCTTGTGCTTTTGGTTCAAAGATCTCATCTATCGTACCATACAAGTCAAAGGAGGGAACTGTTCTTTTCAAAGACTCAAAGGTTAAAATGAGAAACTGAACATTTTATGGATATTTTGTACAACCCCTCAGTATTTAACAAAGATATCAACAATAACTTGCCTAAGTTGAACATCATCAATGAAATGTTGGATTATCCTAATTTGGAAGAGATCTGGAAAACAAAAGGTTTTAGTACTGGTTGTGTTGACGTTCCAATCAAAGTTTTACTTCACATGGGCAAGAAGCTTGTATGTTTTCTGATGTTTAATTGGGACACCTGTACCTCAGGTCCAGGTTGACATGATCTTTATTTTCTTGTTTAAGGAGAAAGGGTTAAAACTGGTGTGTGGGAATTATTGAGGGAATAAGTCTGCTTGAGGCAGTAGGTAAGGATTTTGTAAAACGCCTACATAATAAGCTTACCAGATGGACTTGCCCTTTCGACATGCCTGAGAGACAATGTAGTTTTAGGTCAGGAAGAGTCACAATGGATATGATCTTCTCAGGTCATCAAATGCTTAGAACATTGTATTACATTGTATCAGGTCTTTCTCAGTCTGACTAAGGCCTTGACCTGTGATGTATTGAGGGAGGATTTAATGGAAATATTTAATTGCATTTAATAAACAAGGGACATGCAGTAGACATGTTGGATTTTTATTACAAAAGTTATAAAGGAGAATAACATGAGGTAAACAGAAATTATATTAGGCTTTGTAAACTTCCTGTTTGCATGTGTATCTCAAATTCTTCTATTATTGGGGGAAAAAATTTATGTAAATGATTTATTTTTGACATCTAGGAAGCTGATTCTTGAATGTTGTCAGCATTGGTATCTGTGGCAATTACAAACATACATGTCATCACACTCCTTTAGTGATAGTGGGTTTGTTTGAGATTGGGAAGATATATCTACTCTAATTTGCTGACTCAGGTGTTTTGATATTGGGTTGAAGCATTTCCAACACTGTTCATAATTTTCAACCAATCATGTGTCTTGCTGGTGACTCTCCTGTGGTAGAGTGGGGTGAATTTCTATAAATATTAGTAATTTCAAGAGCTTTGTATATATGGTGTCAAATTCATGCTTTGCTGGTTTCAGAGATTACTGCATTTGTTGTGCAATTCCATTGGTTGCAGAATAATATGGGTGCTTTTTATATGTCTAATACCATAACATGTGAAGATGTGTCTAAACTCATCAGTTGTGAACATTGTTGCATTATCTGAAACTAATAGTTCTTGGATACCATATCTTGTGAACATTGGCATTAAGATATCCATGTTTGAAGTCACTGTAGCATTATACGTAGAAATTACCTCCACCCATTTTGAATGTGCATCAACTGCTACAAGGAACATTGATCCCTGGAAGAGACCTGCATAGTCTACATGTACCCTCTGCCAGGGACTATCAAGCCACTGCCAAGAATATTGTGGAGCTTTTGATGGGTTCAATTTAATTATTACACATGACTTTGTAGATGCTTCAAAGTCCTTGTCAAGATTAGGCCACTAGAAGTTTCCTCTGGTCAGGCCATTCATTTTGACCCCCCACCACCTCAAGATAGCCTTTTTCTGATATAACTACCCCTTGCTCTACATAGCAAACAGTCATTGCAGATAGAATGTTCATATGATATAAAGCGCCAGAAAAATTTCATACCTTTCATCAGAAGATGAAATGGACAAATGTTTTGAAGCCATTTGTGGTAAACATTTGCAAACACTAGAAATGAGTAAAGTTGTGTTTTGTCTCTTGGGGATGGAGCTTCAATTTTGTCTTTGTTTTTGTGGAACCCATTTTTGGATAATTTTATTCCACAGAAGATTGCAGTCCTGAAAGAAAGAGCACTTGTCTAAATGTGCTTTGAGACTAAATTCTTGAAGATGAGAAAGAACACTTTTGAGGTTTGTCAATAGTATCTTGTCAGATTTATCAGTGATTTACATACTTGTTACAAGCTAATCTTTTGAGCCATGTTCTATATGTCATATCGCAGGAGCAGATGTGATGACAAAAACTAGACAATTATATTGATCTAATCCTTTGTGGGCATCTATGACTGTCAGTTGATTTGATTCTTTTTCAGGGAATTAACTGTAGGTATACCTGCCTTAGATCTATTTTGGTGAATTTCATCTCCCATCTCAAGTTTTACAAGTAGGTCTTCTAACCTTGGGGCTGAGGAGGCATATTGTTCAATCTCTAAATTTGGGTTGACTGTTGTTTTATAGTCACCAAAAATGTGGATACTACAATTGTGCTTTATTACAGGCACTACAGATGTGGCACATTCATCTGATTTGACCGACAAGACAGTTTGTCCAATTCTACCTCTATCTTTCTCCTTAAGGAATATGGGACAGATCGTGCTCTCATGTACATGGGTACTGGGCAGGTTTTGACTCAACTGTCCTTTCATGTCCTTGATTTATCTATACCTTCTCTGAAGACTTATGGGAATTCCACTCTCAATTTTGCAATCAGTCCATTTTCTTCTGCACTGTGGATGTTGTGAAGGAATTTGTATATTTCAAGTTTATGCATCCAGTTTCTCCCTAAGATGGAATGATGGCCAATTTTTAAAATGTCAAGATGCGTTTGTTGTTGTGTTCAACAACTGTCCTAAGGGTTTGATGAGTTGATATACATCTTCAGTTGTATTGTGGTTGTTTCAAAGACAGAGCCTGTGAAACAAATCTGTTTGTTATCAATGAAATTGATGCCTCTGTACTGAATTCCATCTGCACAGACTTAGAATCTAAAGTTACAGTGAAAAATATTTTGCCTAAACCATCCATATGTAAAAGTTTGAATTCACTGCTTTCCTCACTTGTTTGTAGTTTGTAAAAAATTCTGTTGCTGTCATTTTTTCTGATGTAGACCTGCTTAGATCTACAGTGTATATGGAGAACAGAGAAGACACACTGTGCTATGACTACTGCTATTTACATTGATATGCAAAGCAGAACAATGGTGTCACCAACCATGATTTAAGTGGACAACCCTGAACATGTAGAAACATGGATGAGAACTTTTGTGACATTTGCAAGAGTAAAGAAATTAAAAGACTCAAAAAACCAATGGAGGAGAAAACAAGATAACCTATTTATTTCTTGCTAAGGGAGATGCAAAGCTGTGAAGAAAATTTCGACAATGTGTTATCTGAGCGAGTTAAAAAAATGACATTTGAGCAAATTGTGAAATTCATGAAAAAGAACATAAGACCAAAAAAAAGATGGTAATAACAGAAAGAAGTAAGTTTTAGAAATAAAACAAGCAACACAGGAGTCCAATATGCAATACTTACATAGATTGAAAGAAGGAGTAAAGTATTGTGAATTTGAAAAATTGGGAGCACATGAAATGATTACAGAAGATGAATTCATTTTTCATAGACTAATTGAAAGTTTAAAAGACCAAAACCACAAGTGCAGAATACTAGAATGTCTGCAGAGTAGTAAAATGAGTTCGGAAGTTAGTATTAAGTTTTTGCAAAAATTAGAGTTATTCAGATAATTTAATTAACCATTCGAGACATATAGGATGAGCACTACCAAATCCATAATTAAATGTAAATATTGTGGAAAAGGTCTTATGAGAGACAACAATAAATGTCTAGCTTTGAAAAAATATGCTCAAATTGGAAAAAAAGATCATAATCATTTTCAGAATTGAAAATATTGTCCCTTTGAATTCAAGCAGCTCTGGAATAAAGTATTGAAGGTGTCATATGCCTGACTCATCAACAACTTAGCAAGTTAAGGACTGATAAAGCTCACATATGTCTTGGAAACAATAAAAAAAGAACTGACATATGTCAGTGTTTAAAAATGTCAATTGTGACCATATACACATTGTTACAAGGATGCAGCTAAATTTATTTATAAATGGAACTTTGTCTGTGTGTGTGTGTGTGTGTGTCCATTACCTATAGACTCCAAAACGGCTGAACCAATTTTCTTGAAAATTTACACAGTTGTACTATACGTGTCAGCAAGTGTTCTTAGCTAGGTTTTGTGTTGAGGTACCCCCGAAAAATATCGAAAATCGATAATTGAAAAAATCGCGTTATAGAAGTAGTGGTCTGATTTTAATCAAATTTGATGCACTCATAGACAAAAAACATAAGAAACAATATTCAGAAGTTTCAAGGTTGCACTTCTTACAATAGTGCAGAAAATTGATAATATATATATATATAAAAGGCAAGATGTTTATGTGTGTGTCTGTTTATCTGCCTGTATGTCTGTATTTTTTTTTCAGACCTTTTATTTTAGTTTTTGCTTTGGGTTTGGCTCTAAGTAGGTGTAATTGTAGTTCTTAGTCTTAGCCCTGATACCATTTACTCAGAGGACTTATTTAGCCGTCAAAATTCAGTTTACGATGAAAAAACCTTATTTGATATCGACACCAGGAAATGAAAATTTGACTTACATCCATTCATTTTTCTTTCAGTCTATGGTTTTGCTTTAACTGGAAACAACTATTGCTTTTTAGTCTTCCGTGTCAGTGTCCAAAGAGTCTGAGCTCCAGGACCATGGATTAGTTTTAAAGCTTTCATTACACCCAAGCAACGCCGGGCTATACTGCTAGTTTATATATATAAATATGATATTAATCATGTCTAAAAAGGTTGTAGTAAGGGACTCTATTGAGTCCTAATTGTTATTACAAAAATGTTTTAATTCATGAAGTAGTCGTAAAAATAGAGAAATTAGAAATAGAACATTTTGGAAGATGCCAGAATGTTCCAGTAAAATCGAGAGAATTCTAAAAGATTCTAGAATATGCAAATTAGGTGTTAGCCCCTATAAAAAGAGGTTTTGGGAAGAGAGTAGTTAGTTGTTAAAAGGATTTGCTGATATTATCCACTCCGGCTTTGATTCAAGGATTTATATCCAGCCAAAAGAATTCCTAAGAAAAGTTGCCAACCAACTCAAACCTGAAAGAGAACCTCATGTAACTATATGGGTAAATAGATTTTTTTGACTCTTTCATTGCTTACGGTCATATCACATTGAATACACTGGTTCTCATTCGATCACCGAAGTTAAGCAACGTTGAGCATGGTCATTACTTAGATGGGTGACCGCTTGGGAATACCAGGTGCTGTAAGCGGCTGTGTGTTGTAGTGCAGTGGATGTCGGCTCGGAAAGAGAAATTGGTGAGCAGATTTCGAATTCTTATGCGCTAGTACCCTTGGGAAAGGTATTAATCCATCCCTTCCCTCCAGTTATGGGTTAAATAACAGGGTAGAACCTGGGGCCCTGCCCTTAAACAAATCCCAATGAAACTTTCTGTCAGAGAGGAAGCTGGCTCAACCCACCTAGGGTGCATGCGGCTTGGACACTCTTTCATTGACCATACTTGAAATTATTCTTTATATTCACATTTAAAGATTTCCAAAAAGTTGTCGATATGTTTGTCTACCTTAGAAGCCAAAAATAATTCTTTGGATTCTAAACTCAATCTTAGAATAAAAAAACCAGCAAATCCTCCAGTAAATAAAGTTAATTTTAAATGGTCGTAATTACTTTGAGGCCATCAGAGTTGAGCATTTAAAGTTGGAAAGAGCTCTTAGGAAATGTGATGTAGACTCGACCACAGAAGTTATTCAATTTAAACTCAAATGTAGGAAGGTTGTTCTATCTTGTACCAGATTTGCTACTCACCTAAAAGTGCATGAAAACCAGTCAGTCTAATGCTGATGACAGATGTCCTTCCTAACAGACCTACAGGGTACTTATATCAGTTTTGCAATAAAATTTGAAGGTCTGCCACCAGGCTGAAGTAACACAAGAGTGCATGAGGAGAAAGTGAGTTTCAGGGCAGCTCAGCTTAATGTCAAAGATATGTTCTTTTTCTGTAAAGCAATAGCAGTTCTCCTACATATGATGATGAAGAAACAAAATGAAAAGTATGATATTTTTTACATGAAATGACTACCAAGAAACATAGCTGTCCAAATTAGTCCCAAGAACTTGATTGTTGAATCAGCTTCTCATTTAAATCCCAAAAATAAACATGCCATTGTTTAGGAGTTCAAGAATTGGGAAAAAACTAAAATATTTCATCACAGACAAATGCAGGTCGTGATTTTTTTTCTTTTAGAAGACATGGTATAAAGAACAACAGAAATAAACTGCAAAACATTTTGAAAGTATCTAAATGCAGTGTTTGTGAAATAAAACTTTAAAAATCTATTCAAAGATTTGATAAAAATGAACAAATTAGACAGATTCAATTGATAGTGGGTACTGTATTCAAACTGTTAATTAATATCTGAAAAAGTAAAACATTTTTATTGAAAATTATTAATAAGATGTGATATCCCTAGTGAACTGATACCAATTCAAAATTTAACTAACTTAGAATTGAAGGAGAAAGATAAAAATTACACAAGTAAAAATAAAAACAGACATCAAATTGTTAATCTGTAAAGTTTCAGATTTAAGTATCTATGGTTCCTGGTTATAAAGTTATTAGACATTTCTGTATTCTTCATTATTTGTCATGTCCATAAAAATAAATAAATAAAAACTAATTACAGTATCAATAGAATAATTATAACAATTATAATTATCATTAATTTATCCATTCTAAACCAATGAGAATTGACCTCACTTTTCTTCTCTACATATACAAGCATATGACATTCTCATGATCGGACAAACAATATACACTAACAAGCTGTTAACACATATGTCAATGAAAATTTAATCCCCTTTTCCTTTTCAGGTCATAATAGTAACATTTATTTTTTTGCACTCAACAAAAATTTGATGTAAGAAAACTGCTTGTATTTTTCCAGCTAAATTTTCTGGACACTCATTAAGCACATCTATAAAAACAACTTATGAAAAAGTCTGTATACACTTTGTTTATTCTATATCTTATCCAAGATGACAGTGTACCAGGCCTACGTACTCCGCACACTGCTCTATAGTAGCAAATCGTAGACCCTCTACTCCCGCCAATAGCGCAGGCTCAACACCTTCCATCTGTGCAACCTCAGGAGAATCCTGGGAATCAGCTGGCAGGGCCATGTCTCAAATAAGAGCGTCCTTGATTGGGCAGACATCCCAAACATGTTTGCTCTGCTCACCCAGTGTCAACTCAGATGGCTTAGCCATGCCAAGCAATGAGAAGATCCCCAAGTAGGTTCTATTCGGCAAGCTCGCCAATGGTTCCAGACCTGCAGGAAGACCTGTCCTATGCTACAAAGATGTCTTCAAGCAAGACATGAGGGTAGGTGGCATCAAACCAGAGGGCTGGGAGTTGGTGGCTGAAGACTGCCGCAGATGGAGAAGTGCTGTGAAGGCGTGCTCCAGGAGAAGTGAGGAGAGGAGAGACCAGCAGTGGAAGGAGAGGAGAGAGCGCAGACAGCAGAGAGCTGCATCAGTGCCTCTCAGAACCGGGTGCCACCTACACCTGTGGCTACTGCAATAGAGCCTGCTGCCCCAGGATAGGCCTGTACAGTAACAGCGAATTCTGCAATTCAGCAGACTGATCTGAACGCATGCCAACTAATCTTATCATTTTGTTAGATTCAAATCCATATTTGATCCCCAACTTTTACTTAGTATTATTGTCTCTCATATCTCTAGTACTACAATACAATCTATCTAAATCTAAACTTATCTATAAATGGAACTTTGTCTGTGTGTCCGTTACCTATAGACTCTGAAATGGCTGAACCGATTTTCTAGAAAATTTACACAGTTGTACTCTAAGCATCTGCAAGTGTTCTTAGCTAGGTTTTATGTCGAGGTACCCCCAATAAATATCGAAAATCAATAATCGAAAAAATCCAGTTATAGAAGGAGTGGTCCAATTTTGATCAAATTTGATACACTCATAGCAAAGACATAAGAAACGATATTCAGAAGTTTCAAGGTTGAAGTTCTTACAATAGTGCAGAAAATCAATAATATATATATATATATATATATATAAAAGGCAAGATGTTTGTGTGTGTGTCTGTTTATCTGTCTGTATGTATGTTCTTTATACAAATCCACAATTTTTATCTGATTCCCACCAAACTTAACACAAATATTCTTTAGGCTGAGTCTGAACTCCAGAACCATGGATTAGTTTTAAAGCTTTCATTAGACCCGAGCAATGCCTGGCTATACTGCTAGTCAGATAATAAACAATGTTTGTTTTGTTGTTTCTATATTTTGCAGTTTCTCATTACATTGAAAACTGCCATAATTAAATGAACTAGCAAGTCTAATGAAACTATGCCAAATACCTTCCCAACTATTAAATATATGAAAGGTCTTTTAGGATCAAGCATCATGTCAGAAAATATTGTTGGCAGGTTGTGGCCAGACAAACCGCCTAATAAAGTGATATAAACATTAGAGCCTATGATGGGAGACACAGAGTTTGTTAAATTGCCAAATTGTCCAGGAACAGCATTCATGTAGGCCTAAAAGATGTATATAAATACCTTACAGCCACCCACATGACCTACTAATAAGCAATTCAAAAACTTATGATCTATAGTTGAAAGCTTGACAAATGCCGTCCCTTATGGATATACAGCAACAGAAGACTGCGCACCAAACAGAGAAAGAAAGAGAGCGAGATGAAGGCACAAATATGATGCATGCTACAAACAACTATAAATTTGATACTGAAGCAAGTTCATGCCTTAAACATTGTATCTTGAAGGACAATAATGCATAGGGAAATTTCAATTCTAGCCAGTAGTGATAATAACTGTTGCAGGACTTTCACAGGAAAGTTATCTTTTCTATATTTGGGATAGGAATCATAGATATAATTTTTTTTAATAGACACCAGAGCAGAAATATATGTTTTACCACCAGACCCAAAACAAAAGTGAAAACTACGTCTTTACAAACTAAAGGTGACTAATGGTACTAAAATTAACACCTTTGATGAAAAACCTTCATATGAGGTGTGATTTCTTATGAATGTTCACCCAAGCAAATATTACAAGCAAACTTCTTAGCAAATTTTAACTTATCAGCCAACATGGTTACTCAGTCTCTTGTTGACAACTTGACTGAACTTTCACTGAGAGGAATTTGCTCTTGACATCAGTCAGATGTGCTGCCCTACCACAAGCATCAAAGAAATGCCACAAAAATATACAGAAATACCACAGCCATTTAAGCATGTGGACAGTATCAAACACCATGCCAAACATTACATCAAGACAACAGTCAGAGGAACTCAGTTCCAATCTACCAATCAATGACTTAGAACTAAGCATATAAAACCTACAGTCTATCACCTTTGTGCAAATGAGATGGTGAAATGTTTCCACGGGCAGCTAAAAGCAGTACTGGCTATGAGACCAAACAAAACTGATTGGGTAGGAAATTTATATTAGTACTTTCTTGCATCAGGGGCATTGTAAAAGATGGCTTGGGCTTTATACCAGCTGATATGGTTTGGGACACATTATTAATCATACCTGATAAATATTAAAAAGACAAGTCACAGATTTTGCCAACAACAATATTTGTCAGTCAGTCAGTCAGTCAGTTAAGTGCCATACGTGGTAAACGCTTGGGCGATCATGTCTCGAAAGAGACATGACTGACTAGGCAGAAGATTATCCCGCAGTAGGTTACCATTGCTTTCTGCGGTAGATTGGTTGCCATCCAAGGTTATAGAACCCAATCTGTCCTGTTATTTAACCCATAACTGGAAGGAAGAGACGGATTAATACCTTTCCCAAGGGTATTTGTGCATAAGTGAATACAATGAATTCAACTGGAATTTGAACTCGGCTCCCTGATTTCTCGTTCCAAGCTGATATCCACTGTACCACAACGCACATGACAATATTTGTACAGGACTTAAAACAGAATGTCAGCATTTCCCATTCCAAAAATGATCTCTAGACCTGCAAATATATATGTTCTATTTCACTTTCTATCAGTTATAATATTAGAGTCTCCCCCTTAGATACTCACTGCGACGTCAGTAAGAAATACTCTTAAGACTGATTCTAATGATGCTTCTTCTTTTTTTCAGACTACTTGGGGTTATTTAAGTCACTAAAAGAGTTCATTTGTTTCACCGAGGGTGTATTATTTACTTCACAACAAGTAAGTTAACCCACTATATTAAAAACTATTATTAGCATGCACCACACAAGTACCCTTTCATGATCCCTTAGGCAATATTTATACACAAATAGATGGTATTGCAATGGGATCACCTTTAGGTCCCCTCTTTTCTAATTATTATATGGCAAATCTAGAAAATAAAATAATTAATGACAACAAGAAACCCTCTATATATGTAAGATACATAGATGACATCTTTGTTTTAGCTAAGAATATCGATCAAATTAAATATCTTAAAAACAAATTTGAAAGTCACTCCGTCCTCAAATTTACATTAGAACTTAATATTAATAACAAACTCCCATTCCTTGATGTATTCATTGATTCTAGCACACATAAATTTACTACTTCTCTATATAGGAAACCAACTAGCATAAATTCGTGTCTTCTTAATTATAATAGTGAATGCCCCCAACGATATAAGTTAGCTGTTATAAAAAACTTACTTCAACGCACACAAATGATATCTTCTTCCAAATCTATATTTTATAAAGAATTACACAACATTAAGCAAACACTAGCCAATAATGGATTTCCTAACTCCGTTATTGATCAACAAATTAAAATGTATCTCAACAAACTTAACAATAGCTCTAACAATAATGATAATATTAATAATAATGGTTTACATCAAAATAAACATAACACTATTAACTTATACTATTGCAACCAAATACATAATAATTATAAACAAGATGAAAAAACTCTCAAAAACATAATACGTAGAAATGTTAAACCAGTCGAAAGTAATAATCAAATTAAACTCATTATATATTATAAAAAGTTTAAAACAATTGACCTCATAGTCTATAATAACCCAACAAGCACTAAACTAAATTCTTTACAAAAAACCAATGTAGTGTACCAATTTATATGCCCATTCAGAGATTGCATCTCTGATACTAATCAAAAACCTAGTACATATATTGGTTTTACTACAACCACGCTCTCCCGTAGACTTACATGTCATCTTTCTGATCAGAGTACTATTAAACAACATTTCTCTGAAAAACATAAACATGTAGGTAATATCAGACAGATTTTGGTCAACAATACGGTGATCCTTACTCATACACACAGTAAGAGGAACCTGCAGATATTGGAGGCCATGTATATCAAATCGAAACAGCCAACACTCGATAAAATCAACTTTAAAACAGGAAATAACATATTACATTGCATTTGACTACATGGTTTTGTTGTCATTTCGCGCTATCCTGCGGTGTGACGTCATAAAACCGCATCGCAAACTTAAGAACTGCGTTTATTATTTTTGGTAACTATTGCCGTTGCCAAGCGGAGTTTTATGTCAACACAAAATAAAATCGTTGGTGATGGTGGATTTTATAATATTTCAGTTTAAACAACCTCTCTGAAGATGGCTCATGTGAGCCGAAAGCTTAGAAGAAAACCAATAAATAATTATCCAAATGTTGGAGAATTTTTGTTTTTATTTTCAACTGAAATTAAAGCAAAATACGACATTTAGAACGGCTCATGATTAAACATAATAGACATTCATTGTCTCTTATATTTAACAGCATATGTTTAGAAAATTACTTGCTGCCTTGATATACTAAATATATATATATCAATTTTCTTCACTATTGTAAGAACTGCAACTTTGAAACTTCTGAATATCGTTTCTTATGTCTTTGTTTATGAGTGCATCAAATTTGATTGAAGTTGAACCACTCCTTCTATAACCTGATTTTTTTGATTATCGATTTTTAATATTTATCGGGGGTACCTCAACACAAAACCTAGCTAAGAACACTCGCAGATGCTTATTGTACAAATGTGTAAATTTTCAAGAAAATCAGTTCAGCCATTTCAGAGTCTATAGGTAACGGACACACACACACACAGACAAAGTTCCATTTATAAATAAGTTCAGATGTGTGTGTGTGTGGGGGGGTATTGCCAGTCCAGCAATCAGTCATTTAGTTCAATCAATAATCCAGCACTAGTTATTTCAACAAGAGCAATTCCTGCATCACCTCTGCCACTACCGTTTGGTCATGCTACATGCAGCATCAGATGCTTTTTCTTTGTCTTTTGTGTATTTTTATTCCAACCTGCTAAAAATTATTAATTCTAACCATGGATCTACTGGATACATGATGCTCTTCTTGTGGTCTGAACTGCAAACACTTTACATTGTCCATAATATTCATGATAGACCTACTGAATTTACCTTTATAAACTAACATGCATTAATTTTCAGGCTATTTCAAATATAGGATTAAGCACCTTCTAATATCAGTCAGTTAAGTGCCGTACGTGATACACGCTTGGGCGATCATGTCTCGAAAGAGACATGACTGACTGGGCAGAAAATTATCCCGCAGTAGGTTGCCATTGCTTTCTACGGTAGACTGGTTGCCGACCAAGGCTATAGAACCCAGTCTGTCCTGTTATTTAACCCATAACTGGAAGGAATAGGCAGATTGATACCTTTCCCAAGGGTATTTGCGCATAAGTGAATGCAATGAATTCACCTGGAATTCAAACTCGGCTCCCCGATTTGTCGTTCCGAACCGATATCCAATGCACCACAACACACCTAATATAACCATCAATAATCCAGCAAAATCACTTATCCAGCACCTTGCAAATTCTAATGTTGGATTAGTGAATATCAACCTATATATGCAAATTATATTTTTTAATACAAAAATAAAACCTATTTCAGTAGAAAGAAGTGTTGACACTGACACATGTGGTGGAACACTAAAATTACTACAAAATTATATTCATACTTTCTCTACTGGAACACTTTAAAAAGTACAATCGGCTTCAAGATATTTAATGATGTTCGTATCCATTCCAAGTAACATTAGATAAGATACTAGGATGACATATTAAACAAATCTGAAAAGAGTGGTATTTCGAGAATCATAAATAAGCAAAGTTTATGAACACTATTTAAAAGTAAAACATATCTGTCATGTAGAAAGAAGTGTTGACACTGACACATGTGGTGGAACACTGACCACCAGATAACAAATAAAACTATAAGAATGGATTATTCCACTGAAGATCACATGACCATAATAATAAACTATATTAAGTCTAAGCGAATCATCTGAGGGAATCAACCGAGGATCAACCAATTGGATCGATCAACCGGATTACAAGTAGCAGCAGTAGTTGTACCAGTTACAGCCAAGCAGTAGAGTTCGGTATGCACAGTGTGATATTACTAGTTAGTTCTTGATTAATTACTCAGGAGGACTCCCAAGAGAGGATACTACATATTATCAGGAGGAACCTCTTAATGCAGTACTATTCATGAGGTATGTGAATAGCTATTTTGCAATATCAAGATACCGGAATATTACCTTGTAGTAATAACTATTACTCCAATTCCACAAGTAACTGAAGTAATATACCAAGACCCAAGACAATACAACCATGTGATGCCACAACACTGTTGATAATGTCGGCTATAATTTATGGATATAGAGTATCCTCGAAGCACGTAATCTGTTCAATGAAACACCGTCAAAGATTAACACTCCCGAATCAGACACTGTCTTGAATCGGATTTGATCTCGAATAATTGGAAAAATATGGCTGCCTTTTATACATGTGGCATTGAATATTTTGAGCTTCCTGACTGGTTAAGCCTTCTAATGGTAAGCTATCAAATGGGTTGACCCATGGGGGTCTGAACAGTATACAAAATTCCAAAAAAAAGTTCAACAAACACATCAGTAATCTTTTAGGTGACAACAATAAACCAACAAAGTTACGAAAATTAGAGCTTTATTTTTTTTAATTTATTTTTTAAAGAATCCAATTCCTTTTAATCCTTTTTGCTCATCAGGGATACATTAAGCAGAAGAACTGCATTATTAAAAACAAAACAAAAAAACCCTCAGTCCCTAAATAAAAAAAACAATGTTTTATTAATGGAGAACCGCAAATAATTTGTCTAATGCTAACCCTGCCTTAATCTACAAATGAATACGTCATAAAAATCCATTCTTCAATCATTTCAAAGTCTACATGGAAAGAATTTTCTTTGTGTCTTGATAAAACAGACGAGTAGCAATAAAATAAATTTATTTTAATATAATTTGATTGATGTCAGTTTTTTTGATCGGCTGAAAAGTCACCAAAATAGAAAATCAGTTAAAATATTCTTCATATCTGTTGTCAAGAATGAATTCCGAAACAATTTCTCTTGTAGCTAAATTCAGACAAATTAAAGCCAGTCCAATGATGCCAATGTGGGATGAGTTCTCTCAGCTGCAAAGTGAAATGGGAGTGAGGGGAGACAAATCATTTCAATCAAGGAAAATCTTTCTTAACATCAAATAAGAAAACAGACTCAGGGGCACCAGAGGGTTTTGCTAAAATTTATCACAAAGAAGCAAAGAAAATAAGAAAAGGAAAATGTTTCATAAATAAAAGCTCATGATAAATTTCTAGTGCTAAAAGCTTAAGAAGTCACAATGATACGTAATTAATACAGACTAAATGTGTTTATTATAGGGAAAATTCAGGAGAGATCAATTCAGATTACAGTGTTCTCATCTACACTAAAATTAATAATATATTCAATTTATTTTCCCGTCATAATTGATTAAAAGTCAAGTAGTACAATAAATAAGAAAAAGGTTTCAGACACATAGACACTTTCATGAGTATCTTTGGCCTTTGTATTGATAGTTTCCCTTGACTTATCTCCTATTCATCATAAAATTCAAAAATATATTAATGCACCAAAATGAATTACCAAAGCAGACAGAAACTAAAAAAAATAAAATCATTAATTCTTTTTGAAACAATTTATAGTTTGTAATATTTTTTTGACTTTTATGTAATAAGAATTTTATTATATAATGAATAGTTTCAGAAAAGGCCAAACAAAAGAATGGAAGCATCAGTCAAAGCATATATTTCTTTCATGGGTCCTTACCTGTAACTCCAGAATGAACTCTTCCTAACACTATATATACTACGCCTCTCAAGAGACAGAGAGAGTAGAGTTGGTAGTAGTTCGCTCTAAACCAGACTGATAGTCATACTAACACCTTCTACATTTTGTATTGTTGTTTCTTGTTAATATATATTTGTTATTTCTACCCTTGTGATCGTGTTGTTCTTTTCGGACCTTAACTTGGTCCATAGCAGTAGAGTTGGTAGTAGTTCACTCCAAACCAGACTGACAGTCATAATAACACCTTCCACATTTTGTATTGTTATTTCTTGTTAATATAAATTTGTTATTTCTACCCTTGTGGTCGTGTTGTTCTTTTCGGACTTTAACTCCTGGTCCATAACAATTTCTAATCTTCTTACAATTTCACAGCATCAGAATTAATGAGTGATCAACAGAGAAACAGACACCAAGCACAAATTTGAAAACCATTCAGAAATTATTGTTTTCATTTTTCTCTTCATCAGCATTATTATTGAAGTTGATGAATAAGTGACGATGCTTAGCAGTTAAAGTGTAGTGTAGAGAGCTGGTTAATGTTTCTTTTGATTGGCCTTGTGTCAGACTTAACCAAACTCCTTACAGCTTACAAGATTTATGCAGCGTTATAATCATCAGAATTATTATCAGAAGGTTGGATGTTGGCAGGATGTGTAGATTAGTGTAGAAATAGAATAATAAAATATACATTTTGAATGTAAAAAAGAAATTTATTAAAAGGAGGAATAACATAAGTTGTAAAAGTAATGGTCAATGAGAAATTTAAGTTATCAAGAGTTCATACAAAATGTTCTAGTAGTAATTGTTGAAATAGATAAGGAGAAAGAGAACAAGGTGTGACCTGTCCTTGTCTCCGGGTCAATTTGAAGTTGCCGTTACATTTTAGATGTGTATCAGCAAACCGCCTTCCCTGACTGACCGCTGTGACTAGTTAGAAACCATCCTTAAATATTTAACCCAGTCACATGGCTCCAGAATGATTTTTTTTTAGCTGTGGAAAAATCGTTTCTCTGACGAATTTTGAATTTTGCAATTTCATGACCAATCAGGATCCAGAGTTCCACTACAAAAGCACAAAATGATTTCCCAGGGCTTCCCTGAGATAAAATGAATTTAATATCAGTAGCAACCCTTAAAGTTTAATGTAACTCTCTTCCAGTTTTCTTTTTTTCAAAGTGTGTGACGTTAACTTTTCACGCTAAAGCAAAATAGGCTGCGGATGATTCAGTCTAAAACTGCTCCTACACAGGCAAGTCGCACTCAGACAAATTCATTAACATTTCGTTGTGTATACAATTTACTTCTAGGGAAAAAAAAAACTCCCATCTTAATCTTTACTTTTGTTGTTTTGTTTAACATTATCTTGCATTGCAAATTAATCGGCCTCTGTTATTTTGTGCATGTGCCCTTTTTCATAACCATTCAGCCAACAATGCTAAACTATTATTTCTTCTCCTGTCCTTGTCTCCTAACAACTGTGAATAAAACGTGAGATAAAAAGAAATGACTAAAACGTCCAGATGAAAGACTGAAACGAAAATAGCGTATTCCTACAGGACATTGGTGATCACAGCCCTCCACACTTTCTTTTTCTATACTATCTACAGATTGCTGACTTAAGAAAGATAATGCAGTAAGTTTTATGTTTTCTCTGTACACAATCTGAAATTCAGGTGTTTTTCTACTTGTTAAATTCTACTAATAAATGAAAATTAATGGATTGTAAAGATTTTTTTAATTTTAAACCGTTTGTTACAAATATTTCATTGCAAACAACTTTTTACCTGCAGCAGTCAAAAATAGAGTTTATTGTTTTCATTCGAGATCTTTTTTCTAGGAGAGAAAGTTCTTAGCAAAATAACTGAGATAAACAAATTTGCAAGAAATCGATATTTAAGAACCCAAAAAAATTTACTCTGTAGTCTTGGAAGTTATTTTCTTCTATCTGCTGAATTCTATCACAACATCCCAGAGTGAATCACCTTTACATCATGGCATTCAAGATGAAATGTACTTTCTATTGTGAGATCTCAAATTGAGTGCTTTTTTTCTATGATGACATTACTGATTAAATGCCATTTCTGTCACAACATCCCAAATGGAATGACATTTCTATCATAACATTTCACAGTTAATGCCCTTCCTATCAAGACATACCAGAATACATGACTTTTCTATCCAGACATCCAATAGCTAATGAACATTTCTCTTAGAACATCCTAGATTGTATACCATTTCTACAACGGCATCCATTGAATAGTCTTTCTATCACAACATCCCAAATTGAATGCATTTTTCTATCATAACGTCCATGAGTAATTGCACATTCTATCAAGACATTTTTAGCATGAATAATCTATTGTGGCATATAACAAATCACAGAGTCAACATCGTTTTTATTATGACATTCTAGAATGTATAACATTTGATTGTTAAAAGTTGAAATAAATATTTTGGTTTCAGTTAAACTTCAACTTGCACCTTATTTTTATGTCACTTGAAAATTTCTCTACTATCTTTTCCTTGAAGTCACAGCAATTCACAGGTATTAAAAATAAAAGAAGTTGTGGAGTGCCATGTCTGTATATACTCTGAATTGATATGGTGTCTAAAACAAATAATCCGAAATTTATATAAAGCTATAATAAAATAAATTTCATTTTTCTCTGCGTCTAATCTCTGAAAATTTTCCAAAGTTTTGCAAATTTAACGAAGTTCGAAAATATGTCGATAAACGCAAGATATGAAAATTTAATTTGTAAGAAGTGATTGAAAACTCAGTTGTAAGCATTTGAAAAATTGAAGACATAAGACATAAAAATGTAGGTCAGATCAAAGTTATCATATCATTAATTCACAGCAAAAATCGAGAGACGATTTGGGCCAACTGAGCTGCCATCTTTTTCAAGCACTTTTTTTCTTTCTATTTGTCCAGACATAAATAAAAAAAAAAGTTTTCATTTCTTGGTTTTCTGTTTTATTCGAAGATTTTTTTTCAGAGATGTCTGTTCTGTAAGATGCCATCAGCTTAGCAACGATGTGATGGACAACTTTTAAACTGCCATCAAATAGTTTGACAGCCATACTGTATAGAGTCTTCATCTAAAAAGGAGACATTTTACTTCAAGTAAGTAAACCAGTCACAAGAGAACGAATGCATCTTTCTTCATTTTTAAAATTTATTTTCATCATCTAAAATCAGGAAGTTCAGAAGAGAGAGGATATGGCCCAAGAGAAAAGTTAAAGTAACTGGGAAATCTTATTTTTCTTGGTAGTCATCATAGTGTGTGAAAAAATAAGCATAAACATCTAAGGATCAGTTTTTTTTAAGAAAAGATCGACTTATTTACCAAGTGTCTGAAATTGAAATAGAGATTAGGAATTCTCCAGTTTGATTCATACAAGTAGATATATTTTTAGATATAAACAATTTCTTCAGCATAATATTGCTCTGTACCTACATATACACAACAAGCTTATCCAGCAAAGTCCTAATAAAAATAGCTCTATTATTATCCCTTATTTTTTTTAAATATTTTCTTTATCCATTTGAATTGCCAAACAAAAACCCCATAAGAGACAAGACTATCTAGAAACAGAGATAGGTGCCCATTTTGTTTTTATTTTGTTACCATGTTCTTTCTGTTTTACAACTGATCCAATTTTAATAACTACTCTTTTGAGCACAAGAGAAAGAAACCATTTTATTTGTTCAATCTCCAAAACCCATTTAACCAAATCGAAATGTCACACCTTTTTTGTTTTATACTTGGTAAACTTTAATTTCATCAATCATAACAACAATTCTGTTGTATTCAATAAATGATCAATGAAGAACATTTATAATAAATAAATTCAAGATGAACAATGGCTTTCATCAAATGATTTTTAGACATTAAAGAGAAAAGAAATTCTTAAATACATGTTAATCAATATTTAATTAAAAAAAAGGGAAGTTTTATATGAAAAATGTTTCTTTCTTTCTCAAACATAATCTGACCACCGATTTTCATATAAAAGATGCCTGTTTTTTTCTTAAAACACACGAGACTGGTATTATAGCATAAAAGATATTTTATAGCATACAAGATCTGTTTTGATGTAATGTAAGATACCATCTTTTTCATTCCTAAAATGGCTCAAAAATATTTCCTGATTTTATAGACGATGTTGAAGTATCTAATAAGCTAATGTCTACCCAGATGTGTCAATCTATTGGTATTTGTACTGAGCTGACATCTACAAGACTTTAATATTAAATATAAACAAATGAAGTTTATAAGTAAAAGTAGAGAATTATTCTAAATTCTTGAACAAAATATTTTTGGAATGGTGAATTATTCTAAATACTTAAACAAAATATGTTTTGAATGGTACAGGTCATAACCAAGAGGCTTTAAGCTAAAAAATATATCCATGTAAGACAATGCTCTTTCACATTCTGCTAAGTTCATAATTGCCCACCTTGCCAAAAAAGATTCAAAGATATCAAATTAATTGAATAGTCTCTAGCCTTTACAATTGTTAATCCAATAGAAAACTTGAGATCTATCATTAAGAGATGTATACAAGAACAGAAAGCAGTATTCAAGCAAAAATGGTCTCTTGGATTGATTAATCTGTTTGTTTTTTTTAACAGCTCATCAACCCTTCGCATGTTATTCAAAGCCAGAAAATACTTCTTAAATTGTAAGAATTTGAAGAAAATAATGATAAACTTATACAAGTCCTCATAATTAACCCATAGCTAGGAAGAGAAGAGGTGCATTCATAGCTTTCGCAAGGGTATTTGCACATAATTGAATATATAACAAACCCAACTGGAATTGGAACTTAACTCTCTGATATCCACTTCCAAGTCATTATACATTAAAACAGCCATACTTACAAGCTTACAGCATCTGGTATTTCCAAGTGATCATCCATGGAGGTACTGACCATTGATTTTTCTTCAATGCAGTATAGCCGTTAGACAATCTTTTCGAAACTATTAAAACTGCTACAAGTAAAATAAAATGGAAGTCAAAAGAGTAGAAATGTTAAAAAAATTAAAAAACTAAAGTTCATAAAATATCAAGGATTCTATGTTAATTTTTAAAATAATAAAATAATATTTTATTCAAATATTTTGTTAATCAAATATTCTTTATTTCGATGGCCTATATTGTTTGTATTTATTTATAAATAAATGTTTATGCTGCACTTTGCTTAATGAAACCTCCCCAAAAAATAATTTATTAACAATATTTTTAATAAGACTAGGTACTATAAGCTGAAACTTAAATAATGCATTGCTTAAATAAATATAAGTAAATCCTGAAAATGTGATTAATCAGTTGATTAATACCTATTTTATTGTGAAAATAAGATGTGACATATATATATATGTATAAACTTATTTATAAATGGAACTTTGTCTGTGTGAGTGTGTATGCGTCTGTGTGTGTCCGAAATGGTTGAACCAATTTTCTTGAAAATTTACAAAGTTGTACTATAAGCATCTGCGAGTGTTCTTAGCTAGGTTTTGTGTCAAGGTAACCCCCGATAAATATTGAAAATCGATAATCGAAAAAATCGGCTTCTAGAAGGAATGGTCCGATTTTAATCAAATTTGATACACTCACAAAGACAAAAAACAATATTCAGAAGTTTCAAGGTTGCAGTTCTTACAATAGTGCAGAAAATTGATAATATATATATATATATAAAAGGCAAGATGTTTGTGTGTGTGTCTGTTTATCTGCCTGTATGTCTGTATTTTTTCAACCCTTTTATTTTAGTTTTTGCTTCGGGTTTGGCTCTAAGTAGGTATAATTGTAGTTCTTAGTCTCAGCCATGATACCATTTACTCAGAAGACTTATTTAGCCTTCAAAATTCAGTTTATGACAAAAACACTTATTTGATATCGATACCAGGAAATCAAAATTTGACTTACATCCATTCATTTTTCTTTCAGTCTACAGTTTCGCTTTAATTGGAAACAACTATTGCTTTTAAGTCATTTGTGCCAATGTCCAAAGAGTCTGAGCTCCAGGACCATGGATTAGTTTTAAAGCTTTCATTACACCCGAGCAACACTGGGCTATACTGTTAGTATATATATATATATAAATGCAAGTTTTGTTCAAAATGACAGTTAAGGAGATGCGGTTAAGCAAAATTAGATAAATTACATAATACAAATCTAATAGCCTCATCCACATGTCAAAAAGGCTAAATATAATGAAAGCATTTTTGATAAAGAAAAAGCCAACGATTAACAATATTAACATGGCCACAATGTGCTGACCATGTTTAGGAAATAAAACATTCCTATAACTCAAGATGCATACATAAAACAATTTACATAGTCAGTTAAAAGTAAAATGAAATTCATCCTTGGTAATGGCTGAAAAAGTGTAGCGAAAATCACTTGGATAAGTAAAACATTTAAACAATTTTCATATAATATATCTACTGAAAAAAACAATTGTAAGATCATATTAACAATTATGTAGAAAATTTAACCACAGCAATTTAACTCTCATTTTTAACAAAACTGGCATAAAAGAGTGATTGCTACCTAAATACACAATATATAAGTGGACATTGAAGTCAACAGTCAACAGACCTGATGATTGCATCTAGCATGAAACAATCTGTCGCCTCTGAGTGTTGACTTCAACATTCACTTTTATATTTACATCCGCTCTATCTCTGATACTGAGCACTTTAGCCTATAAATATGGTATATTTTAAAACTATATATATATACACACACACACTTTTCTCTCATTAAATACTTTCCACAAGATATTTAACAAAAATACAGTAAAAATTAGTTGCACAGAGAACATGACAGAAAATAATAAAAACACATAACAGAACAAACAGTATTCAAAAAACCACCAACACAAATCAGAACCATATGTAACTGCAGAACAAAGAATGAATGTCCCTTAAATGGTAGTTGCTTGCAGAACAATGTAATATACCAAGCAAATATATAACCCAATATATAACCCTTTCTATAACCCAACTTTTTCGATTATCGATTTTTGATATTTATTGAGGGTACCTCGACACAAAAGCTAAGAACACTCACAGATGCTTATAGTACAACTGTGTAAATTTTCAAGAAAATCGGTTCAGCCGTTTCAGAGTCTATAGGTAACGGGCACACACACACATACACACAGACAAAGTTCCATTTATAAATAAGTTTAGATTTAGATATATGCTAAGAATATTTTATTCAAATAAAAGATATATATATATATATATATATATATATATATAATGCTAAGATATATGTATATATATATATATAATGCTAAGATATATATATATATATATATACTAACAACTATAACATCTATATCTTAGCATATATATATATATGCTAAGATATATATATATATATATTAGCATAGTACCTGATGAAACTGAGTTCTGCTTAAACATAGGATATGTATATATATATAATGCTAAGATATATACATATATATATATAACGCTAAGATATATATATAATGCTAAGATATATATATATATATATATATATATATATATATATATATATAATATATATATATATATATATATATAATGCTAAGATATATATATATAATGCTAAGATATATATATATATTAGCATAGTACCTGATGAAACTGAGTTCTGCTTAAACATAGGATAATATGTATATATATATATATATATATATAATGCTAAGATATATATATATATATATATATATATATATATGTTAATATATAATGCTAAGATATATATATATATATATTAGCATAGTACCTGATGAAACTTTGAGTTCTGCTTAAACATAGGATAATATGTATATATTTATTAATACATACATTTGGCCCTGTTATACTGGATTGATCCCTATTCTATTTACATCTACAAATACTATCACAGCTTCCGCTCCGATGAGCTTAGCTCCCTAGTGTCCCCCTGCATAAATTTAGTCGTGCTACTAGACTAGTGGATAGGTCTCACCCTTTCACAATGAAACCAATCAAATGTAACTGCAACTTCTACGGAAATTAACGAATTTTAACGAAACTTGGTTATAAACAACCGACAATTTGAAATGAATTGTTTGAACATTATTTTTTTATCGATACTCGTATTTAAGTAGATATTTTGTTTTTTAATTAAATAGTATTATATATTTATATCTATCGTTTCAAATTGTCCGTTGTTTATAACCAAGTTTCGTTAAAATTCATTAATTTCCATAACATGTTTACATTTGTTGACATTAGGATACATTTCAGAGCAGATATGGTTGTTTGCGATGAATTGAAAATTGTGTTATATAGGCTTGATTAAAACCTCGTTTAGACTGGAAGCTATTCGTGGTCGAGCGGTCTAAGACATTGCCAGAGCAAATGGTAGCTTCCCCTATGTAAATAGGGGTCACAGGTTCGAATCCTGCCGAATGGCACACATTTTCGTAATAACAATTTATCGTAAATAATCAGGCCGGTAGAAATAAATATATAATACTGTTTAATTAAAAAACAGAAAATCTACTTAAATACGAGTATCAATAAAAAATAATGTTCAAACAATTCATTTCAAATTGTCGGTTGTTTATAACCAAGTTTCGTTAAAATTCGTTAATTTCCATAATACATATATATATATATATATATATATATATCTTTGAGTCAATAAGGAGCAAAGAAAAAATTTACGTCCAAAACATTAATTTAAAACAGTGCTCGATATATAATATAGAGCTGCGAATATTTATTATAAATTATAGTCTATAAAATGTACAAATTTTTATCCACTACAAAAAAAAAACAATTTGTACATGTTCTAAACTATAATTTATAATGAAAATATATATATATATAAAGTTTGTATCAATGATTCAAGAAAGATGCAAATAATATAAATCAGTTACTTAAATTATAATTACAAGTTCCTTCTTATAAAAGGCATAAATTAAAATTATCATTATTTAGATTTTAGATCATTTCTTCGAAAACCTCCAATCAAATAGTTCACAACTAATTTCATATTTAAATCTCTTGGAGACATCGCAGACAAATCTTTCTCATTCTTGTTCTTCTTATTTTTGCTATTTTTTAAATTGCCAAATTATATAAGTAGCATATCTACAATAAGTGTCTCACAATCTATGCATTTTTAAATTTGCCAGAATTTATTTCTGGTTATTCATTGTTAAGAAAAAGTATTTGATCAAAAGACTATTTGAAATTGCTGATAAATGAATTAATTGTTACAAGATTGCATAGCCATATACCAGAAAAATTGGCTGTCCAGAAATTGATTATCTGATTTCCATCAAGGCTTACAACCAATTGTGTTTCATTCCTCTACTGTTCAATGTCACTTCCTAAAAAAATTCATAATATAAAATATTGATTAATTTCGAAAAGACTGAGAAATCATTGAAAAACTAGCTTTTATTTGAAATATTGTACACAATGGGGCCACTTCAATTACTTTGGTTTCAACTGCCAAATTTGAGTTACTAATCAATAAAAAATAAAGGCACAAAGTTGCCTTTTTCAACTGATAAATTCATCACTTACATAGGAGGTCATAACGGATTGGTGGGGATGAATATCTCAAGTTATTAAGCTGGCTTATTTTAAATTTCTCACATAATATATATCAAAATAATCAAGTTCAAGCAAAATCTTTAATTCATGCAAAACATATCTTAATCAGAAATAACAGTGAGGATGATAATGTGCAATTTTCATTCGTTTATAAGTCTTACTTCTCAAATATTCTAAATTCTTGTAATTCTGGTAAATGAGTCAGAAAGTTCTTAGCACCTGTCCAACTTAAAAGGGCCCAAGTCAGAAAAGTTTCAGATCTGCAATTCATAGCAGGATGTTAAAACCCATCAGTTGCAAGCTTAGAAGTAAACATGACCAATGACTTGAGGCTAAATAAGAAGATCAGGCATAGCTGATCAGTTGTGGAAGTAAAAGAGATGAAATCAGAAAATAATGCTGGATGGTAAGACAAATGGAAGCTCAACTTATATGCATGAAGTTTAAGACTCAAAATGTCCTCTACTTCAGGTTATGTGTCCAAGCTGTATTCACCCTGGTTGGGGTTGAGCTGGCTTTTTCCCAATGGAGAAAGTTTCATTGGGATTTGTTTAAGGGCAGACCCCAAGTCCTGCACTGTTAGTTAACCTGTTATAGTGGAACATCCTGCCATTCCCGAGAATAGAATGCTCTACTTTATAAAAGACAGTAATGAGTGGTACGAAAACATTCACTATTTGATAGTTGATTCTACTCCGACCCGTCGCTTGCCTATCTGTATATTATTGTTAATTGTACCTTAGTACAATAAATCTGTATTTCTTATTCTTGGTGTGGAGTCCCATTCTTCAACTGATCATTTTATACTGTATTCCTTTTCGGGATATATCATAACCCATAACTGGAGAGAAGGGACAGATTAATACCTTTCCCAAGGGTACCAGTGCATAAGTGAATGCAGGGTGTTCAACTGGAATTCAAACTCGGCTCACTGATTTCTCTTTCCGAGTCGACATCTACTGCACCACAACGCACATCCGTCAATAAACACTTACAGCACCTGGTATTCCCAAGCAGTTACCCATCTAAGTACTGACCAGGCTCAACGTTGTTTAACTTCGGTGATTGAGCAAGAACCGGTGTATTCAACGTGATATGATAATAAGCTAAAGGTTGTGTAAAAGTAACATTAACATTAGATTTAAGGCTCCAAGATTCCACCAGTGATGGCTTAGTGGATAAAGGCATTGGTTAAGCAAAGCAAGTTATCTGGCAGTTCAATTCTTGGATCAAGTAGTGAAATCCTATAATTGGTTCAGTGGAAAAAACTAAAATATAAAAAATATCTTGTTGCGGAGATAACTCACTGTTTCCCACTATATCCCTTGCCTTCTGTATGTCGTGTGAGTATTAAATTATCTAGGCCCTCTTTCCTCATTATGCAACCCAAAAATTTAATCTTTCTTTTTCTTATTCGAGAAATCAGTTTCAGATGTGTGTTGTGGTGCAGTGGATATCAGCTCGGAACAAGAAATTGGAGAGCCAAGTTCGAATTCCAGTTAAATTCGTTGCATTCACTGATGTGCAAATACCCTTAGGAAAGGTATTAATCCATCACTTCTCCCACCAGCTATGGATTAAATTGCAGGGCAGATTGGGTTCTATAGCCTTGGTTAGCAACCAGTCTACCACAGAAAGTAATGGCAATCTACTGCAGGAAAATCTTCTGCTCCAGTCAGTCATGTCTTTTTCAAGACATGATTGCTCTTGTGTATATCACATATGATACTTAACTGACTGTTCAAAAAATTACTTGGTAAAATTAACAAATATGAGAGATCATTTTGCCTGGACACTGAAGAATTTAATCCTTAGTTCATGGACTGAATAAAGGGTTTGGTTAGGGTTAGGGTAGGTATGTGAATAAGGTCAGAGGGTACGACAGACAAAATTGTTTAATACCAATCGAGATGAATACACAAAATCACTGTCTAATAATATAATAAATTTTAAGTTTATCTTTCTGAATGTTTCATAGCCTGACTATAAATACATTTTAATTTTTATAACTTTAGCTATATTAGTTGTCATTCAGATTTTATAGATGAAACAATGTCAATTACCAACTTCTAATTCAGTGGATTTTCCCTACAAGTAAGAAATAAAGGCTAAATGTTAAACTTTTTAGTCTAACTGGTAAGACAGATGTCTTGATTGGTAGGGTACCAAAGCTGAGGGATGCAAATTCAAGTCTTATCAGAGGTTTTGCGTTCATTTTCACACTGCTAGTTAATGATCATAGACTGACAATCTGAGAGTTGCAATAAAAATAGACTAAAATTAAGATGGTAAACTAATCAGGTGTTGATAACTTGTAGGGAAGAAACATCTGTGGGTTTAAACAGTTTTATCAAAGTCCAGTAAAATATTCCTTTGGATATGATGAACAGAAACTGTTGGGAAAAAAAAAAAAAAGAAATCATAAAATAATTGGGAAACAAACCAGATTTATTTTTAGAGGGTAAAAATATCAGACATTGAAAAAAAGAGAAAGCACCACCTCAGATTAAATCTTAGTCATGATGACCCAAACCAAAATTCCATGGTTGACTATTCAACACAGCATAAAATATACTGACAAACTGAAAGATCATTGATACGTTGGGGAATGCCAACCATCTATAATCAAAGATAAAAGTTGATTTGAAGAAACAAATCAATGATCTTCAAGCAGACTCACCATTTAAATATCATTGACCGTACCCACCATTTGAATCGTCTATTCATTTAGATCTGCCTTGCACTATCTCTGACCATAATAACCGGCCTTTATGGGTTTCTTGGAATCTGTTTGCACTTGACCTTTGAGGCACGCCTGTATAACAAGTAACACGTCAGTCAGTGATATCAACAAGGAATTGAAATATTGAATTTTTAAACTTCATTTTGAATTTGGAATTAAATATTACACCCCATGTTTTACCTTCCCTTCAAGTTTAACTTGGGTAAAAAATAAAAAAAGATGATCAAGATTTCTTCCCTTTCTTGTTCACTCATTTGTGTATATAAAAGCCAATGTCCATTTCTTTTAAATGCACAAAACATGTCATGTTATGTATTTGTTCATTTGCAAGACCATATAAACATTTCATAGTTTGCATGCATAAAACCAAAACAGAGAAACTTATTTTTCCAGTCAGCAAAAGACAGATGAAATTTCTGGGTTGCTTAATGAGGAAAGAGGCTCTAGCTAATTTAACACTCACAGGACATACTGAAGGCAAGGGAAGTAGTGGAAAACAGTAAGTTATCTCCTCAACAAGAGTTTATACAAAAGAAGGACAATGAAGACTGGTAAAGGGTAAAAATTTGTAGAACAACAGGAAGTTGTAGAGAGCCTTGATTGCCTATATTTTTAAATAATCTGCCATATAAAGGCAAGAACCATTAAAAATGTTTGCATAAAATGGTATAAAACTAACATTTCTTTTTTGTAATCATTTACACTATTCACATTGTTTCGACTGTTGTCTTGATCCCTGTAGCCATATTCACAAATGTTTTGACCATTGTTCGCTCCAACCTTCTTCAGGTGATTTGAGTTTTGAACTGAATCCTTTATTTTATTCACCAGGGTTAGGGTGTTCTCATTCCAGTCACCTGAAGAAGGTCAGACCATACAACAGCCAAAACATTGTGAATATAGCAACAATGATGAGGACAACAGTCGAAACAATGTAAATAGTGTAAATAATTACAATACCACATCTCAGAAATATAGACAGATATTGAAGGTGAATATGACAACAAAGATGAGGACAACAGTCCAAACAATGTAAATAGTGTAAATAATTACAATACCTCATCTCAGAAATATAGACAGATATTGAAGGTGAATATGGCAACAAAGATGCGGACAACAGTCCAAACAATGTAAATAGTGTAAATAATTACAATACCACATCTCAGAAATATAGACAGATATTGAAGGTGAATATGGCAACAATGATGAGGACAACAGTCCAAACAATGTAAATAGTGTAAATAATTACAATACCTCATCTCAGAAATATAGACAGATATTGAAGGTGAATATGACAACAAAGATGAGGACAACAGTCCAAACAATGTAAATAGTGTAAATAATTACAATACCTCATCTCAGAAATATAGACAGATATTGAAGGTGAATATGGCAACAAAGATGCGGACAACAGTCCAAACAATGTAAATAGTGTAAATAATTACAATACCACATCTCAGAAATATAGACAGATATTGAAGGTGAATATGGCAACAATGATGAGGACAACAGTCCAAACAATGTAAATAGTGTAAATAATTACAATACCTCATCTCAGAAATATAGACAGATATTGAAGGTGAATATGACAACAAAGATGCGGACAACAGTCCAAACAATGTAAATAGTGTAAATAATTACAATACCTCATCTCAGAAATATAGACAGATATTGAAGGTGAATATGACAACAAAGATGCGGACAACAGTCCAAACAATGTAAATAGTGTAAATAATTACAATACCACATCTCAGAAATATAGACAGATATTGAAGGTGAATATGGCAACAAAGATGAGGACAACAGTCCAAACAATGTAAATAGTGTAAATAATTACAATACCTCATCTCAGAAATATAGACAGATATTGAAGGTGAATATGGCAACAAAGATGCGGACAACAGTCCAAACAATGTAAATAGTGTAAATGATTACAATACCACATCTCAGAAATATAGACAAATGTCGAAGGTGAATATGACAACAAAGATGAGAACAACAGTCCAAACAATGTAAATTGTGTAAATAATTAGAATACCTCATCTCAGAAATATCGATGGATATTGCTTTTTGGCAGTTAATAACATTGGGAAAAATGCACTAAAAAAAAAAAAATATGAAGATGCACTAAGAAAATCTGGCCATAAAAACATTTTACAATATAATTCTCAACCAAACAGACAAACAAAAAATGATAATACAAAACGAAACATGATCTGGTTCAACCCACCATTTAATTTAGAGGTAAAGACCAAAATAGGACAAATATTTTTTAAACTGATGGATAGACACTTTCCAAAAGGCTCAGAACTAAACAAAATTTTCAATAGAAACACAATCAAACTAAGCTATAGTTGCATTTAGATGATTTCATAAAAAAACAAAACGCCAGAAATTTAGATAGCATTCTACAAAACAAGACCACTAACAAAGAATGCAACTGCAGGGACAAAAATAAATGTCCACTTCAAGGACTTTGCAATACAAAAGAAGTCATTTGCAAGGCAAAAGTACAAGACTTAAATAGCCGAAATGAAATATATCTAGGATGAACCAAAGACACCTTTAAGACCAAGTGGTTCAATCACAAGTCTACATTCAAAACAGAAAACTTAAAAACTGTACAAAATTGGCTAGCCACGTGTGGAAATTGAAATCCAAATATGGAAAAGACCCAGACATAACGTAGAGTATAGTGAAAACAGCCAAGCCTTATAATGATGGAAAAATATGTAGACTGTGCCAAGAAGAAAAGTTAGATTATGCCATTCCTAAACAAAAATGAACTATTGAATGAAAGAACAGAAATTATGACTAAGTGTAACCATACTAAAAAACACCTATTAGGTTCATACAACCATGGATGAAAACATTATAATTTTTTGTAATTTTAAAAATTGCACGTTCAAAAATTCCCTGCCATGTGAGCGTTACAAAAAAAACACCATTAAGTGTGTGTTCTTAATAAAAAATGGTAAACGGTAAAATCAGTTATTGCAAATCACCTAAAGACACCACTCATGGTAGAAACCTAGGTCATGTAATAACTCATTTACAAATGGAAAATATTCTAAAGATCTACAATATAATTGTATTGAACACTTTTTAATACAAATGTGCACTGGCCTAATCTTATTATGACCAAAAACAAAGTAATTAAACAATCAATCAATATATATATATATATATATATATATATATATATATATATATAATATTAATTATAGTCATAACAACACCAATAGTAACAGAACTAACTCTGCCAAAACTAGTATTAATTAGGGCGAAACTAGTATTAAGTAGGGTGAAACTGGTAGGCTGTTGGTTCTTGCTTAGATTTTCTGTCTGTATATATAATAAAGTAGTATCCTTGGTAATTTGTAAGGTTAATTCCACAGGGGATGATAATTGGGTATTTTAGTCATTAATCCCTCTTTTTTACAAGTTTCATTAAAGACAACTGACAAGTTACTGCAGTTAAGCTTTTTGCTAAACTTTTCTTACATTCATACAAGCGTTTTCTTTTTTGGACACAAAGTGTGTAAAAATTGTCGAAAAGTTCTTCATATCCGAGCACTTTCAGCTATTCATTTAGCCATTCTCAAGAGCAATTTTTTATTTTTACACTTTTCATTTTTAATTTTTAACTGATTGTGTGGGTTGGGTTTTTTTATGTATGAATCTGAAGTAATAGGAATGTTTTATTTTCCAAACACAGTCGACACATTCACTCTAAAAGTTAAGGAATAAGAGTTTCTGCTAGTGGGCTTTTGTATAAGGAAGTGATGAATTGTGATTTTCTAAGCACAGCTTAGATGTAGTACAAGACCAAAAGTATGGGACACCTAGTGAGGATCAAACTCAATACTCAACTATAATGATTCTAGCAAGACAAGCTTTCTAACAATTACATCACTTCGAGGTGCCCAAAATGAAGTGATGAATGTGTTACAACTGAATTCCATGAAAATGTCTAAGTTTTTTTTGTTAAGTTTGTAGGTAAAGTTAATGACAGAGAATGTGGTTTTGAGATTATCAATGTTTTTTGTTTTTTTCTAAAATAAAAATATTGTCTACATAACAGACATATATATTTGGGTTTAGTAAGTTTTTTAAATATTGTGTGCTCTACATGGAACATGTAGTAGTTTTTTTGGTTTTTTTGTAATCAGTTCACCCCAAGCAAGGCACTATTGCCACTGGTGCAGAGGGGGTTACAAGTAAGAGGAGTGAAAAGAAAGAGAAATAAGATACAAGGGTAATGATAAGAGGGAGATGGGAATCAAGAGGACAAAAGATGGCAATTGACATTGCACTTAAATTCTTGGAGATTGCAGATCTCAAGGAAGGTATGGAAAGAAATTCCAAAGGCAGGAAGTGAGGAGAGAAAAAAAATGTAGAGTAGAAGAGGAAGTTACATTTGACTGTTTTCACTGAAAAAGGGTGGGATCTAGTTTTTAATTTAGACAAGTAAATTTTTGTAGAGAGGGCACCAAAGATATAAGCATGTCAGAGTAGAAGCCATGAAAATATTTGTAGAAAAGACAGAGGGAGGCCACATCCCAATGGTGAGAAGGTGGCTGAAGTCAAGCTTCCAAATCAGGATTGATTACATTCTAGATAACCTTTGAATTTGGTCAAGCACCTTGAAGTGAGTAGCAGGAATGTCCAACCAGATATGGCAACTATATTCAATACACAGATGAATGGTAGATTTGTATATGTGCAAGATGGATTCTGTCAAGAAAAACTTCCTGGCCTGATACAGCGACCCAACCTTCTTAGCAGTAGCTGTAGCTATTGATTCAATGTAGTCGTTCGACTTGAGGTTGGTTTTGAAAGTGAGATGCAGTGTATTGCTTTCCAATGAGAATTACTCTATGGTGATTAAAGGAAAGCAGCCTAGTTTTGGAAGCATTAAAATTTATGAGCCATTTCTTACCCCAGTCCACCACAGATGAGAGCTCCTTATCAAGAGCAACAACAAAGTTTACTTTATCAACCTTAGCAGATTTCTTATTGAGGCAGGAGTAAATGGTAGTGTCATTAGCATAGATGCCTACTTGTGAGCTGATTACACGAGGAAGGTCACTGATGAAAATCAGAAACGGCATAGGACCTTGAATAGAGCCTTGAGAGACACCTGCATTTATATGACAGAATCTGGAAGTATGCACATTTAATATCATCTTCAATGCATGATTTGATAGGAAAGATTAGATTAGATTGAACAAGCATCCATTTATGCCATAACCCTGTTGCTTGCACAGAAGGCCAACATGCCAAAACCTGTCAAATGCTTTCAAGATATCCAGGGCAACAGTTCGAGCTTTGCCATCATTATCAAGAACTGAGTATATATGTTTGTTGATGAAAGTTAGCATATCAGTGGTAGACATGGCAAAGCAGAAGCCATATTGTTTGTCAAAGAATAGGTTGTTGTCTGTGAACCATTTCGGCATTGATAATAGCCTCAAACACTTGGTTAAAAATTGATAGAAGGCTGATAGGGAATAATTAGGAGCTGAGGGTTCTCCAGATTTTTAAAGATGAGAACTACAGAGAAGGACTTCCAGCAAGCAGGAAAGCAAGAAGCAGAAAGGCAATAGTTGTAGAGTTTGGAGAGAGTAGGGAAGAGTTTTGGGGGCACATTTCTTTAGGATGACGACTGGGATTCCATCACTTCCATTTGCCTTATGGGGTCAAGCTTAAAAATTATGTTAGAGACCAGAGTAAGGGTTATGTATACATCACTCAGTTAAGCTTCAGTTCTATGTGGCAAGACAAGAGTGAGTACACCAGATGAGTCAAATGTGGTCGTGAGGACTGTAGAAATAGTAAATTGCAACAGTCAGTACTCACTTAGTTGAGGTTCAGGTTGCATCTGACAGCCTAATTGGTAGGTGGTTTATATAACAGCCTGGGAGATTCCATTCTGCATTCCAGGCAAATCTATTCTGTAGGCTCTGATTGGCAGATGATTCCGCTGTGGATATTGTGCTCAATAAATATCAGCACAATATCTACCCTATGACTGCTCAAGAGAGGGACATGTATTGAGTTACAAAAATTTATTTTTGTGTGCTAACTGGATGCTAGTTGGAAATATCCTTACAAAGGTGAGTTTCATGCTCTTAATTGTTCAAGGACCACAAATTTGTTGAATAAAGGAGAGATTGAGGTTTTACTATTGTTTAACACACTTTTACAGAGCCACCAATAGTCATTGGAACCAAACTTGCAGGCTGTTATGCACTATTTCATTCTATCCTGTAAGCAATGGTGGCCAAGCAAGCAGGAGACAACAGCCTTGCATCATTTAGGATTCTCTTGGACTCATTACAGGTAGAGCCAAAAAAGTACCTATTCAGACACATCTCTCCATTAAAGTCAGAAGAAATGATTCCTGTAGTGTGGTGGTGTTTTAACGTAACTGAAGACAGAACAAAACCTCTTTACTAGGCTTTACCAAACTAAGTTCACAGCCAATAGCAAAGGCAAAGGCAAAGGCAAGTAGTAAACGCAACACAAGAGCATGCAGTAAACGCAAGAGCAGGTAAACAAAATGCCGAAGAAAGAAAAGAACTCAGCCTTTTTAAAGGAAAAGGAACATGTGCAAAATCACGTGCAATAGAAATTTTTACGAAAATATAACAATCTCCCCCGACTAGTAAGAGAGATTGCAAGGTGTATATATTATTTTATTTATAAGTCCAGTCGCTGAACTGGTCTATGAGAGATTGCAAGGTGTATATATTATTTTATTTATAAGTCCAGTCGCTGAACTGGTCTACGAATCCTGCTAGACCGCCGTGGGGGCAGTTCACTATTCGAAGGACTGGCAGGTCTCTGGGAAGGCTGATTCTCTATTTCCTCCGCATTAAGTGTAGTGTCAACTGGACTTGTTTCAATCAAACGGGCCGGGTCTGCATTTGCAAGGTCGGGTCGAGTATTCTCAGCAGGACCCTGATGTTCATCAGAGCGTGGAAAGCGAGCCAAATGTCTTAGCGCCACTGAATCCTCCCGGCCGTCATCATGCCGTATTCTTGCATGAGTAGGGTTGGCCTCGAGGAGTTCCCCCACCTCTACGATCGGGTCATACTTGCTCCCGTTGCCAAACCATTTCAGCAGTACCCTTCCAGGTTCGCAGAGCCAAACAGGTAAGGCAGTACCGGTAGAAGAGTGCCTTTCAAATTTGAACAAGCGTTCGTGGGGAGTCACATTTGTACTAGTGCATAGTAGGGAACGAATAGAATTTAAAACATCGAGCAGAACGTCCTGCCAAGCACTAAGGGGTAACCGTTTAGATTCCAAGGCCAATAATATTGAGTGCCAAATAACGCCGTTGTAACGCTCGCACTGACCGTTGCCTCTTGGGTTGTATGCAGTGGTGTTACTGCACCCAACCCCAAGTCTCGTCAGGAAATTTCTGAACTCCTCGGACACGAACGACGTTCCTCTATCAGAATGGATGAAAGTGGGGAGTCCAAAAATAGAAAAAATATTCGTCAAGCACTTGATTGCGGTTTGCGAAGAACAATCACGGCACGGGAATGCAAAGGGAAATCGACTGTACTCATCGACGATAGTAAATAGGTAACGACATCCTTTCGAAGATGCCGGGACAGGCCCTTTGAAGTCTACGGAGAGGCGCTGAAAGGGAGCAGTAGAGCGGATTAGCGTATTATTAGTAGGGCTGGAAAATTGAGGTTTTATTTTTGCACAAGTTGTACACTCGGATGTCACGCGCCGAACTTCATCAATTGAGTATGGCATATTTTGTGATCGTATAAAGTGCCAAAAACGTTGAACACCAGGGTGTATTAATGAACTGTGTATGGTCCTTAGCTCCTCCAAGGAGGAAGCAGCAGCACCACACACTCTCGACAAAGCATCGGCAACGGTGTTTTCACTTCCGGGACGGTGTTTTATATCATACGAGAACGGGAGAAGCTCCATTTTCCACCGAATAATTTTATCATTTTTAATTTTTCCTCGGTTAGCTGGCTTATACATAAAAGATATGGCTTGCTGGTCTATTATGATAGTAAAGTGCTTCCCAACAAGGAGGTCCCTCCATTTTCGGACACATTCAACTATCACGTAAGCCTCTTTTTCAACTATGTGTAGGATGGGTTTAATGATCGGGAAAAGAATGCTACAGGCCTATCAGCCTGTAAGAGAGTGCTTCCTATAGCTTTCTCTGAGGCATCGGTTTCAATAGTAAATGGTAGTTCGTCGTCGATAACCTTTACAGATTATTCGGCAACGTCTTTCTTAAGTTTTTCGAAAGAATTCACAACTATAGGAGGCATGGGAAATTGTTTATTTTCAACCAGGGGACGAATTTTGTGTGAATACTTAGGTATCCATTTTGCGTAGTAAGAAAACATACCAAGGCATCTCTTTAACGAATTTGAATCCGAAGGAGGAGGCATTTGCAAAAGAGGTTTCAAACGCTCAGGGTCAGGTTGAATAGTTCCGTCACAGATTTGGTATCCAAGCAAATTGATAGAACGAAGCGAAAACTTTGATTTTTCTCGGTTTATTTCGAGGTTGTATGTTGAGGCAGCCTTTAAGAAACGTTCTAAGTTAGCGTCATGCTCCTCTTGAGTTTTACCACAGATAGTAATGTCATCAATGTAAGAAAAAGTTCCGGATAACTTATTTTCAGAAATAAAGGAATTCATAAATCGTTGAAAGGCAGAAACCCCATTAGTGACACCCATGGGTATTCGTTTGAATTGATACAAACGATTTCCAGCTTGAAAAGCCGTGTAAGGCCGATCTTCGGGACAAATTTCGATCTGGTAGTAAGCTTTAGACAAATCAATCGTACTAAAAATATGATACTGGGCAATTTGGTTTACGAGATCCTCAATCTGAGGCAAAGGGTACGCGTCAAGTAGTGTGAAATAAATGGTTAATGGTTTGGGAAAAATCAACCACCAATCGTTTCTTTCTATTAGGCGACGAAGTCACAACAATTTGAGCACGCCACGGTGAATAGCTGGTTTCAATGACATTGTCTTCAAGCAGTTGAAGAATTTCTTTTTCAATAAATCGGGCATCCTCCGCACGGTAGTTTCGGGATTTAGTAGCAATGGGTCTGCAATCAGGGGTCAGGTTTCGGAACAATTTTACAGGGGCACAACTGATCCTGGTTAGCGCGCAGATTTTTAAAACTTCCTGAGATCCACCAAAAGAAATAGTAATACCCCGGTGTAGTTTCAAAAACGGCACTCCGAGTATAATGTCCATACAGGAGTCAGGAAGCACAGTAAGGTCAATCTCTTTATATTCGCAACCATTGAAGAAAACGTTCTCGGTGCAATATTCAGACAGTTTAAGGGAAACGGCGGATGATGCCATAGAAATTACGGAGTTCCGTTTTAAAGTGGGCAGTCTCATTGTTTTGACAATACGGGCACTGATAAAATTATCAGAACTGCCAGTGTCTATAAGGGCAGTTAACTTTTTCCCTTTTAACTCCACAGTTTCGGTGATAGGAGGGCAACTATCACCACCTTTAGCACGGGCCCCTATGATAGCAGAAGAAGAACGTGAATGTGTCGGTAGAGTAGAACGGCAAACTTTAGAAAAATGCCCAAGTTTACCACAGCTTCGACATACCTTATCGCGGGCAGGGCAGAGGCGGCGGTCGTCCTTAAAGTGACGTCTCCCTCCACAGTTGTAACACTTGCCACGAACAGGAAGGGCAGCAGAGAACAGTACAGAGTCACACTTCATTGGAGAATCAGTTAGAGCAGAATTTTTAGAAATACCAGTGGCCTCCTTGGCAGAATCGGTCAACACATTTTTAATTCCAGTAATAGAAGTAACGGCGGCTGCTCCAATCTGGGTGGCATACGATTCCGCGCGAAAGTGAGCTTGTTCTAATGTGAGAAATATTCTCACATAACTCAGTGCTTAGGCAGTGGAAGGAAACAGTCAGACAAACAAGACATACCTGATAAAGGAAAACAATTTATTGTCTTGCAAAAACTGATTTTGCGGCTACTTCGAAGCCTGGTATAGTCCTTCTCGCTGCGTAGCTTGTTAGTTCCTTCGTCTGAGAAGGGTATGGGAAACCACGAGGAACGGCGGTCCGCGACGTACAGGAAATTCTGGGGTCAGCTTCTTCAGCAGTTCCATTCGGTCGAAAGTCGATAGTTCATAGAGAATTTTTCTCTCAGATGGATAGGCATTGGCCAAAGGGTTTCCTTATAAGAAAGGAAGGATGTCGAGATATTTTCTCTGAAAAGGTTGAGGCTGTTAGCCCAATGGGTCTCCAATACTATGGAGAGATGGTCTCGATAATGCGAGACATGAGGGAGCCAATTATCGGCCCCGCAGGTTGAATCTCGGCACGTTGATCTCCGAGGCTGTCCGTGCCAACCGAGCAAGCAAGTCGGTGCAAAAAAAAGGGAAAACCCAAAAAAAGGCGCGAGCCTCTTCCTGGCGTAAAGGCCCGCCTCAAGTCCAAGACGAGGTTCGGGTCTTCGGCCAATCAGGAGACCTGTTATATCTGTAAATTTCCAACACACTGCCAAAGGAGCAACGAAAAAGTAATGGTTATCCATTACTTTTTTTTTTTTTTTTTTTAGAATAAGACAATCGTATTAATTATCAGTTACTCGAAAGTAATTATTTTATTTATTTTCTTATCAAGGGGAATTGAACGTGCTTCTGTCTGCCACTATAACAAATTTATAACTAAAGAACCTGATTCTACCTAGATCATTAATATTGATAAACAGACTGCAGTCCCTACGAGACTAGTAAGATGTTTTTTCCGAACAATTTGGACAAATCCACTCTCCCAAAGTATCCTGCTGGACCACTCCTACACAGTCAAAGTGGTACCAATTGTCGCAGGCGTCACAACATACCATGGGAGAAGATCCATCGTTACCTGTTGGTATACAATTTGTCATTTACCTTGAGAAAAAAACAAAATCTATTTTTGTCCTGAACAGTTCTCAGGCGAATTTGGAGGAAGGCCTTACGAAGGTCTCCTAAAAGAACATAGTCGTTCTTTCTAAAAATCAACAACAAGTCCAGTAGCTGTGCTGTTAAGTTAACTCCAGCGTATGCTGCATCGTTAATTGAAACACCCCCCCGCCGTTTCAACGAACAATTAAAGACGGGGCGGATTTTCGTAGTGACCCCAAGACCCTCTTTAATAACGGGCCGGTGAGGAATCCAACAATAGTTCTTAAAGTCCCCAGGAGGAACAGAAAACGGTTCGACAATACCGCAATCCTCGTATTCTCTAAAAACTCGCAAATACTCGTCATAGAGTCCCTTCTTCTCCAAGGAATCTGCCACCCTATGCATTATTTTTAGGGAAGGCACATAATTAGAGTCCACCCGAGACAATTTATCTCGGTCCCAGGGCAGATCCACATAATATCTACCATTTTTCAAAACTATGGATTTCTTGAAGTCGTCAATTTTTTCTTCATCATAGGAAGATAAAGTTTCGCTCTCGTCGATTCCAATAGACTCGAGAGAGAGAAAATGTTCAATTCCGCGTTCAACAGAGGAATCCTCGAAAAATGGACCAAGTGGATCCGAATACGAATATACCGGACTTAAGGCACTGTCGATTAAGAACGACGAACATTTAGGCAAGGATTCAATAATTCGATTAAAGGGAGGGCACTCTTGCTTATCCTCCTTATAAATTACCGGCTTCAAAAAATGGTGCCCATAGCCGAAGGGAATGATTTCGTCAGAAATTCTCCATGCAGTCCCATTCAGACATTCAACCAAATGCGAATCCTTCAACTGCTGGATTAAATCCAAACCGACAAGGCCTTGTAGATCTCTACCGTTCAAATCCTCATAGCCATTACCGAGACGAAATCCTGCCTCCTTTATATTAGAGGTAATCTCATCAAATCTCGGCACTTGAAACTTGAGGTTAAGGTTGTCCGCAAATAAGGCAGAGAAGGGAAAAGGTTTTTGAGACCCCAATCTAATGGAGACATTAAGTTCAAGAAGGTCCACCGGCCTGGTTCCTATGAGGGTGTTAACCGGCATTATCACGGGTTTCGGTACTAATTTTTCCCGAGGACACAATTTTTTTAAAATAGCCCGAGAGAAAAACGATTTTTGACTTCCAGAGTCCAAGATACAGTGGAATGAGACGGGACGCCCTTCACCTTTCATGGACACTTTAATAACTGGAAATATACAATTTTCCAGGTCTGACAGTGTAGTCTTTCCCACAAAGGACTCTAAGGCCTTAGGGCACATAACCGTGTAATGGTTTTTCAGTCCACAAGTGTGGCAGGGATAGGGAAACCCTCGGTTTCCCTTACATTCTTGGTCAGAGTGACCACCCAGGCATCTGGAACAGATTCGTAGGTCCTTAGCTCGACGAACCTTTGATTCGTGGTTAGGATATTTTGGGCAGTCCTTAACGGCATGGTCTGCTGAATCACACAATTTGCAAACCCTTCTGCCTTCCCTAACGCTAGTCCGGGTATTTGTGGGATCCGTACCCTTTTTGGGATTGGAATTTTTATGGCTCGACAAATTGGGTCGAGTCTCAGATGAAGAAGAAGCAGAAAATGGCGGCTTGAGCGGGCCACTTTCCCGCCTTTTATCAACTAAAGGCGCCGCTTGCAAAAATTCAATAATGTCGAAAAGGTTGGACATAATTGCTAAAAGGGAAGGATAACGCTCCTTCGTTCGCGACATTAATTCCCTTCGAACGCTAACTGGGAATTTTCGGAACAGAATATGGGCCACCATTGACCCAGAAGTGGAATTTTCCGAAAAAAAATCTGTTCCAAAGGACTTGTCCTAACTCATATAAGTCAAGCTTTACTCGTTCTACACAAGTTTTAAGGTCATCAAATTTGGTTATTTGCACCGGTAGAGGAATTATTTCCTCAAAAATACGGTCCTTAATAAGGGAAAGATTCAGGAATTTTTGCTTTAAGCTATCCAATGCAAATGTGTAGTTCTCGGGGGAAACATCCAAATTAGAAATTAAGTCAAAGGCTTTCCCCTTCAACTTCGACTTGAGAATCAACATCTTGTCAGCATTTCCCAAGTTGGCTGTGCAGAATTCGAACCTTCTGAGAAATGTCCGAAATTCGAATTTATCGGCCGAAGGAGACCCGCAGAAGTTAGGGCACTCCAATTCCAATTTTAAATGTTGAAGAGAGGCAGGTTTTATATTTTTGCCGCTCTCTCGACTAGATTTTAGCTCAAATAATGTTTCCCTAATAGAGGAAGAAAAATTTTCGGAGTCATTACAAAATGACAACCGTTCCTCTTCGGGAGACTTTAAAATGATTTGGTCAAACAAATTATCCAAATCCCTCAGCCAACTCAGGATATCCTTCTCTCTTGCCTCAATGGTCGATAGAGAGGAATTACTATCCTTGAGCCAGCTTACCGTACATTGGATACGAAATTTCTTTGCTTCGATCTTATTAGTCAATTCCTTTAAGGCCGCCATTATGTCGCCCGAAAGGATACTAGGATAAGATACGACGCGAAGAGAGAAAAAACAGGTATTGTTACTGCTCAGTCAGTCAAAGGGAGGTAACTTTCCCCTTCCCCCACCAATTGGCAAACGAAAACTAATAATTAGGGGGAGAAAAATAAATTTTTTTTTTTGTAGCAGACAGGAAGCAATTCAATATATATAGCTGAAGAATAGCTAAAAAAAATCACACAAATAACTGTTCTGGAAGGGAATTATTAATTTGCAATCAGTTATTTAAACGTTAAACCAAAATTTACAACAGATTTTATGCAATAAGGTTGTAGAATGTAGCAAATTGTAGCTAAAATATCACATTTTTTTTTCAATAAAAGCTATAACTCAGCTTATTCCTTGCAATTAAGGCTATTTAAACGTTAAATTACATTCAGCAAGTTTTTTGCAATAAAAGCTATGACTTAGCTTAAAAAATCAATCAGTTTTTGCAATAAAAGCTATGTGAGAAATATTCTCACATAACTCAGTGCTTAGGCAGTGGAAGGAAACAGTCAGACAAACAAGACATACCTGATAAAGGAAAACAATTTATTGTCTTGCAAAAACTGATTTTGCGGCTACTTCGAAGCCTGGTATAGTCCTTCTCGCTGCGTAGCTTGTTAGTTCCTTCGTCTGAGAAGGGTATGGGAAACCACGAGGAACGGCGGTCCGCGACGTACAGGAAATTCTGGGGTCAGCTTCTTCAGCAGTTCCATTCGGTCGAAAGTCGATAGTTCATAGAGAATTTTTCTCTCAGATGGATAGGCATTGGCCAAAGGGTTTCCTTATAAGAAAGGAAGGATGTCGAGATATTTTCTCTGAAAAGGTTGAGGCTGTTAGCCCAATGGGTCTCCAATACTATGGAGAGATGGTCTCGATAATGCGAGACATGAGGGAGCCAATTATCGGCCCCGCAGGTTGAATCTCGGCACGTTGATCTCCGAGGCTGTCCGTGCCAACCGAGCAAGCAAGTCGGTGCAAAAAAAAGGGAAAACCCAAAAAAAGGCGCGAGCCTCTTCCTGGCGTAAAGGCCCGCCTCAAGTCCAAGACGAGGTTCGGGTCTTCGGCCAATCAGGAGACCTGTTATATCTGTAAATTTCCAACACTAAAGCCCTAGCACATTGAGTAGCTTCTGCAAGAGTTAGAGTGTCAGTTTCAAGGAGCCTAGCACGTATCAATGAGGACCGAAGACCACGAATAAATGCATCACGGACAGATTCATCCCTGTAAGTGGTGGCCGTTACGTCTTTAAAGCAACAGTCAGCGGCAAATCGATTCAAGGCCTGAAGGTATTGGTCGACAGACTCGCTTTCTTGTTGCAAACGCGTAGAAAGCAGATGTCTAGCATGAATAACACTTGGAGACTTGTCGTAGACACCTTTCAGTAAGTCAACAGCATGTTCAAAGTCAGAACAACCCTCGATAACGTCAGCAACAGTGGGACCAATGTTTAAATAGAGAACTTCGAGTTTATCAGGGTTTAATGAAGCAATAGTTGAGAGGTAGTAATTAAAGTTACGATACCATAATCTCCAAAGCTTGCTGGCCTGTGGGTCTGCCGAGGAAACGTCAAATTTGTCCAGGCGAATTATTTTCTCCATGAGGAAAATAGAAACTTAGTTCGGTAAATTGTGATGGTGTTTTAACGTAACTAAAGACAGAACAAAACCTCTTTACTAGGCTTTACCGAACTAAGTTCACAGCCAATAACAAAGGCAAAGGCAAGTAGTAAACGCAACACAAGAGCATGCAGTAAGCGCAAGAGCAGGTAAACAAAATGCCGAAGAAAGAAAAGAACTCAGCCTTTTTAAAGGAAAAGGAACGTGTGCAAAATCACGTGCAATAGAAATTTTTACGAAAATATAACATGTAGGCAATGGTGGCCGAGCAAGCAGGAGACAACAGCTTAGCATCATTTAGGATCCTCTTGGACTAATTACAGGCACAGACAAAAAGGTACCTATTCAGACATATCTCTCCATTAAAGTCAGAAGAAATGGTTCCTGTAAGCAATGGTGGCCGATAAAGCAGGAGAGAACCAAGAAGATGAATGTGATTTAAGTTGGAACTCCCTGGATGGGATAAAAGCATCACTGCCAGCTTTCACCCAAGAGGAAACCTCAGAAGTGCAGTTTTCAACGTGGAGACTAAATACTTTGTTTCAAGGTACATCACACAGGAAATCGCGGAACAACTCCCAGTTCACTTTCTGATAGCAGTAAGACATTCTGCTGGTAGAAGGTTCTTTGGCAAGCAGGAGTGAAGAGAGATATTAACAGAAACCACAGCATGATCAGAGTTGTAAAGAGAGTAGAGCTGCATGGCATGACATGAATCAGAGATAAAGGTGATGCAGAGATCTGGCAGGGAAGTATGTCCTTAAGATATACTGGGGAAGTGCATGGGGAAATCCACCACTTGCATGAGAGACTGAATGATTGTGAAGTTCAGGATATGAACAACAGCTAGATCAGTGACAAATTTTTCAGCCATGTAGCATGGTGGGCATTGAAGTCACTGAATACAAATATATTAGTGAACGAGTGAGAGGAAATGGTCTTATGTATATTATAAGAAGTACTGTCTAGCAAGGAACAGTCAGGAAAGGAAGGGAAGTGGTAGAGAAAGAAAAGATAGTGAACTGAGTTTAGTAGAGAGACAGAGACACATATAAGAATGGTCAGGAGATTCAAGAAAAATCAACCTAGCCAGATGGAGATGTTCGCTAACAAACGTCCCCCGTCCATCATGTGGACAATGGATTTCTTCTTCAAGAGGGGGAGTTAACCAGGAATCAAGAAATCAGAGAAAGGGTTTGAAGAGTTAAGATTGGTTTCAAAAAGAACTAAGATGTCAGGTGACTTTTCATGGAGGAAAGATTCCGCACTGCAAAAGTTGGTATGCGTACGACAGATGTTAGAAAAAAATTGTTGAGAGGCTTAGGTGTTTTTGTTTGGCTGGTTTAGCTTTGTATCTTTGAATGTCCATGTTCATTTCTGGGTTGTTTTGGTAAGGAGAAGCCTTGGGTAGAAGTGGTAGACTGTCATTGATTGCGACATGTGTAGGAACAGAGCTGGCACAGACTGCAGCATAGTGTGGCTTTAGGGTTGCCTTCTGGAATCTCTTGCAGAGACACCTATTCATGCACTTTATGGCACTGTAAGGACCCTAATATTATGCAACTGTTGATCAGAGCATCTGCTCTTGATGTGTCACAGAAGATATGGCCCCTAGCTACCAGTCAGCAGCTGCAAACAGAAAACTGCCAAACCGGTAACCTCAGTATGAAGAGACATCGCCATCAACCATGCACATCACAGAAAATTTGCAAGAGCATCAATATTAAGGCCTGGGAAGAAGAAAAGATTTGAAAACCCTTTTCTAAACAGAAAATAAGGAATGAGTCTCTGCTCAGAGAGGAGAAGTGTGAACTGGGTGTTAGGAAAGTCTATCTACTTAAAAAAAAGGAGAATTTTTTTTTCTTTACTAAGTTTAACTTAATATTAGTCAGCTAAATTCATCGAGAGAAATGAAAAATTAAATTCCCCAATTTAACAAGATCAATATCCATGTGCGAATAGGCACCTACTCTAATCTAGATCTGTCCCGAATGTGGGCATCAGTCAGTTAAGTGCCTTACGTGATACACACTTGGGTGATCAAGTCTCGAATGAGACATGACTGAATGGGCAGAAGATTTTTCCACATCAGGTTGCTATTATTTTCTGCAGTAAAAAATGTGCCTGAACAAGTGTCTTCAAAAAGGATCAGCTAGGAAACCCAGTAGATGTGTGTGTTTGGAATAAAAGTAACTAGCCATTATCTTTATCTGTATTGAAAAAGAGATATTTATAATAAAAACTGAATACCGTTTTTGGTGATTTTACTTATTCACACTCAGCACAAGATGTGTACAAAACTTTTATTAAACTAAAACAAACTTGAAATAGAAACAACAAAAAACAATGTTTCATAAGAATCACCATCACCGTCGTCGTCATTATGAACATCATCATCATCAGCAGACATTGCACGTCCACTGCAGGAAATGTTTCCTGACAATAGCATTATGAAAATATTGAAATAAAAAATAATCAATTCAAATGTTGTCGATTCCATTAAAAAATGTAAGTCATTTGATTCTGATGGGAAAAGCTTAAATTAATAAATAAAAAAAGTTTTGTTCACAAAACTAAAATGTTTTTATCTAATTTATTTGGATTTCTATATTTAATTTTTACAGTCACGTAGATTTCTTAGTCAAGGGAGATTCAACTCTTATTTCAGTAAAGTGGCTTAGGCAAGGAATTATATATATATATATATATATATATATATATATATATATTGATAAAAGCACTGGAAAACTAAATGAAAGTAGCTGAGTGACAAAAGATATTAAAATTTAAACTTTAATGTCCCTACATTTTTTAGTGTTTCTCCTTTTAGTGAACAGTTATAGACAGAATTTTCATTTATATTTTTCTACCTCCCCCTATATATATATATAATTCCATCAATGAAAACATTATAGTCTGATGAAGCCATTTTAAAGGAAGAAATGTGTTACATAAATTTATTTCCATTTTGTCTTTCTATTATCCAACATCATTTTCATATATACAAATATTTAGACCAGTACACATTTGTATTAAAAAGTGATCAATACAATTATATTATAGAACTTTTGAATATTTTTAATTTGTAAGCAAGTTTTTATGTAACCTATTGCAAATTGCCTGAAGGCACCAAATGGAAGAAACCTAGGTCGCCTAATAACTTGTTTACAAAGGAAAAGAAAAAAAATATATATATATATATATGTATGTATAGTGTTAAATTGTAATGAGGTTTTAGTGTTAAAATTGCTGTTTTTTTTTCAGTAGTTTGCTGATAGAAAGGCATTTTAGGCAAGCAGATATTTTTGCCATAAAGTGCTTAATATCAAGATAAAGATAGAAATTAACAGAATTAATGTGGGGAAATTTGCTATTTAGCTGAACAGTGTTATTTCAGTCATGCCAATTTTGAAGCTTCATAAAGGCGTAATTGTCATGTCTTTACTCTTCAGAAAAAGCAAAAGACCCTGAAGAGTGAAGACATTATAATAATGATTTCTCAAAACTTCAAACTCAGCATGACTGAAATAATACTGTCCAGCTAAGTGACAAACTTCCCCACATTAATTATATATATATATATATATTAGCCATCCACATACAAGCCTGTTTCACTGTATCACAGCTCATCAGTGTGGCTAAACACATCCACATGATTCTGGCCGGGATCGAAACTCGACCGACCGATTTAGTGTCAGTCGGAGTCACTACTCCCTAAGCCATAGGTGCATAGAATCAGAGAAGAGAAATTTTAACGTGTTGTATATAAGCAGTGTATACACATGCCAGTCACCGAAAGAACTCAATTCATTTCTGAAGAGTCACGCTTATATAGCAGAAGTGGAAACTGTTTTTAAAATTTTCTTCTCTAGAGAGCTCAATCATAAAGAGAGCATAATATATAAGTCATCCACACACACACACACATATATATATATATATATATATAAATTCCTCATGACTTATTTTGGTTTTCGTTCTGGTAATGTTGGCATAATATATTGTTATAAAACTCTAATAGATTGCTTATCTCTCTAATAGGAAACCGTATACCTGCTTTGCTGACCTCACAGTAGCATATGATCATATAAATTAAGACTTCCTCTTCTCATCCATTAGAAAGTGCCTTCTGAATCCACTGGACACATCAATCCAATAGAAGAATTGTATCAATCTGCAAAATCTTTCATGTCTGGTGAGGACAACAATATGGAAATATTTGAAATCTCCTTATGAGTACAATAAAGAGAAAATGATAGTACCAGTCTTTTTCATCTCTTCCTCGTCTATATGCCCTGCTCATTAATACTTTTCTCAAAGGTATTTGCATGTAAATGAATCCAACAAATTCAACTGGAATTCAAACTTGGCTCTCCAATTTCTCGTTCACAAGGCACATGAAATAGAAAGTGTATATTGAATCCACTGCTAGGTCAGTCACTTAGAAAGTTGGTTCACTGAGTTATGCTAGACAATTTTTCTCCCCTAAAAAACCTGAATACTTGAGTCTTGTTTTTAAATAGCTTTGTCAGATCAAGACTTTTATATGCTATGCAGGTTGCCAAACCTATTCAGAAATATCTGAACTGGCAGTTATATACAACCAAGATCAATAGATGGAAGGCAGAGGGTCTTGGCAAAGACCATTCTTCTTTGGATCTTGCAGACAGGCATTACAAACTCACAAAGAATTGTATCAAATGACAGAAACCACATGAACTGACGACTATTAACAGCGACAACAGCTAAAAGGGATAGCACATATAACTAAAAAAAAGTAATGGCATAATGAAGATGTTGACAATTCCACACAACTTCAAATAAAAGGTTGGGAAGAAAACTCCCACCAGTACTGGAAAGAGCAATAACAGTTAGGGGATTTCGTAAATCTATTTTCTTGTAAAATTGATTGAAGACATAGATTTTATCAAACTCAACTAAAGACAGTACTGGTTACTCAGTCAATGAATACTAAATTTTATCATAGAGGGAAATAGCTAATATTATCATTAACATTATCAATGTTTCATGTCTCTCTCTCTCTCTCTCTATATATATATATATATAGAGGTATATTTGTCAGTCCATAAATGGTTAAGATAATCCAACAAGATTTTCTAATATAAATTATTAATAGGCAAATCCATATAGAGAGTTTGATGGGTGTTAACCAAAGCGATCTAAGACAGTCAAAATAACTTCAAACGGATACTACCCATATTTGGAACTGGACTCTCTCTCTCTTTTCTTTCCTACCTCCTTCCCCTTACATTTATTGTCATTTATTTATTTGTTTGTAATCTTATGTTTATTATTATTATTTTTATTATGTTCCCTCTTCATTTTAAGAAAATGTTCATTCCGGCAGAAATTTTATGCCAGATGGAGGAAATATTGTAAAAGAGTCTGATGATATGAGCTAGTTAAGCTCATTGAAATGAACTATAGTTTATAACTAATATGACATGTTGAGTTTGCCTTTATAAACTATATATATATATATATATATATATGAAAGAGAGAGAAAGAGAATTAATGTAGAGAAGTTTGTCACTTAACTGAGCAGTGTTATGCATACTTCAAAGTTTTGTGAAGGCATTATTGGGATGTCTTCACTCTTCAGCGCTTTCCTTCAACTGCTGTCCAGCCTTTTTCTTGTTTATATAGAGCTTGATGCAATTTAATATTTTTGTACATGAGTTAATTACATTTTATTGCTTTCTGTTGTGTTGACCTCATTTTAATGCACTTAAGAAGATTTCTGCTTAATTGATTTATATGTGTATGTGTGTGTGATGGTATTTACCTATTTGCATATGTTAGTTATAGGAGAAATAAAGTGTGGAATAAAGAGTATTGATCACATGTCATAGAACAACGCTATAAAAACAATATAGAGTCACCAGTTTGGTTTCAGTTGCCTTTAATCCAGTGTTTTGCAACCCATGCCAGGGCTAAAAAGTTGAAAGACATCAAAGTAAGATGGGTTAGAAAATGAAATAACTGACCTCTTTCTAGTTTCAGCTGTGAAGTTATAATGAAAATATTTGTTATGGCAGACTCCAAACAATTAGAGAATTTGATTCTCATTGAAATTTCACAAATTATAAAAAAAGTTTTTATAACCTAAAAAGAAAGGAAAGAATCAAATTTCTGTCCATTAAAATTTCTGCCCATTAAACTTTCTGTCTATTAAACAAAAGTAAGATGAATCAATTATACAATATCTTCACAGATAAAGAGAAGCTAGCAGATTCTGCACATTTGAAAAACTGGGAACTCAAGGTTTGACTATTAAGGATAAATCTATTCAATTACAGTCGATTGAAGGTATGGCTGATACACTTCATAAATAGAAGATATTGGGACAATTACAATTGAATAATTTGTCTTCAACTGCATGTGTGGAAGTTATACAACAGCTGGAATTTATAAAAATGTTTAATTCTATTGAAGAAAATATTGGAACATACAGTATGCAAAAGGAAATACAATATCACATGTTGAGCTGTCAAGGTTACAATTTAATAAGAAAAAAAACAAAAAAAAAATGGAAGAAATATTAGATTAGTTTGAAATTGACATGTTATCTCTACAGAGATTGGCATCTACACGATCAGATATTAAGCAAAATTGCTGAGAGATTAAGAAAAAAACAGTTGGAGTAATTGATCGAAAGCTGAAAGACCTCATAAAGAAATAAGATATAAATTAATGATGAAAAATGGCATTATATGTAATGGAGATGTGATAGTACCACCAGAAACAGTGAGAAGAGATATGTTTTAAAAAAATGTATATGATTAAGTGCATTATGGGATAATGGCTACGCAGAGGAGATTTAAATAGGAGGCATGGCGGCCAAGTTATTATTGCAATATAGAAAGATATGCACATAAATGTAAAAAAGTGCAGAAATAAAAGATTTTTGATAAAAATACACTTATGGCTTAAAGAAGCGAAACCATGACCTTGAGTTTATATGAATGTGATGCACACATTAATTGCAGGGAGCTATTTCTCATATTAATAGACTCCATTTCTGGATGGCCTGAAGTTGTTAAAGCTAAAGACAGAAGTACAACTGCTACAAAGCAAATATTAAGAGTGATATTTTCTAGAAATGGGGTCCTTAAAACATTGGTATCAGATAACATATCAGAATGTTATGATGGAAGAATATCTTGACAAAAAAGAAAGGATGAGTTCTTCAGATCAGGAAAATGTAAGAGAAGACAAGTATGCAGATGATAACAGGAGTGACTCAGACAATAGAACAATAAAGTGTTTACTGATGTCTAATGGGAATGGAAAAAAGGATTTTGCCTAGTTGTATATGCTGGTTATAGGAGAAATGAAGTATAGAGTATAAAGTCAGATGGGAGGAAGTTAACTACTGATCACATGTAGAACAACAAGCAACAATATATATATATATATATATATATATATACTTACAATTTTTGGAATCCGTAGTGTGATACAGATTCCAAAATACTGTAAGTGTATTTTTGCTCTACTACCTCAGGATAGTACTGAACATTTTTTGTTACTTAGTGCCTTAGGATATATATATATATATATACACACAGGATATGATTGGTGAAATTGTCATCTAAATAAACTGAGGAATTGTTAAGGGGGTTGCAGTCTGGGGAGTTAGGTGGCCAAAGGGGTGACATCACCCCTTACATCTGGCCACCTAACTCCTCAGAAATTGCAACAGAAATTGTCTGACAGCCATGACTGGGTTCTCCTGCTTGTGTGTTATCGTACAGAGTCCTGTTGCCTAACATAGGGTCTTCCAGTCTTGACCCAGGGAAGGATAATCTCTTCAAGGCACTTGATGTAGGCTTTTTTATTGATTCTGATGTCCAGTGGGAAGATAAATGGAAGTATAACATTGCCATCACTAGTGATTGCTCCAAACACTAAGGTGTTAACTGGATATGTCATCCAACTCTTTCTAAATTCTCTGCACTGTCCTCAGATTAACACTCAAACACTCTGAATGTTCATATTGGAGCTTTTGGTATGAATATCAAGCAGTGCAGCATTCCATTTACAAATTCCTGGCAAAGTTTATTGTGTTTTAGTGCTCTTTTTCTCACAAATGTTGCTCAACTGACCCTATTATGCTGTGCTGTTGACAAAATCAGAAAGAAACAATGCGAAAATATAAAATAATAACAATTTACACATTGAACACTCTGTGTGTGTGTGTATATGTGTATATATATATATATATATAATATGATAAATATATTAATATCAGGTTGTTAAAAAATAATGGCCAATTTCAGAAACAATTTTATTCTTGAAAAATTAACTGTATAAACATTGAAATTAGTCAAAATAAAAGCCTTGAGCATCTATGCATCTCTGTCATCGATCAATAAAATTATAATTTATTGTTGATAAAAAGTTATTGGCTGTGATGCAACAAAATATTTGAAAGCTGATTCCGCCTCTGGTTGGGATCTAAAAGTTTTACCATTTAAATGTGCTTAAAAAATGATAATTAGTGGGTGAAATATCAGGAGAATATGAAGGATTTGGTTAACTCTTGTAGCCCAAGTCTGTGAATTTTTGCAACATGTAGCTGCGCATTGTTGTAGAGCAGAATTGGACCTCATCAATTCACCAATGCAGGTCTCATTTTTTTGCAGGCATGCATGCATTTCAGTTGCAGGAAACCTCTGCATTAATGCTCTGATAAGCTTCCAGAAAGCTGTAGGGGATAACACCAATTGCAGACAACAAGACAGTCACTATAATCTTTTGCTGATGCAACTTTGACTTTGGGAAATGTTTGGGGGGAGGCTCATCACAATCTAGCTATTGATCTGATTGTTTACAGTTATCATAAAGGAGCCACTTTTCATCAGAAGTGATTATTTGGTCAAGAAAGATCATTGATGTTATGCAGAAAAAGCATCGAGCACACTTCAAAACGCCTAAAATTTTGATTGTCACTGAGATCATGGGGAACCCATTTATCAAGCTTTTTACCTTGCCAATACTCTGTTGCAGTGCTGACACCAAGCACCAGAAGCATTTCTCTGACACTTTGACGTGGGTTTTGCTCAACAACTGTTTGCAATTGTTTGTTGTCAAGACTGCATGACTGTCCGCTACTTTTTTCATCTTCAAGGTTCTCATCACCAGCATGGGATTTCTGGAACCACCTTCGTACTGTCCAATCACTTGTGGTCCCATCTCTTCATGCTTTGTTGATATTGGCAGAAGTTTAGGAGGCATAATGCCAAAGTCTGAACTCATGCAAGAAAAGTAAATGAAGATTATGTTTTGTCATGTCCATAATTAAGGGCTTCTGTGCTTCAAGAATATTTCTACCAAAAATAAGTAAAAAATTATTATAGAGCACACATTAATTATTATGTATACCAAAATACATTTAATATATACTGTGAATGTTAAAATAACTTTACAAAGTACTACAATTCAAGTAGCCATTATTTTTGTAACAACCTAACACAGTAATATCTAAATCTGTTATGCAGAAGTTTCAGCTTATATTATGCCTCAGATTATATTTTATTATTTGAGCACACACACACACACACACATGTGCATGTGTGTGTGTGTGTGTGTGTGTGTGTGTTTGCGATGATAGAAAGAGAGAGAAAAGAGAATGCCTTTTGATGGCAGATGCAAGTCTCCTTGAGAGCAACACACTGCGCTTCCTTGACCTCATTCTCTCAACCAATCTCAAGTGATTTGTTGCTAGGAAGTTTGGGTCTCTATGTCAGACAAGAAAGTCTTTCTTGTTATAATCTATTTTGCACATTTATAAATCTACTGTTCATCTGTGCATTGTTCCATATCTGGTTGGGTGTTTTTGCTATTCATCTTGAGGTGCTCGACAAAATCCAAAGAAGGATCTGCAATGTAATCACTCCTGATTTGGAATCTCGACTTGAGTCACATTCTCATAGATGTAAATATTTTCATGGCAACTGCTCTGATGATTTTTTTTTCCCTGGTGCCCTGACCACATGAATTTAAGTGTGCTACTAGATTGGCATTTAGGTCCCTTTCTTTTATCATTGAAATATTTAAATGTAACTACCTCTTCTACTCATTCAGTTTCTTTTATTGAACTTCTTGCCTGTGGAACACCCTTCCGTTAACTTGCTTCTCTGATAGTTACAATCTCAAAAAATTTAAATGCAACATTGATTACCATCTTCTATCTTCTTAAATCTTATATATCTTTTATCTTTTCCTCAATGCCCCCAGTACTCAGTCTTTTTTATCACTGTCATCCCCAGTGCACTAGTGGTGGTCCAGCCTTGCTCGGGATAAAATGGTTAAAAATAAAAAAAAATATTTTACCCTCCACAACTTGATGCCAAGGGTTAAACAATTTTTTTTTCATAAGTGAACATACATAAAACATGATTGCATGAAGGCAGTTCTGACTCTCATGGCTGAATGCTACACCCTGACATACAATCACTAAGGTATCTCTTATAATAATATCTTTTTATAATATATGAATACAGATTTTGAGAGACAATCAAAAGGTAGGGGGTTGCTGAATCAGGTGTGTTTTATAAATGTAAGAACAGGTGGCTTACAGCCGTACCATCTTGAAACAACAGTTCTTATGCAATCACTGAAGTTAAGTAACATCAAGCATACTCGGTATCTAAATGGGTGACTGAGGTGATGTAAGTTTAGAAATATGGCTAGCATAATCAATAATGGCTTGGAATTTGAACTCAGCTCTTCAAATTCCAATATCAGTCACATTTGTCATATTCACTTGTGTGTGTATATACTTTTGGGAATGACATAAATCTACCTAGTCACCCCCACCTATGGGTTGTTTAGTAACATTTGTATCAATAAAAATTATTCTCAAAAAATCTAAAAAAAATTTTCTGGCTTTAAAATAACCAGCAAACAGTTGATAAACTGTAAAAAAAATAACCAATTGGTAAAGGAAAAACAGTTAAAAGGAATTGAATTATGAGAATAAGAAGGATATATAACAACTGATCTTTGACTTGAAGAAGTTAAGATTGTAATGTTCAGAGAAGCATCTATGTGGGAGTCTGTTCTACAAAGTAGCAGTTCTTGGGAAAGATTTCCCTGATAGAAATTTCCCTCTTACATTTGAAATACATAGAAATTGAGGGTGATTAACATTTCAGTTAATGTACTGTTTGGGTGAAATTGTATAAAAACAACAAATGTAAGGATGTTCATCTGAAAGACTAACGGAATAATCATGCGTAGATTTCTAAGTGCATTGATAATATTGAAATACTGTGTCACAGACTGACTTTTTCTCCACCTTTTTTAATAACATAAAATCATTTTGTGTTTGGAGGTGAAACGCAATGGTTTTGACATCAAATAATATATCTAAAGGTTTCAAATTTCAGCATCATTAGCGTTACAACATTTTTAGGAATTTTCCAGAACTGATTTGAGTAAAAATGACAAGAAAAATCGAATCCAATGACACTATTGAGGGGAGAGATGAGTGAGAAATGCGATTTTTTTTCTTGCCAAGTAGAAATCAAGCCATGTTTGTGTGTGTTTATAAGGTGTAACTCTATTGTGATAAAGAATGACCTATTGACAAAGAGAAAAGTATCTATTGATTAAGTGTAGCCCAAATATATGAGAATAGCGAGCTGGGTTTTTTGCTTGGGGTTAAAACTATAAAAATCAGTACAAAAGTTTTTTTTTACCTCCTCTAAAAGGAAAAGCATTGAAAGTCAAATTCAAAGGAACAAGGACAACAGTATATATCCAGACTTGTTTGATTTTTTTGTATTTTTGTTTTTATTTGCCTTCACTTGACTGGCTACAAGATGATATCAAATATGAAGAGTTATTGGAAAAAATGACAGACCAATATTCCAACTTTGCCTTTTATTCCAACTTTGGCTTTTACCTTTAACTCTCAAATCTGAAAATTGCCTTTTGTGAAATTTAAAAAAAAAGAAAATAGATTTTTTGATTTTATTAAAAATCAGTCCACTTCTTTTTTTCATTTAGATCTACTTAATACTAAGTCACTTGTCACTAAGCCACTATAATGGGTTCAATTCTTAGGTGAAGCTCTAGTTTTGTGGCCTTATATCAAACTAGAATATGTATAACAAATATTTAGAACATTTTAAAATAATGGTAAACAAGTTAGTCATACTCAAAATGTAGTGAGTTTGATCCTTACTGAGGGCCTTACTTTTGTGTCCTAATGCTAGGCATTCGAGAGTTTTAGAAATACGTAGATGACTTGAAGTCATTAACAAATATTGAAAATCTGAATGGAAAATGACCTTTTATAGTGTTTTGATTATTTTTCTAAAATTTACTTAAATAATCAAATGTCAATAAACCTTCAGAGACATTTATTTTTTACTCAAAATCAATAACTGTTTTCACTTTGGAAACATTTCAATGATTTTTTTTTTCATATAGAAAAATTATTGTGCAAGCATTGCCTGCCTGCAAGTGTCATTAAAAAATAATATCTAATTTCTTAAAATGCACCTGAAACATACTTAAAATTGTTCAAATGTGTAGCGCATCAAATATACAGTAACAAACCTGATATGCAAATATTCTGCGAATTCTGCTTTTATTATATTTTATTTTTACTAAAACCCAAATTTAATTAAATTTTATTTTGGCAAATTCTGTTCTGTGCTTTAAAAAGCTAAGTTTCTTCACAATCTCATGAGATGATCTGCATTTAAGTTCTGGTTCAAACTTATTCCAATGGTATCAAAATTCTGATTTTTGCAAAGTAAATACTGTTATAAAGTGAGCTAAAGTGACTTAATAAAATCAAATTTACATAATCTTAGAAAATCTTAAATAAAATAATTCTCTTTTGTGGAGTTTTATAAAGCTGGATCATTCCACATATTTTCAGTCAAGTATTTTCATCACTTCATAGTTTAACTGAAGGTTTAGCTCAATTTAGGCATTGTTTTTTCCAAACTGTTGCATTTGAGAATATTAAATGTCCCTTTGATTTTTTTGTCTTGTCAGCAAAACCCATTACATGATCTGAACAGTAATTTTCTTATATTAAAACAAAACAAAATTATTTTCATTTTTTTGTTCTTCCAAACTTTATTTCATGTTCCAACCCAAAGATGATCAATGATTCCACTGACTGTTTTAATTTATCATCAGCAACAACAAGATAGATAGATAGATAGATAGATAGATAGATAGATAATGAACTGAGATAGATAGATAGATAGATAGATAGATAGATAGATAGATAGATAGAGAGATAATGAACTGAGATAGATAGATAGATAGATAGATAGATAGATAGATAGATAGATAATGAACTGAGATAGATAGATAGATAGATAGATAGATAGATAGATAATGAACTGAGATAGATAGATAGATAGATAATGAACTGAGATAGATAGATAGATAGATAATGAACTGAGATAGATAGATAGATAGATAATGAACTGAGATAGATAGATAGATAGATAATGAACTGAGATAGATAGATAGATAATGAACTGAGATAGATAGATAGATAATGAACTGAGATAGATAGATAATGAACTGAGATAGATAGATAGATAATGAACTGAGATAGATAGATAATGAACTGAGATAGATAGATAGATAGATAGATAATGAACTGAGATAGATAGATAGATAGATAGATAGATAGATAGATAATGAACTGAGATAGATAGATAGATAGATAGATAGATAGATAGATAGATAATGAACTGAGATAGATAGATAGATAGATAGATAGATAGATAGATAATGAACTGAGATAGATAGATAGATAGATAGATAGATAATGAACTGAGATAGATAGATAGATAGATAGATAGATAGATAATGAACTGAGATAGATAGATAGATAGATAGATAGATAGATAGATAATGAACTGAGATAGATAGATAGATAGATAGATAGATAGATAGATAATGAACTGAGATAGATAGATAGATAGATAGATAATGAACTGAGATAGATAGATAGATAGATAGATAGATAAATGAACGATAGATAGATAGATAGATAATGAACTGAGATAGATAGATAGATAATGAACTGAGATAGATAGATAGATAGATAATGAACTGAGATAGATAGATAATGAACTGAGATAGATAGATAATGAACTGAGATAGATAGATAATGAACTGAGATAGATAGATAATGAACTGAGATAGATAGATAATGAACTGAGATAGATAGATAATGAACTGAGATAGATAGATAATGAACTGAGATAGATAGATAATGAACTGAGATAGATAGATAATGAACTGAGATAGATAGATAGATAGATAATGAACTGAGATAGATAGATAGATAGATAATGAACTGAGATAGATAGATAGATAGATAATGAACTGAGATAGATAGATAGATAGATAATGAACTGAGATAGATAGATAGATAGATAATGAACTGAGATAGATAGATAGATAGATAATGAACTGAGATAGATAGATAGATAGATAATGAACTGAGATAGATAGATAGATAGATAATGAACTGAGATAGATAGATAGATAGATAATGAACTGAGATAGATAGATAGATAGATAATGAACTGAGATAGATAGATAGATAGATAATGAACTGAGATAGATAGATAGATAGATAATGAACTGAGATAGATAGATAGATAGATAATGAACTGAGATAGATAGATAGATAGATAGATAATGAACTGAGATAGATAGATAGATAGATAGATAATGAACTGAGATAGATAGATAGATAGATAATGAACTGAGATAGATAGATAGATAGATAATGAACTGAGATAGATAGATAGATAGATAGATAATGAACTGAGATAGATAGATAGATAGATAGATAATGAACTGAGATAGATAGATAGATAGATAGATAATGAACTGAGATAGATAGATAGATAATGAACTGAGATAGATAGATAGATAGATAGATAGATAATGAACTGAGATAGATAGATAGATAGATAATGAACTGAGATAGATAGATAGATAGATAATGAACTGAGATAGATAGATAGATAGATAGATAATGAACTGAGATAGATAGATAGATAGATAGATAATGAACTGAGATAGATAGATAGATAATGAACTGAGATAGATAGATAGATAGATAGATAGATAATGAACTGAGATAGATAGATAGATAGATAATGAACTGAGATAGATAGATAGATAGATAATGAACTGAGATAGATAGATAGATAGATAATGAACTGAGATAGATAGATAGATAGATAATGAACTGAGATAGATAGATAGATAGATAATGAACTGAGATAGATAGATAGATAGATAATGAACTGAGATAGATAGATAGATAGATAATGAACTGAGATAGATAGATAGATAGATAATGAACTGAGATAGATAGATAGATAGATAATGAACTGAGATAGATAGATAGATAGATAATGAACTGAGATAGATAGATAGATAGATAATGAACTGAGATAGATAGATAGATAGATAATGAACTGAGATAGATAGATAGATAATGAACTGAGATAGATAGATAGATAATGAACTGAGATAGATAGATAGATAATGAACTGAGATAGATAGATAGATAATGAACTGAGATAGATAGATAGATAATGAACTGAGATAGATAGATAGATAATGAACTGAGATAGATAGATAGATAGATAGATAATGAACTGAGATAGATAGATAGATAGATAGATAGATAGATAGATAGATAGATAATGAACTGAGATAGATAGATAGATAGATAGATAGATAGATAGATAATGAACTGAGATAGATAGATAGATAGATAGATAGATAGATAGATAATGAACTGAGATAGAAAGATAGATAGATAGATAATGAACTGAGATAGATAGATAGATAGATAGATAATGAACTGAGATAGATAGATAGATAGATAGATAATGAACTGAGATAGATAGATAGATAGATAATGAACTGAGATAGATAGATAGATAGATAGATAATGAACTGAGATAGATAGATAGATAGATAGATAATGAACTGAGATAGATAGATAGATAGATAGATAATGAACTGAGATAGATAGATAGATAGATAGATAATGAACTGAGATAGATAGATAGATAGATAATGAACTGAGATAGATAGATAGATAGATAGATAGATAATGAACTGAGATAGATAGATAGATAGATAGATAGATAATGAACTGAGATAGATAGATAGATAGATAGATAGATAATGAACTGAGATAGATAGATAGATAGATAGATAGATAATGAATTGAGATAGATAGATAGATAGATAGATAGATAGATAGATAGATAATGAACTGAGATAGATAGATAGATAGATAGATAGATAATGAACTGAGATAGATAGATAGATAGATAGATAGATAGATAGATAATGAACTGAGATAGATAGATAGATAGATAGATAGATAATGAACTGAGATAGATAGATAGATAGATAGATAGATAGATAGATAGATAATGAACTGAGATAGATAGATAGATAGATAGATAGATAGATAGATAGATAGATAATGAACTGAGATAGATAGATAGATAGATAGATAGATAATGAACTGAGATAGATAGATAGATAGATAGATAGATAATGAACTGAGATAGATAGATAGATAGATAGATAGATAGATAATGAACTGAGATAGATAGATAGATAGATAGATAGATAGATAATGAACTGAGATAGATAGATAGATAATGAACTGAGATAGATAGATAGATAATGAACTGAGAGATAGATAGATAGATAATGAACTGAGATAGATAGATAGATAATGAACTGAGATAGATAGATAGATAATGAACTGAGATAGATAGATAGATAATGAACTGAGATAGATAGATAGATAGATAATGAACTGAGATAGATAGATAGATAATGAACTGAGATAGATAGATAGATAGATAATGAACTGAGATAGATAGATAGATAGATAATGAACTGAGATAGATAGATAGATAGATAACAAACTGAGATAGATAGATAGATAATGAACTGAGATAGATAGATAGATAGATAATGAACTGAGATAGATAGATAGATAGATAATGAACTGAGATAGATAGATAGATAGATAGATAATGAACTGAGATAGATAGATAGATAATGAACTGAGATAGATAGATAGATAATGAACTGAGATAGATAGATAGATAGATAGATAATGAACTGAGATAGATAGATAGATAGATAGATAATGAACTGAGATAGATAGATAGATAGATAGATAATGAACTGAGATAGATAGATAGATAGATAATGAACTGAGATAGATAGATAGATAGATAATGAACTGAGATAGATAGATAGATAGATAATGAACCGAGATAGATAGATAGATAGATAATGAACTGAGATAGATAGATAGATAGATAATGAACTGAGATAGATAGATAGATAGATAATGAACTGAGATAGATAGATAGATAGATAATGAACTGAGATAGATAGATAGATAGATAATGAACTGAGATAGATAGATAGATAGATAATGAACTGAGATAGATAGATAGATAGATAATGAACTGAGATAGATAGATAGATAGATAATGAACTGAGATAGATAGATAGATAGATAATGAACTGAGATAGATAGATAGATAGATAATGAACTGAGATAGATAGATAGATAGATAATGAACTGAGATAGATAGATAGATAGATAATGAACTGAGATAGATAGATAGATAGATAATGAACTGAGATAGATAGATAGATAGATAATGAACTGAGATAGATAGATAGATAGATAATGAACTGAGATAGATAGATAGATAGATAGATAATGAACTGAGATAGATAGATAGATAGATAATGAACTGAGATAGATAGATAGATAGATAGATAATGAACTGAGATAGATAGATAGATAGATAATGAACTGAGATAGATAGATAGATAGATAATGAACTGAGATAGATAGATAGATAGATAATGAACTGAGATAGATAGATAGATAGATAATGAACTGAGATAGATAGATAGATAGATAATGAACTGAGATAGATAGATAGATAATGAACTGAGATAGATAGATAGATAGATAGATAGATAGATAATGAACTGAGATAGATAGATAGATAGATAGATAGATAATGAACTGAGATAGATAGATAGATAGATAGAAAATGAACTGAGATAGATAGATAGATAGATAGATAATGAACTGAGATAGATAGATAGATAGATAGATAGATAGATAGATAATGAACTGAGATAGATAGATAGATAGATAGATAGATAGATAGATAGATAGATAATGAACTGAGATAGATAGATAGATAGATAGATAGATAATGAACTGAGATAGATAGATAGATAGATAGATAGATAATGAACTGAGATAGATAGATAGATAGATAGATAGATAATGAACTGAGATAGATAGATAGATAGATAGATAGATAATGAACTGAGATAGATAGATAGATAGATAGATAGATAATGAACTGAGATAGATAGATAGATAGATAGATAATGAACTGAGATAGATAGATAGATAGATAATGAACTGAGATAGATAGATAGATAGATAATGAACTGAGATAGATAGATAGATAGATAATGAACTGAGATAGATAGATAGATAGATAATGAACTGAGATAGATAGATAGATAGATAATGAACTGAGATAGATAGATAGATAGATAGATAATGAACTGAGATAGATAGATAGATAGATAGATAGATAGATAATGAACTGAGATAGATAGATAGATAGATAGATAGATGTGACAGATGTGCGTTGTGGTACAGTGGATATCATCTCGGAACGAGAAGCTGAGGAGCCGAGTTCGAATTCCAGCTGAATCCATTGTATTCACTTGTGCGCAGGTGCCCTTGGGAGGGGTATTGATCTGTCTCTTCCTTCCAGTTATGGGTTAAATAGCAGGACAGATTGGGTTCTATAGCCTTGGTCGGCAACCAGTCTACCGCAGAAAGCAATGGCAACCTACTGTGGGATAATCTTCTGCTCAGTCAGTCATGTCTCTTTCGAGACATGATCACCCAAGCGTGTATCACGTATGGCACTTAACTGACTGACTGACTGACTGACAGTTTAATCAAATTTTCCAAATTATGCTATTATTTTGTTCACCCCACCCTATATAGATAGATAGATGTGCGTATGTATGTGTGTGTGTGTGTGCGTGTATATATATATATATAGTTTTCTCTTAAATGTCTTCTATTGCACAAGACTGACATAATAAATAAGAATCTGCAGTTGTGACCTGGTATCTCAGCTTCACTCAATTACTAATGCCATAACGTAGTTTCCCCATACTTTCTCAAATATTTTCATGGTAATTGTTCTGATAAGTTTTTCTCTTTGGTACCTAGACTTTATGAATTTAAGCACAATACTGGATTGGTAGGTGGGTCTCATCGTTTTACGGTTGAAATGGCTAGAAGTAACTGTAAGTTATAGTTTCTTTTCTCAAACTTGGAGTAGATAGACTAAAATATCGCCCGGTTCACACTCCACCCACGTCTATTGAACAGGTTAAGAGGCTCATCCCTTGTTTCCTGTTTAGGATGCAGTTTCCGGTTTTCTCTTTTCCAATCCTCTCACTTTTTTTTTTTCAATTGGAGTAGATAGACTAAACTATCGCCCGGTTCACCCTCCACCCACGTCTATTGAACAGGTTAAGAGGCTCATCCCTTGTTTCCTGTTTAGGATGCGGTTTCCGGTTTTCTCTTTTCCAATCTTTTCACTCCTATGTAGCCCCCTGCACATCAGTGGCATTACCGCCTTGCTCGGGGTGATATGATTAAAAAAAAAAAAAAAAAAAAAAGATAGATAGATAGATAGATAGATAGATAATGAACTGAGATAGATAGATAGATAGATAGATAGATAGATAATGAACTGAGATAGATAGATAGATAGATAATGAACTGAGATAGATAGATAGATAGATAATGAACTGAGATAGATAGATAGATAGATGTGAAGAGAACTAAGATAGATAGATAGATAGATAGATAGATAGATAGATAGATAGAAATTAAAAGGCGCAGATAGATAGATAGATAGATAATGAACTGAGATAGATAATGAACTGAGATAGATAGATAATGAACTGAGATAGATAGATAGATATGAAAAAAGGTAGATATAGAGATAGATATATAGATAATAAATGAAGTAGATATGAATAAAATGACATAGATAGATAGATAGATAGATAGATAGATAGATAGATAATGAAAAGAATGCTCATTACATTCAAAAATATTTTGCCCACATTGAGAGGTTCTTAAAATATAAAATTCTGATTATTTTTTAGTCAGATTTCAGAAAGTGGGTCATTCTGAGATACAAAGAAGGTACAAAGTAAAACCTTGTTAGAAAATGACAGCTTTTCTTAGAAACTACTATTTCAAACAAAAATGAACTGTTTCATAGAAAATAAACCCTATTCTCAACACAATTACATACTCACACATGCCATATTAAAACATGACCAAACCTTTCTATGCAATAACAGACAATATTTACAAACATGCCAAAAAGATTCCACAATGCAATATAGACTGTTTAAATTTAAAAGTTTCAGTTGATCAGAAATTAATATCATCACGTGAAATATTTGACTAATCAAAGAAAAGCAAAACCCTGGGTTTTTTTTTAACCTACTTTCAGGAAAATCTAATAAAAACCCACAGATTTCAACTTTCAGAGCATATATACGACTGTTTCACAGGATAAGACATGGTTACATAGTGTTTTCCTTTCCCCTAGTGCATGCAGAAAGAAACATGTGTCAGTGACTTCAAATGAATTATCTCCAACAATAACATCTTAGATAGTCAGTGAATATTCACTGACAATCAAAGTCTTTTCTAAATTACAGATTTTTCTGTGGCTCAACTACTTAAAGATCTTAACTCAACAAAGACCCTAACTCAAATGTATATATGTTTGTAAATACAAACAACTTTTTAAATGTTTGTTTTCTTGTTATTTTATTATTGGTTTTATTTGAACATTCTGATTTTAATATAAAAAAATGCATGACAGAATTACCTGCAATTTCTTGAAAATGAGTAAATACCAAACCTTAGACAAAATTTTAATATTTATTTCTGAGATTAGTGATTTTCAATATCTTAGTAATATTTCAAACTATTGTTCTCATTTTGGTTGATATAGATGTTATCGTTCTTTCTTATTGAAAGTAATAACTAATTTCACAGGATATAACACAATCAACAGATAATCCATTTCAAGAAATTAATGGACACCTGATGATAGCCAGATAGATCTTGGTCGAAACGTTGTGTCTATAATAACATTTATATCAAACAAGATAAGAACAAAAGTTCAAAATAATAACAAGACTTTTACAAAATGTACAAAAATACAGGTTTATAAAAGAATTATTCTTAACATTTTTTTAAAGCAATAAACATGAACTGAAAATGTTGGCCAAGAAATATGGTTTCCATTCTTTAAAAAGGTGGAATGAATGTGGGGTAAAGGGAAATGATTGGATCCAGTAGAAGTTGAATGCGCAAAGCAATTGGCAGTGAGAGAGAAGAAATTGGATCCATTCGTCGGTTCTTGAATGAGATTCAGCAAGTAATTAGGAAAATGATGCTCATAGATCAAGTTAGTAAATTTCACATTGAGAAGAAGGAAAGTAAAATTAAGAATTAATTAATAGAGAATTGGAATGCAAAGGAATGAAGAAATCTCATAAAATATACAAAAAGAAAATTCAAAATTTAATTGTACATCGTTTAAAAGGTGATATTTTTTGATGAAAGCTACCCTCGTAGATGAAAAATGGAGGGTGTGGAGAGAGAGGGAGAATTGGTTGAGAGAAATGAAAAAGGTGATATTAATTTAAAGTGGGTGTGGCAAGAAACGGCATTCGGCTTAATTGTGTTAAAACAGAAAATGGGAATTAAAAGGGAAATTCAGGCAAAAAGCTTACAAAAAAAAACTGGAAAAGAACAAAAAATTCTTTTAAAGATAGCATCACTGATGCTGATGTTACTGATTGTGGTTGTTGTGGTTACACAGTTGAAAGGAAACGAAAATAATCGAAACAAAATTAATAATAAAAATCTGGTAAAAATAAAAGAAACTGGCATAAATAAAAATGTCAGAATATTTTGAGTGCATAATAAGTGTGAATTTAAAATTTCTAACTGACAAGGTGTGAATACAAAATTGTTTTACAACCTTTCAGAGTCAAAATGAAAATGAGTATAAAAAATTTCACTTGTGAACATTTTCAATTTCACAAATCTATAAAATATGGAATATGATATGCAGTAACTGTTCATATAATCACTGAAATATTGAGACATATTGACATTTCTCTAAGGAAGACGTAAACAAATACAGAACTATTTTAAATTTTTAATATTCATCATTTATTATAAATTTTTTTACTGTTTCCTTCATCTTAATTTCAGTTGCTTTTTGTCACAACTATTCAGTCATTCTAAAGCTGTCCTGTAACTAAATTAGAAAAGCAGCTGTCACCAAAAAGAAAACAGGTCTGAGCCTTGTCAGACTTTCTGAATCAGTCAGTTAAGTGCCATACATGAAACACACTTGGGCAATCATGTCTCGAAAGACTGACTGGGTAGAAGATTATCTCGCAGTAGGTTGCCATTGCTTTCTGCAGTAGACTGGTTGCCAGCCAAGGCTATAGAACCCAATCTTTCCTGTTATTTAATCCATAACTGGAAGGAAGAGATGGATTAATACCTTTCCTAAGGGTATTTGCATGTAAGTGAATTCAATGAATTCAATTGGAATTCGAACTCGGCTCCCCGATTTCTTGTTCCAAGCCGATATCCACTGCACCACAATGCACACCCGCACTTTCTGAATAACTGTGATAAAAAAATAAGTGAAATTAAGATGACAGAAATACTTGTAAAACATTTAATACCATTTATTATTGTTAAAAAGAAAGAATATAGGAAAGGTGCCAGAATATCTTTGCCATTTTTTTCTTTTTTCATAATCATTTCACCCCAAGCAAGGCAGAAGTACCACTGGTGTGCAGGGGCTTACAATAAGAGAATAAAAAATGTACAGGGGATGTCAGTGAAAAGATAAGGGATGGATGGGACTCAAGTAGATAGAAGATGGTAATTAACATTGCATTTAAACTTTTGAAAATTGTAGCTATCAGAGAAGCCGTGAGGTCAATAAGTGAGAAGTGTGAGAAAAGAAACTATTGCAGTAGAAGAGACAGTGACATTTAACTATTTTGATGGTAAAAGGGTGGCACTAATCTTGTAGCAAGAGTAAATACATGAAGTCAGGGTAGCAGGGTAATAGCTTGTCAGAGCAGTTGCCATGAAAATACTTATAGAAAAGACAGAGGGAAGCCACATCATGTTGGTGAGAAAGTGAGTGAAGGCTGGCTGCCAATTCAGGATTGATATATTGCAGACCCTCTTTTGGAATTTGTCAACAAAATCAAGATGAATAACAAAAGCACCTGACCAGATATGACAACACTATTCAATGCATGAACAAATAGTAGATTTATAAAAGTGCAAAATGTATTCTGACAAGGACCAACTAACCTAGCAGTAGATGCAGCTACAGATTCGAAGTAGTCTTTCCATTTGAGGTTATTTGAGAGAGTGAAGCCAAGGAGGCATAGTGTGTTGCTCTCTAGCCATTCTAATGGTAGACAGGAATTTTAGTAGTAGTAATATTATTTTTGAACGAATTCTATCCAAACGACAAGTTCTGATATATGAGGCTACTGAGAATTGGTGTTAGTGACTAAAGAACACTTATTGTCCCTTTATCTTCTTTGGAGTGAACAAATGAAATACGAATAATAAATTTCAGCTTCTTTGAAATTTCAAAATGATTCTGACAAGGAGAGCAACAAGAAATTTTGTCCAGATTTTACTTTTAATGATTCCATGCAATGAAACCAAAATATGGTGAAATCCTCAATAAAATACCAAGATTTTGTCAGAGAAATAAAAGGTTTTAGAATCTGAACGTAACAATTATAGAAGAATTTGGAATTGTCTGTGCAAAAATTATTTCAAGAAATAGAAATTCAAGAAAGAACTGAAACTATTCAAATTATTCAAATTGCCAAGAATAATGATGACACTATTGCAGTTTTGAGGATTTTTTTTGTCTCCTGATCCCCAGCAAGAGCCATCAAATTATGACAGGTGAAACAAATTTATTTCTAAACTTATTCATAAATGGAACTTTGTGTGTGTGTGTGTGTGTCTGAGTCCATTACCTATAGACTCCAAAATGGCTGAACCGATTTTCTTGAAAATTTACACACTTGTACTATAAGCGTCTGCAAGTGTTCTTAGCTAGGTTTTGTGTCGAGGTACAAAAAGAGAAAATCGATAATATATATAAAAGGCAAGGTGTTTATGTGTGTGTCTGTTTGTCTGTGTGTCCTTTATACAAATCCACAATTTTTATCCAATTCTCACCAAACTTCACACAAATATTCTTTAGGCTGAATCTGAGCTATACTGCTAGTATATATATATATATATATATATATAATCGATTTTCTGCACTGTTGTAAGAACTGCAACCTTGAAACTTCTGAATATCGTTTCTTATGTCTTTGTCTATGAGTGTAACAAATTTGATTAAAATCGGACCACTCCTTCTATAACTCGATTTTTTCAATTATCGATTTTCAATATTTATCGAGGGTACCTTAACACAAAATCTAGCTAAGAACACTTGCAGACGCTTATAGTACAACTGTTTAAATTTTCAAGAAAATCGGTTCAGCCATTTCAGAGTCTATAGGTAACGGGGACACATGCACACACACATACAAAGTTCCATTTATAAATAAGTTTAGATTTAGATAGGGTCATTGGGGATCTGTACCCACTGAACTTTAAGTCTTACATTAAGAAAATCAGAATCAAGCCTAGTATTCAATAAAAATCATTGCCTGGCATTGCAAATATTCTACAAATGATTCTGTTTTTGAGATTGGATGACTTGATAGCAAACGCTTACAATTTAAGACTTCTGGATAAAAATGAAAAACAGTGTGGAGGAAGAGAAGAAACAATAATAATAATAATAATGATGATGATAATAATAATAATGAAAGGCTCAGACCAGTTAGAAAAGCTATTAAACCTTTCTCGTTCGGCTATCACTTTAAGCTTCACTAAATAAAATATTCTGTTTATATCAAACAGAAATATTTTGCTAGATTACCATATGTTATTATTATTCACTCTTTGAGTGTTCACACAACTATTGTGACTTATGCCGTCTTAGACTGAAGATTAAGTTACAACACATCTCCTTGTCGTATGCCAACCTCTCACCTCATTAATGTTATTATTTTCAGTAATGAACTTGTCAAAATATTTTTGCTAATTTCTATTTCCTCCAGATTTTTGGGTTTCTTATCAGCACCTTAGAACTGTACCCAGTGTTTTTATAATTATTGGCATTAATATTATCTTCATGTTCCACAATTTCATAAACTCTTTCAGATCTTCTCTGTGGTCTACTTGTATAATGAAACGTGCTATCAGCAATGGTCTTCTAGTATAATGAATCGTACTAGTATAATGAAACTTGCTATCAGCAATGGTCTTCTAGTATAATTAAACTGAAACGATGCTATCAACAATGGTCTTCTAGTATAATGAATCGTACTAGTATAATAGTGCTATCAGCAATGGTCTTCTAGTATAATGAGATCGTACTAGTATAATGAAACGTACTATCAGCAATAGTCTTCTAGTATAATGAATCGTACTAGTATAATGAAACGTGCTATCAGCAATGGTCTTCTAGTATAATGAATCGTACTAGTATGCAAACAGTCACTATCAGCAATGGTCTTCTAGTATAATGAATGGTACTAGTATAATAATGAAACGTGCTATCAGCAATGGTCACTTCTAGTATAATGAATCGTACTAGTATATTAAACCGTGCTATCAGCAATGGTCTGCTAGTATAATGAATCGTACTATATAAATGAAACGTGCTATCAGCAATGGTCTTCTAGTATAATGAATCGTACTAGTATATTAAACGTGCTATCAGCAATGGTCTTCTAGTATAATGAATCGTACTAGTATAATGAAACGTGCCTCCAGCATGGTCTTCTAGTATAATGAATCGTACTAGTATAGCAGAAAAGTGCTATCCTAATAACCAATTCTTCTAAGTATAATGAATCGTACTAGTATAATGAAACGTGCTATCAGCAATGGTCTTCTAGTATAATGAATCGTACTAGTATAATGATACTATCAGCAATGGTCTTCTAGTATAATGAATCGTACTAGTATAATGAAAGCAGTACCTATCAGCAATGGTCTTCTAATGTAATGAATCGTACTAGTATAATGAAACGTGCTATCAGCAATGGTCTGCTAGTATAAGTAGAATCGTACTAGTATAATGAAACGTGCTATCAGCAATGGTCTTCTAGTATAATGAATCGTACTAGTATAATGAAACGTGCTATCAGCAATGGTCTTCTAGTATAATGAATCGTACTAGTATAATGAAACGTGCTATCAGCAATGGTCTTCTAGTATAATGAATGGTACTAGTATAGCAGTGCTATCAGCAATGGTCTTCTAGTATAATGAATGTTTTAATTATAATGAAACGTGCTATCAGCAATAGTCTTCTAGTATAATGAATCGTACTAGTATACTGAAACGTACTGTCAACAATGGTCTTCTGATATAATGAATCGTACTAGTATACTGAAACGTGCTATCAGCAATGGTCTTCTAGTATAATGAATCGTACTAGTGTACTGAAACGTGCTATCAGCAATGGTCTTCTAGTATAATGAATCGTACTAGTATAATGTGAAACGTGCTATCAGCAATGGTCTTCTAGTATAATGAATCGTACTAGTATAATGAAACGTGCTATCAGCAATGGTCTTCTAGTATAATGAATCGTACTAGTATACTGAAACGTGCTATCAGCAATGGTCTTCTAGTAATGAATCGTACTGGTATACGTGAAACGTGCTATCAGCAATGGTCTTCTAGTATAATGAATCGTACTGGTATAATGAAACGTGCTATCAGCAATGGTCTTCTAGTATAATGAATCGTACTGGTATAATGAAACGTGCTATCAGCAATGGTCTTCATATAATGAATCGTACTAGTATAACGAAAAGTGCTATCAGCAATGGTCTTCTAGTATAATGAATCGTACTAGTATAATGAAACGTGCTATCAGCAATGGTCTTCTAGTATAATGAATCGTACTAGTATAATGAAACGTGCTATCAGCAATGGTCTTCTAGTATAATGAATCGTACTAGTATAATGAAACGTGCTATCAGCAATGGTCTTCTATATAATGAATCGTACTAGTATAATGAAACGTGCTACCAGCAATGGTCTGCTAGTATAATGAATCGTACTATATAATGAAACGTGCTATCAGCAATGGTCTTCTAGTATAATGAATCGTACTAGTATACTGAAACGTGCTATCAGCAATGGTCTTCTAGTATAATGAATCGTACTAGTATAATGAAACGTGCTATCAGCAATGGTCTTCTAGTATAATGAATCGTACTAGTATAATGAAATGTGCTATCAAAAATGGTCTTCTAGTATAAACAATCGTACTAGTATACTGAAACGTGCTATCAGCAATGGTCTTCTAGTATAATGAATCGTACTAGTATAATGAAACGTGCTATCAGCAATGGTCTGCTAGTATAATGAATCGTACTATATAATGAAACGTGCTATCAGCAATGGTCTTCTAGTATAATGAATCGTACTAGTATAATGAAACGTGCTATCAGCAATGGTCTTCTAGTATAATGAATCGTACTAGTATAATGAAACGTGCTATCAGCAATGGTCTGCTAGTATAATGAATCGTACTAGTATAATGAAACGTGCTATCAGCAATGGTCTTCTAGTATAATGAATCGTACTAGTATAATGAAACGTGCTATCAGCAATGGTCTGCTAGTATAATGAATCGTACTAGTATAATGAAACGTGCTATCAGCAGTGGTCTTCTAGTATAATGAATCGTACTATATAATGAAACGTGCTATCAGCAATGGTCTTCTAGTATAATGAATCGTACTAGTATAATGAAACGTGCTATCAGCAATGGTCTGCTAGTATAATGAATCGTACTAATATAATGAAACGTGCTATCAGCAATGGTCTTCTAGTATAATGAATCGTACTAGTATAATGAAACGTGCTATCAGCAATGGTCTTCTAGTATAATGAATCGTACTAGTATACTGAAACGTGCTATCAGCAATGGTCTTCTAGTATAATGAATCGTACTAGTATAATGAAACGCATATCAGCAATGGTCTTCTAGTATAATGAATCGTACTAGTATAATGAAACGTGCTATCAGCAATGGTCTTCTAGTATAATGAATCGTACTGGTATAATGAAACGTGCTATCAGCAATGGTCTTCTAGTATAATGAATCGTACTAGTATACTGAAACGTGCTATCAGCAATGGTCTTCTAGTATAACAGTCCTACTAGTATAATGAAACGTGCTATCAGCAATGGTCTTCTAGTATAATGAATCGTACTAGTATAATGAAACGTGCTATCAGCAATGGTCTTCTAGTATAATGAATCGTACTAGTATAACGAAAAGTGCTATCAGCAATGGTCTTCTAGTATAATGAATCGTACTAGTATAATGAAACGTGTTATCAGCAATGGTCTTTAGTATAATGAATCGTACTAGTATAATGAAACGGTTATCAGCAATGGTCTTCTAGTATAATGAATCGTACTAGTATAATGAAACGTGCTATCAGCAATGGTCTTCTAGTATAATGAATCGTACTAGTATAATGAAACGTGCTATCAGCAATGGTCTGCTAGTATAATGAATCGTACTATATAATGAAACGTGCTATCAGCAATGGTCTTCTAGTATAATGAATCGTACTAGTATAATGAAACGTGCTATCAGCAATGGTCTTCTAGTATAATGAATCGTACTAGTATAATGAAACGTGCTATCAGCAATGGTCTTCTAGTATAATGAATCGTACTAGTATAATGAAACGTGCTATCAGCAATGGTCTTCTAGTATAATGAATCGTACTAGTATAATGAAACGTGCTATCAGCAATGGTCTTCTAGTATAATGAATCGTACTAGTATAATGAAACTTTGCTATCAGCAATGGTCTTCTAGTATAATTAAACGTACTATCAGCAATGGTCTTCTAGTATAATGAATCGTACTAGTATAATGAAACGTGCTAACAGCAATGGTCTGCTAGTATAATGAATCATACTAGTATAATGAAACGTGCTATCAGCAATGGTCTTCTAGTATAGAATCGTACTAGTATAATGAAACGTGCTATCAGCAGTGGTCTTCTAGCCATAATGAATCGTACTAGTATAATGAAACGTGCTATCAGCAATATTCTAGTATAATGAATCATACTAGTATAATGAAACGTGCTATCAGCAATGGTCTTCTAGTATAATGAATCATACTAGTATAATGAAACGTGCTATCAGCAATGGTCTGCTAGTATAATGAATCATACTAGTATAATGAAACGTGCTATCAGCAATGGTCTTCTAGTATAATGAATCGTACTAGTATAATGAAACGTGCTATCAGCAATGGTCTGCTAGCATAATGAATCATACTAGTATAATGAAACGTGTTATCAGCAATGGTCTTCTAGTATAATGAATCGTACTAGTATAATGAAACGTGCTATCAGCAATGGTCTTCTAGTATAATGAATCGTATCAGTATAATGAAACGTGCTATCAGCAATGGTCTTGCTAGTATAATGAATCGTACTAGTATAATGAAACGTGCTATCAGCAATGGTCTTCTAGTATAATGAATCGTACTAGTATACTGAAACGTGCTATCAGCAATGGTCTTCTAGTATAATGAATCGTACTAGTATAATGAAACGTGCTATCAGCAATGGTCTTCTAGTATAATGAATCGTACTAGTATAATGAAACGTGCTATCAGCAATGGTCTTCTAGTATAATGAATCGTACTGGTATAATGAAACGTGCTATCAGCAATGGTCTTCTAGTATAATGAATCGTACTAGTATACTGAAACGTGCTATCAGCAATGGTCTTCTAGTATAATGAATCGTACTAGTATAATGGAAACGTGCTATCAGCAATGGTCTTCTAGTATAATGAATCGTACTAGTATAATGAAACGTGCTATCAGCAATGGTCTTCTAGTATAATGAATCGTACTAGTATAACGAAAAGTGCTATCAGCAATGGTCTTCTAGTATAATGAATCGTACTAGTATAATGAACGTTATCAGCAATGGTCTTCTAGTATAATGAATCGTACTAGTATAATGAAACGTGCTATCAGCAATGGTCTTCTAGTATAATGAATCGTACTAGTATAATGAAACGTGCTATCAGCAATGGTCTTCTAGTATAATGAATCGTACTAGTATAATGAAACGTGCTATCAGCAATGGTCTGCTAGTATAATGAATCGTACTATATAATGAAACGTGCTATCAGCAATGGTCTTCTAGTATAATGAATCGTACTAGTATAATGAAACGTGCTATCAGCAATGGTCTTCTAGTATAATGAATCGTACTAGTATAATGAAACGTGCTATCAGCAATGGTTCTCTAGTATAATGAATCGTACTAGTATAATGAAACGTGCTATCAGCAATGGTCTTCTAGTATAATGAATCGTACTAGTATAATGAAACGTGCTATCAGCAATGGTCTTCTAGTATAATGAATCGTACTAGTATAAATGAAACTTGCTATCAGCAATGGTCTTCTCTTAGTATAATTAAACGTACTACTCAGCAATGGTCTCTAGTATAATGAATCGTACTAGTATAATGAAACGTGCTAACAGCAATGGTCTGCTAGTATAATGAATCATACTAGTATAATGAAACGTGCTATCAGCAATGTCTTATTCTAGTATAATGAATCGTACTAGTATAATGCAACGTGCTATCAGCAGTGGTCTTCTAGTATAATGAACTGTACTCATAATGAAACGTGCTATCAGCAATGGTCTTCTAGTATAATGAATCGTACTAGTATAATGAAACGTGCTATCAGCAATGGTCTTCTAGTATAATGAATCATACTAGTATAATGAAACGTTATCAAAGTAGTAATGGTCTGCTAGTATAATGAATCATACTTAAAGTATAATGAAACGTGCTATCAGCAATGGTCTTCTAGTATAATGAATCGTACTATATAATGAAACGTGCTATCAGCAATGTCTGTTAGTATAAATGAATCATACTAGCATAATGAAACGTGCTATCAGCAATGGTCTTCTAGTATAATGAATCGCACTAGTATAATGAAACGTGCTATCAGCAATGGTCTTTCAGTATAATGAATCGTACTAGTATAATGAAACGTGCTATCAGCAATGGTCTTGCTAGTATAATGAATCGTATCGTTAGTATAATGAAACGTGCTATCAGCAATGGTCTGTTAGTATAATGAATCATACTAGTATAATGAAACGTGCTATCAGCAATGGTCTTCTAGTATAGTGAATCGTACTAGTATAATGAAACGTGCTATCAGCAATGGTCTTCTAGTATAATGAATCATACTAGTATAATGAAACGTGCTATCAGCAATGGTCTTCTAGTATAATGAATCGTACTAGTATAAAATGAAACGTGCTATCAGCACGGTTCTGCTAGTATAATGAATCATACTAGTATAATGAAACGTGCTATCAGCAATGGTCTTCTAGTATAATGAATCGTACTAGTATAATGAAACGTGCTATCAGCAGTGCTTCCTAGTATAATGAATCGTACTAGTATAATGAAACGTGCTATCAGCAATGGTCTTCTAGTATAATGAATCGTACTAGTATAATGAAACGTGCTATCAGCAATGGTCTTCTAGTATAATGAATCGTACTAGTATAATGAAACGTGCTATCAGCATTTGTCTTCTAGTATAATGAATCGTACTAGTATAATGAAACGTGCTATCAGCAATGGTCTTCTAGTATAATGAATCATACTAGTATAATGAAACGTGCTATCAGCAATGGTCTTCTAGTATAATGAATCGTACTAGTATAATGAAACGTGCTATCAGCAATGGTCTTCTAGTATAATGAATCGTACTAGTATACTGAAACGTGCTATCAGCAATGGTCTTCTAGTATAATGAATCGTACTAGTATAATGAAACGTGCTATCAGCAATGGTCTTCTAGTATAATGAATCGTACTAGTATAATGAAACGTGCTATCAGCAATGGTCTGCTAGTATAATGAATCGTACTATATAATGAAACGTGCTATCAGCAATGGTCTTCTAGTATAATGAATCGTACTAGTATAATGAAACGTGCTATCAGCAATGGTCTTCTAGTATAATGAATCGTACTAGTATACTGAAACGTGCTATCAACAATGGTCTTCTAGTATAATGAATCGTACTAGTATAATGAAACGTGCTATCAGCAATGGTCTTCTAGTATAATGAATCGTACTAGTATAATGAAACGTGCTATCAGCAATGGTCTTCAGTATAATGAATCGTACTAGTATAACGAAAAGTGCTAATACAATGGTCTTCTAGTATAATGAATCGTACTAGAATAACGAAACGTGCTATCAGCAATGGTCTTCTAGTATAATGAATCGTACTAGTATAATGAAACGTGCTATCAGCAATGGTCTTCTAGTATAATGAATCGTACTAGTATACTGAAACGTGCTATCAGCAATGGTCTTCTAGTATAATGAATCGTACTAGTATAATGAAACGTGCTATCAGCAATGGTCTTCTAGTATAATGAATTGTACTAGTATAATGAAACGTACTATCAGCAATGGTCTTCTAGTATAATGAATCCTCCTATATAATGAAACGTACTATCAGTAATTATCTGATTCATTCTCCTTCTTCCTTTTATTACTATTGTGTTGATATAACACATTGATAAGAAGTCTGCTGAAAAGAAAACAGCAAAGTTCACTTGACAAATGTTCTGCTCCCTCCCCAACACCTGGTACAGTGTGACTGGAAGAACCATTCTATGTACACAGTTTTATTGCCAGTTTGATAGTTGACCTTGAACCATGGCAAAACATGATATGTTTTGTTTTGTTTGTTTAATTGTATCACCCCGAGCAAGGCGGTAATGCCACTGATGTGCAAGGGGCTACATAACAGTAAAAGGATTAAGTATAAGAGAATGAAGAGAAAGATTAACCAGTTAGAAAAGAGCAAGAAAAGGATGGGAATACAGGTGTGATGACAGTTGCAAAGGTGAAGAGAAAAGAAAGGATATACAGGGTGGCAAAGAAAGTACTAGAGTCAAGTGTTTAACAGATGAGTATTGACATTGCATTTAAATTCCAGGAAAGCAAGAATATGGATGCAAGTTGCACCCTCAGGAACTTGTAACAGGCATCAATAACCTCCTGTGCAAAGGCAACTTTTTCCTGATGGTAGCCATGAAGGTCCCCTTCAACTGTTGACGCTACAAGGTATCAATTATTTCTGGTAGTTCTCAGAGAAAATTTTAACTATGACCTCTTTCTTCTGGTAGGATCCAAGAACTTTGTAGCAACTTTCCAGTCTCCTAACCTTCATAGATTCTGTGAAGGGGTCTTCTGGTGTCTTGGCACATGATTTAAGGTCAAGATCATTATTTTTTTGCATAATCATTTCATCCCAAGTAAGGTAGGACTGCCACTGGTATGCAAGGGGTTACAGTGAAAGAAAAAAAAAGGTACAGCAAATGTGAAAGAAAAGATAAGAAATAGATGAGAATCAAGGAGATAGAAAATGATAATTGACATTCCATTTAAACTTTTGAAGATTGTAGCTATCAGAGAAGTAAACAAATGGAAATGAGTTGCACAAATGGGAAGTGTGGAAAAAGAAACTGTAGGGCAGAAGAGGCAGTTACATTTAACTATTTTGACAGTAAAAGGGTGGGACCTAGATGCCAATCTAGTAGCATGAGTGAATACATGTGGTCAGGGAATAAGGCAGAAAAAGCTTGTCAGAGCAGTTACCATGAAAATACTTTTAGAAAAGACAGAGGGAAGCCACATCACATTGGTGAGAAAGTGAATGAAGGTGAACTGCTAAGTCAAAATCTATTATATTGCAGATCGTCTTTTAAATTTTGTCAAGTCATTATGCACAGCCAGTCTTTGGGTCCTTTTAGCTCAGCAGCTGTTTTACTTATGGACATTATTGGGTCCTTTGCAATTTCGTTTGCTCACATTTCGTTTTATACTTGGTGGGAACTTTTCCTTTAAATTGTTCTACAGATTTTACTTTCTCACAAAAAAAAACTAAGTATAACCTTTACAAACTTAATCCATTAATTTTAAGACGAAAGAAATATAGTAAAAGCAATTCTACCCCCAAAACTCAGCAGACCTAAAGGAGACTACCACCACCTTTTAATTTGTTGTTTTTCTTTTTACTTTGTTTCAGTTCAGCCTTATTAATTACACCCTAAACTCTCTGAGTGACAAAAAAAAATTGGAAAAACTTCAATATTTAAACAATCTTAGTGGGGGCTCAGTTTTTCATACAACGTAATAGTAAATCGATCCTCCATTTTGGAACCACTCACTAGTATGACATTACCATCACCTGTAAATTTGTTGATAATCAATTTTTTTTTATTTTTTACAATGCAATCTTATCAATTAAACCCTAAACTTTCTGACTGACAAAGAAAATTTGGAAAAATTTCAATATTTTAACAATTTTAGATGGGGGCTCAGTTTTTCATACAACCTTATAGTAAAATCAATCCTGTGTAATTAACTTTGTTGCTTGTGCATATTCAAGAACTGAATCCTTTGCAAAATTTTTGAATAAAGCCATTCTTGGAGTTTCTGAAGAAGATGCCATCATAAGAACAACTTGAAAAAGACAAAAACAACTGCAACAACTCGTCCAAAAAAAAAACAAAAAAAACAAAGCAACCCAACACGAGTGGTTCAAAAATGGAGGAACGATTTACTATAATGTTGTATGAGAAACTGAGCCCCCACCACTAAAATTGTTTAAATATTGAAATTTATATAATTATATAATTTATATGATTATATAATAATCAACAAATTTAAAGGTGGTGGTAGTCTCCTTCAGGTGAGCCTAAAACTCTCACAGAAAGCAATCACCATAAAAACAACCTTACAAATGATGAAGAATTAAAATAATTCTGAAGATAAAGCACTTTGATTTACAAAGGTTTAAGGTTGATTTTGTTAATTAATTATTAAATTACCTACAAGCATTTATTACTGGAATTAATGTCATATGGATGTGCGTTGTAGTGCAGTGGATATTGGCTTGAAACGAGAAATCAAAGAGTCAAGTTCGAATTACAGCTAGAGTTGTTGCATCACTTATGCACAAATACCCTTGGGGAAGGTATTAATCCATCTCTTCTTCCTCCAGCTATGAGTTAAATAGCAGGATAGATTGGGTTCTGTAGCCCTGAGTGGTAACCAGTCTACCACAAAAAGTAATGGCAACCTACTGTGGGAAAATCTTCTGCTCAGTCAGTCATGTCTCAAAAAGACAAACGCCCAACTGTGTATCACATATGGCACTTAACTGTCTTATTTTAAAATTATCTGTTGAACAAGGTTCCCCAAATGGCAGGAAGATTATTATAACATCTCCAATTTCTAAGAATAGTTTGTTTGTTTCGAGGTTTAACAACCTATCAATCCTTATGGGATCATTTAAAGTCATAACCAATGATTTTGGGTATGGTTATTTTATTTTTACAACATTTTTCTTTTCAAGTATCAAGATTCATTGGGATTTGTTTTTAAGAGCAGGGTCCCCAAGTCCTAACCTTGTTATTTAACCCATAACTGGAGGGAAGGGACGGATTAATACCTTTCCCAAGGGTACCAGTGTTTAAGTGAATACAGGGTATTCAACTGGAATTCGAACTCGGCTCACCGATTACTCTTTCCAAGATGATATCCACTGCACCACAACGCACATCCGTCACTATACGCTTACAGCACCTGGTATTTCCAAGCGGTTACCCATCTAAATACTGACCAGGCTGAATGATGCTTAACTTCGGTGATCGAGTGGGAACCAGTGTATTCAACATGATAGGCTGTAAGCCTCTAAGAATAGACCATATCATGAAAGGCGGACAAAGGGTGATCATCCAGCTGTTTGCAGAATGCTTATGATGACACTGAGGTAGAGAATTCGGATGCCAAATTTTGCCTTTTAAGTAATTAAGATAAGAGAAAATAATGATGATTATGGCAAGTTTTCTTAATAGTGATTGTTCTTGTGTTGTCGTTGCAGTGGTGCTGGTAGTCGTGGTGGTTTGTGACATTACTATGTATGAACATGATAGATTTAAATCCTTCCTTTTAATATTCCACAGCCATTTCACTTCATTAGTCAACACGAACAGAATCTTTATTGCGTCTCATGATCAATAAAATTATTGCCAATTGAATCCGTCTGCTCATAAGAATGCCGATATCATCGATTATATGAGAGAAACCAAAAAAGAGTGTGGCTAATATCTACCTGAAAGGAAAAATGTATTACCATTTGAACTAAATACAAAAAAAAAGCCTGTGGAAAACTTGTCGGCTTTCACTGTGCATGTAATTTCCTTTATTGAAATACAAGTCCCCATGCCAAAATGGGCCATTTTTGGCTAAAAGAGGTTCTTATTTTCTCTTACAAGTCAAAGCACCTGTTTCACATATTTTTAAATTAATAAGTTGGTAATTTCTTTGATCTAAGAATCTGTCTGGATACCATTCTGAGTTCTTCCGGGCATCTCTAGGGCAAGCTGAGTTATTTGTTCATGTTCATCTAGATTATAGGCTTAGTTGATTGGTTAGAGCCATAATCTTGTAACATTTCTAATGTAAAGAAATATACTTGCTGATTCCCATCTCCTCACTAAGTAATATGCCATAAGTAGTACTGAGTATCATGGTAAAAATTAAAAGGGAAAGAGAAAGGGTGTACAACTGGTCAAAATACTCATCTGAATCATTTATGGAAAGACTATCTATACTCATGTGACAAAACACATAGAAGATCTGTTCCATTTTTGATAACACTCACAACATATACATACAACATATCTATTCATAGATTTTATCACAAACTTTTCAGGACATTAAGAAATTCAGTGACAACAAAGAAATCCGATGTTCACCGGTAGAGGAAAGGCGAGATGCGGTCAAATAGACAAACCATCAGAAAATTGAATTTATGGACCAATTTCAAATGCCTAATTGGCCATAAATATTTTTACTGTAGACATATGAAAAAAATAAGTTTGAGCCTGAATTCTAATTCATGAGAAAGGAGATTAGTGTTGCCTGGACTAACATTGATTGATCAAATTAAAATCTGGTTAAAACAAAGAAAAGTCGATGTCATTTTCAAGATCTTTGACAGTTTGCTGATAGAAAAATTTAGGGTGAATCGAGGCAAGAAATTTGAGGGACAAGTTAATTGAAAGTGTTTCAAAGTTTAAAAGGATTAAGTTTATCAAATTGCTTTCATTTGTAATATTTTCCCAAAATTTAATTATTTTCTTTTAATCGGTTCACCCCAAGTAAGGCAATAATGTCACCAAGATACAAGGGGTTACTGGGAGGGAAAGAGAATTAGAATACTTTAGAAGGAACTAGAAACCTAACAAGAAACAAGTGATAAACTTCTACTCCTGTTCAAAATGCTAGGAAGGAGTGCGAACAATAGACAAATCTATCTACTACTGGTGCTTTGAATAGATAACACTACTTCTGAAATAAATTATTCTATTCTCATCTATTCTTAATTTTTGCTATTTATCAGTAATAAAATTTTAACCACACATGCACACAAGTGTGTGTGTGTGTGTGTGTGTGTGTGTGTGTGTGTGTAAGTTGTTTTCAGGATGTATCTGTAAAGAAACAAAATAGTGAACTTATCAAGGTTGTAGAATTTATTTCGTTATATGCTTTTTTATATACAAAAGCAAGGATGTCATTGGTTGATCAAAGTTTTTAAATTTGTGAACATTCATGAATATTTCTCAGATGATTAAAAGGTCAATCAAAATATTTTGAGGTGACAAAGTGCCAAATTCAAAGTATGGTGAGATAAAAAAGAGTAATATTGAAGAAATATACATATATATAAATATATAAAACAACAATATTGGTGCTAAACATTATCACAACTCAACACTATATATATATATATATATATATATCCCTGAGTGAATACAGAACGAAGAAAGAATTCTTACAACATCCAAAACATTAATTTAAAACAGTTCTCGATATATAATATATAGAGCTGTGAATATTTATTATAAATTATATTTTAGAACATGTACATAATTTTTCTATATATATCCATGACAGAAAAATTATGTACATGTTCTAAAATATAATTTATAATATATATATATATATATATATATATAGAGTGACAACATCATAACAGTGATCTGACAAAACTTTGAAGTCAGCATGAATCTGTTCAGTTAAAGTGACAAACTCTTTGATAAAAAATTTTTCTTTCTTATCCCCCCCACTTTTTTTGTTAACTTCCTGCATATGGATATTTTTGGGGGCTCCTTCCATCATATGAATTTTTGTAACATATTTAAATTAATAACTTTTGTTTTGGATTGTTGTTGATGAAGCAAGAGTTTTCTCAGTGAAATAGCTATTCAACAAAATGTAATTTTCAGAACTCATTAATATGATATAAATATTTGCTCTGGAAAACACATGATACTATTTCCATTGAACCCTCCTCCTGGATCATATTTAATATTGATATTAAAATTAATATTCATAGGATCTGGTTATTGGAATTTTGCCTATATACACTTCCTTTTTTGTATTTAGAATATATATATATATATATATATATATATATATATAAAATGTAATATCAATTGTTTTTTTATACTTACTAATATTCTTTCAATATTGTGCCCAAGAGACACTCAAGGTAGGGTATTACTGGCTGGGATTAATAAGACATTAGAATTGTAGACTATGAGGATATGTAAGATAGATAACAATTTATCCTAGACATGAAGAGTTTAAGATAATAGTGATTTGGAATTATTAATTTTGGGAGTCTGTTACACAAAGTAGGTGCACTGAGGAAGAAGCTGACTAGATGCAAGTTCCTCTTTACCAATGTTACATACCAACAAGAATGAGGATGTTCTACCTCTGTGTATAAGGTATGTCAAGACATAACTATAAAGGTCTAAATTGGTAGTACTCAGAAGTGTATATCATCAGAACTATTTCCATGGAAGTAGCGATAGAGAGGTGAGAGGTTTGTGATATTGCATCTATGGGGAAAGGGTTGCAGAGTGAAAAATAAGTCAACATGCACAAGGCTACATAAATACATTCTCTCAGAGATGAATATATTCATGTAGCCTTGAAAGAACTGAGCAGAGTACCAGACCAGATATGGCAGCAACACTCTATACTTGGTTTTATACGATTCCTGTAAATATAGAGCCTAGCATGAGGTGGGAGGTACTTTCTGAATTGATAGGATGAGTCAAAACAGCACCAGCAGTTTTTCATTTTTAGTCTAATCTGATTTTTGAAAAAATAAAGCAAGCCTGGAAGAGGAGTTCAGTATTTTTTTTTTTTATAATCGTTTCACCTCGAGCAAGGCATTTCACTGCCACTATTGCGCGGGAGGGGGGTTACATAGAGGGGAAAGTGGTGAGAAAGGATGGTTAGATATAGGAAATGTCAGAAGGAGGGTGATAGGCGGGTAAGGATACCGAGAATGAGGATTGGGTAGATGGTGAGAGTGTTGGAAGAATAGATGCAAGTTAGTGTGATAGGAGGTGTCTATTGACCTTACATTTAAACTCCTGGAGGTTGTAGCTGTCGGGAAAAAAGCCATGTGGTAGGGAATTCCACAGGCGGGAAGCGTGAGAAAAGAAGCTGTCAGACTAGAAATTACAGTTACATCTTATCTGTTTCAATGTAAAAGGGTGGAACCTAGTTGTTAATCTAGTATCTCATGTAAATTCGTACCTAGGCGGCACCAATGATCTAAGTTCATTGGAGCAGAAGCCGTGAAAGTATTTATAGAAGAGGCACAGGGAAGCCACGTCACGCTGGTGAGAGAGTGGTTGCAGCCGGTCTGCCAAGTCAGTATCGATCATGTTACAGATTCTCTGTTGTACTTTTTGGATTAGTATAATGAGCTAAAACAGCTTGATCTCAGGTATGCAAGCAATGCTCCATTTTTGACCTGATCTGATTCCTATAAATATAGAGTCCAGGGATGGAGGGGTCAGGTACTTTGTGGATCGATAGAATGAGCAGAAATATTTTCAGCTCACATATAGCAGATAGTTTTGGGCTAGATCTGATTCCTCTAGTATAGTGCATGGCAGTTTAAGTCCAGTACTTAATGGGGCAATACAAGGAAGCAAACATTTTTACTGTGTCTTCTTAAGGATGGTTTATTAGCTTTCCTTGATGTCTGGGCTGCACTTGAATTCTAATAGATGCTCAAAGTACAATTTCTTTGACAGTGCAACCAATCATCATGACTGAATTCAGGATCAGTTTTGTAATGATGAAATGTTACTAGCTTGATTTTGGAGGTATTGAAATTTACAAACCAGTTTTACCTCTGTTCAGCTTTTAAAACTAAGTTGAGAACTACCTAGTATGAAGGACTTGACAAGTCTAGTTGTTTATCAAAGGCTTTCGTGACTGTTCATGTGATTAAGATATCAGCAGCAGACACCGTCAATAAATGTGGTTTCTCCTGCTTGTGCTGCAGAGTCCTGTTGCCAGAAATTGGGTCTTCTAGCAGCCACCCTCTTGACCCAGCACAGTACTACCTATGTAGGCCTCCTTGTTGAGCCTGAGGCCCTGTGAGAAGATGAATGGAAGCATAATGTCACCATTACTAGTGATTGCACAACACATCTTCTTAATCGCCATTAGACATATTCAACTCTTTCCAAGACCTCTGCAATGTCCTCAGATTGACAAATACTGAAATGTAGCTTTCATCATGAATGCCAAGCAGTACAGCATGTCATTTCTAAATTTCTGTCAGAGTGAATTGAGTTATGGTGCTCTTTTTCTCACAGAAAATGACCCTACAGTGCGGTTGCCAAAATCAAAACCCAAAAATGTACATGAGCAAAATTCTAAATAAGAAATGGCAGACACTTTATCCATTGCACTCTCTCTCTATCTCTCCCTCTCTTTACATTCTCACACCCTGATTGAGCACTCTGGAAGAATGGTAGACTGAAAAACAGTAGCTACTCTGGCATCTATGCATCGTTCATTCAGCAATAAATTAGAACACTCTCAGCTATTGGGCGTGTATAATGATAATATACATGCTAAAAAGTCTGCCTCCTTCTACTGAGCATCCATAGCTCAGAGGTAGAATCGCCGACTGACGCCAATTTGGTTGGGTTTCAATCCTGGGTCAAAAGCAATCGGATGTCTAACCGTACTGATGAGCTGTGATACAGTGAAACAGATCTGTCTGCGGATGACTATATATATATATATATATAGTCATCATAACTAACCATAACAAATATATCCTAAACCAACACGTAAACCAAAATAAAACCAGCAACCAAAACACAACCAAACCCAACAACGAAAACGTGTAATTGTAGAAACCCTAGCAACTGCCCACTACAAAATAAATGCAAAACAAACTCAATCTATCAATGCAACATAACATCCATCGAAAATCCAACTATAAATAAAGTGTATATTGGATCAACTAAGAACACTTTTAAGCAGTGCTGGTACTTGCACCCAACCTCATTTAAAAACAGCTTATACCGAAACCAAACATCCCTTTCCACATACTTTTGGAAGCTAAAGGATTCAAAACAGAAACTCAAAGTAAAATGGAAAATCCTAGAAAAAACTAGAACTTGCAACTCACTTAATGACATCTGCCCTTTATGTCTAAGTGAAAAACTACACATTCTCCAATACCCTAACAGCAACAATTTATTAAACCGTAGAGACGAATTAGCAGTAATATGCAAACATCACAAATATCTCTCACTAAAATTTAAGTAAAAAAAAAAAAACAACCAGAAAACCCCCCAAAAGAAAACAAACCCTATACAATACCAACAAAAAATAATGCAGTTGCAACAGAATAGTAGATAAATAAATAAAAAAATATATTTTATATTTATAAAATATGTTGTATAAAGGATAGATTTTATAAAAGAAATATATTTCTTAAATATTATAAAATATTATATTTTATAATATTATAAAATAGTTTAAATATTATGGAATATTATAAAATATTTTTTTATCAAAGATATATTTTATAAAAAATATATTTTATAAAAAACAAAAAATATAAAAAAAAACAAAAGAAAAGCACACACCCCAATACAAAATAACATGCATTAAATTAAGGAGAAACCAACCCCAAAACAAAACAACACCTACCAACCCCTAAACCAAATAACAACACACTAGGCGCCAGCAGCATCAGCCCTCTCAAGATTAATAGATTAACCTATCCTGAACTCTGCCAAAAACAAACACTTAACTCTAAGACCTTAACAAGGTCAACAGAACTCAAAATACAGACCACCCCTCTAACACCCAAAAATAACAAATCCAACACAAATAAACTGGCATTTCAACTAGATAATTCTCATTTCTAAAAAAACACCTGAGGAAGAAGCCAAAAACATAATGGGCTGGCTTCGAAACATGAAAAACTTTTGTGTAGTGATACTATGAATTTAAAAACATTGTAACAACCATTACAGTATATATATATATATATATATATATATATATATATATATATATATTCTGCGGCAGGCACATGCATAAGCACAAGCAGAGGAACACTCATACATGGATACTCACTCAGATGCACTTACACACACACGACATGCTAAATATTAGAGAAATGTAATTTACTAAGATAAAAGTATATAGAAGTGCTTCAATAACTAGATTTATCTCCAGTAAATTTCACCTTCCTTGGAAGATCTTTCCTTATCACAATTTTGGAGACCTCATAATAAAAATGATAAAAATATAAATAAATGCTTAAAGAAACTAAACAAAACTGGTTAGAGCATATATGTATATATATATGAAATGTGTAGTGAAACAGATCTGTCTGCAGATGACTATTTACAATCTCACACCCTGATAGAGCGCTCTAGAAGAATGGTAGACTTTGAAAAAACAGTAGCTACTTTAGCATCTATGCATCGCTCATTCAGTAATGAATTAGAGCACTCTAACTACTGGCATGTGATACATCATACGCTAAAAGTCTGCCTCCTTCTACCGAGCACCCATAGCTCAGAGGTAGAATCACCGACTGACACCAATTCGGTCGGGTTTCAATGCCGGGTAAATGCAATTGGATGTCTAACCTTACTGATGAGCTGTGATACAGCAAAACAGATCTGTCTGCGGGTGACATTGCATCACACTCCACCCACGTTTATTGAACAGGTTAAGAGGCTCATCCCTTGTTCCCTGTTTAGGATGTGGTTTCGGGCTTTCTCTTTTCCAATCTTTTCACTATTACGTAGCCTCCGGCACATCAGTGGCGTTACTGCCTTGCTCGGTGTGATACGATTAAATAAAATATATATATATATATATATATTATATTATTTATATATTATATATACGAAGTACTTATTTGAAAGCGCTCAATATCAATGATCGAGTTAACATATTCAATTTGATAGGTGTGAGTTCGTGACCCTTGATTTTGATATTGCTACAATCAAAGTCAGTAGATACACGATTTGAATACACCAATCAAATGTGTATGTATGTACACAACGGCACACATATACATATATATGCCAAGCCCCATATGGTTCACATATAGTTATGTTTGTGTGAGCCTCGGTGGGCAAGCATGTGTGTGAGTGCCTTTGCGTAAGTCAGTGGATGTACAAGTATGTATATATGTCTGTGTTTGTCACAAATTTTCTTCCCAATTCTCCGCCCACTTCCACAAAAATACACCAATATATGCAGCCCCACGTATATCAAATATTTTTTAAAAATTAATCATTTTGTCTGACGATTGCAAGAGCGTGAAACCCAGGGTCACAAACTCACACTTATCTAAATGAATATATATATATATATATTTTGGCTTTAATAAAGACAAATTACCCCAATTTGGATACTGTTTTATTATGCTGGTTTTAAGCTTTTGCCTCATATAAGCCATCTTCAGAGTAGTTGCAGGGATATTAACATAACATCCACCATATCAAAGATGAATTTGTACACACTTGGATACTAGAGTGTGTTTACATTGTATATAACACGCTAAAGCCCACTTTCCTCTACCGAGCACCCATAGCTCAGAGGTAGATTCGCCAGCTGATGTCAATTCAGTTGGGTTTCAACTATTCTGATGAGCTGTGATACAGTAAAACAAGTGCGGATGACTATGAATATATATACACCAACTTACACACTTATATATATATATATATGATGTAGAATATTTGGTATTTAAGTCAGGTTAATTTCGATAGAGACGAACTCAAAACATGTGAGTGTCTATATGTGATTCTTTTTTGGATTATTTTGGATATTAACTGTTGTATCATTTGGGTCTGATGAGCAGCAGGTTTGCTGCAAAATATGTATTACCCATGAAACTGTAGAATATCTAAAAGTTTTTATAGAGTATATATATATATATATATATATATATATATATATATATTAATTTAAAAGATCAAAATTTCAGTTTTTCGTCCCCTTCAGCCTTCATGCACAAGTGAAACATCCCTTTAGTTTGAAGAAGTCCGAAGTATATGTCACACAAAATTTTTCTTCATTTTCAAAGTGAATTTCATTTTAGCATATCCGTCCTTTTTAGAAATATTTGCAATAAATTATTTGGTGGTGGACAATTTTATTCTGCTGGACAAGTGTTATCCATCTTGTTACAAATAGAATATATATTGAACAGTCTCTTCTCTTGGTCTTTTTAATTATAGAACTCTCTTCTGGTTTTTAGTTTTTCAGTAAACTTTGACCTTAAAAAAATGCCATTTCCAATTCTGCCTTCTTAATTTCTGTAATTTTATTGTTCTCTCTATTTAATAATGTTTTTCTTTTTCTCATATTCTTTCATGCTCAGTAATCTCTTGTATCTTAGTGGCTTTATTGCCTTGCTTAGAGTGAAATTATTAAAAAAGTTATAGTATAGTTATTGATAATTATTTTTTAGTCACAAATATATAGGATTCTATAAAATCTATACAAAAAGATATAACTTCAAAAGAGTAATGGGATATTTATATAGTTCATATATCAATCATAATAAAATCTTTCTTTATATATATATATATATATATATATATATATAAGCTATTTTCTATTTTATTGACTTTTTTCAATAATGTGTTGTACTTCTGAAATTGAAATCTTTTGAATTCAGTTTGTCAAATATAAATTGTCATAATGTTCGATTTTCTTCATCCAGGTCTTTGCCAAAAATATTCTAGAAGACTAGACAGCAAAAAGAAATAAACATTTTATTGCTGCTTTTATTTATAAATTGCTTTTTAAACACTTATTTTAGATCAAAACTTTATAAAGAAACTTTTATATGCAGGGAAAATTGAGTCTCTTTCTCTGTGATTTTATTTGAAGCATTAATACTTCATACAACACAAGAAAATGGCTTTTCAAAGGGTTGTTTTATTTGTCTGAAATCTGTTGGACATTACCAAAGGCTGACATGAAACACTCTTTTAAAGCTCGTCTTTTTACTGTGTCTCTCACTATGTGTTCTGCCATCTATTTGCATAAACTAGTCAAGTAGGTAGTCTGCTGTCCACCTACCTTCCCCTTTTGCTTTTCATCTGTCCTGCGAGTATTACATCCTCTAAAACCAATTTTGTCTTTTAGGTCTCATTATTTAATCGCAATCAATCAAATACGTAATCAAAAACAGAAACAAATATTGATAAAATAAAACATGAAAATAAATATTTTTATTAAATTCTGGTTAATGGAAACTCTCATTTGTAATTAACATCAGTTGTTTTATCACATTCTCTTTAATCTTGCCCATTTGTTCAGAGCAAATTTTGCTTTGGAAATCTTAAATGCCACAAGGCACCAATTCTGGTATATAGAAGCAAGTGGTTGAGTGACCAAGATGTCAGAAGAGATGCAAGGTTTTACCAAAAAAAAAACTTGCAAAAGATGGGAAGAATTGGCTTACAAAGAATACACTAGTCACACAGTAAATAAACATGATCAATGCTAACTGAGTAACCCCATTAGAGAGTGTCTGTTTATATATGTGCAATACTGACTCCACTGATTCCCAAGGTACAATCAATTCTTAAGATAATCAAAGTGGTAGAGTGCATTCCGGACAGGCCACAAACACACACTCACACATTTAAATAAATATGTTTGACAATCCTACACATGTGCATTTTTATGAGGGGATATTGAAAAATGAACATAAGAGGAAGAAATAAGAAGTGAAGATTATGAGGAGAAGGAGGATAAATAAAAACTGACTCTTAACTTGAAGAGGTTAGTAGTGTACTGTTCCAGGAAGCATCCGAGTGGGAGTCTCTTTGCCAAAGCAGCAGTCCTTGGAGAAGGAATAGTTGTCTGAGTGTAACTTTTTCTTCAATAAAGAGAAAATGAAGGTTATTCAACTCTATTGATGTTGTATGATGTGCCCTATCTGTAAAGATCTGAACTGCTCTGAGTTTCAATTATATCCACTCTTCATATCACTTCTTGGTCCAACCCACTTTTTTACTCCCCAACAGCTACAATCTCCAGGAGTTTAAATGTAAGGTCAATAGACACCTCCTAACACACTAAATTGCATCCATTCTCTCAAACACTCTTCCCATCTACCCAACCCTCAGCCTCGGTATCCTTACCCGTCTATCACCCTCCTTCTGACATTTTCTATATCTAACCACTCTTTCTGATCACCTTCCCCTATGTAACCCCTGTGCAATAGTGGCAGTGGAATGCCTTGCTTGGGGTGAAATGATTTAAAAAAATGATTTTAAAAAACTTTACAGAAAGGATCTGCCTAAGTTTGTGAATATCTATGCTGATGATACAACTCTAAATGATCAGAACTTGGCAGCTGATTTCTTATCTGATCAAACACTAACATCTGAGTGGAGGAAAAAAACTAGCTGACCACATTTAACACTTGGAAAACCAAGCTAATTGCACTTCATCAATGCTGATCAAACCCAGAACTATCACCAATAATGATGAACAGATGTTTGCTTCAGTGGAGGTTTGAGAGCGTACCTTCAGTGCCTATTAGGGCTTAAGCTCAATCCAGACCTCAACTGGAACTCATATGATCCATTGCTAAAGAAGCTATAAAAATGGCCAGTACCCTGTACTGCTCTAGTAAGTACTTGACCCCTCATTTTATCCTTTATGTTTACAAGAGCCAGTCACATGAAAAATGGAGAACCGTTGTCATATATGAACAATCTTCACATTTAAAAACTGCTATGCTTCACACATTGTAGCAAACCATCCTTATTCTCTTCTTATTCCATCACAGAGATGCAACTCCCCCTTGAGCAGCTTCTAAGATAATGCTTCCCTGATCTTTGTCATCTGAATCTATCCAAATCTAGGGATAACTGTTTTCTTTCCCATATACTGGTATCAACCATTCCTCTTGACTCTGTCAAAATCTCTGTCAAAATCTCTACCTTGAGCGATTCTTGATCTGAACATAAGTGTAAAAGAAAATCCAAGTCATTGATTTAAAAACTGAATTTATTTACAGAGATTAGATTTCTCTAAATAGGCATCTGTTTGTATCACAACACATAGGTAGCTCTCTGTCTGATCAAAATTCAGTACATCTGAGGACGGCTTGGTTGCAGTAGTTACCAGAAAATTGTCACTATTGACAACTTATGGATTTACATCCATAGCTTTTTCTATATTTGGATATGACTGTAAGGCATCCAGGGTTTTAAAATCAATGTTTTTCTTTCTCCGTTTGTAGAAATCTACTTTTTTGAAGAATGCTCGATAGTTAGAGCAATATGCTATAGTAGTAATATTTTTATTATAAGTGTCTATAATAAGACATAGTTTACTACAATACAAGAGCTATCATATTTCGGTACTACTTGTTAGTACCTCAAAATATTTCATTGCCTGATGATGTACTAACAAGCAGTACAGAAACAGAACAGCCTCTTGTTTTATTATTAGCACTTATAATAAAAATATTACTATATAGTAATAAGTAATGGTTACTAATGAAAGTATATTCCACAGTTAGATATTTACTTTTAAAAAGTACTCAATACAAAAGTAGAGCATAAATATATGGTAAATATTATTACTATTATAGCATACAGCAACTCAATAGCTATAAAGTTTCGGTGTTAGGACTGATGATAGTGTTTTAACACTGAAACTTTATAGCTATTGAGTTGTATTACGCTATTATTATTATAATAATAATTACCCCCCCCCACATATATATATATATATATATATATATATATATATATATAATTCCAAGTGAGGCGGACTCAAGGCTTTTTTTAGTTTGAGTACTCTGGCATTTATTTTATTATAAACAGAGCTTAATATAATATACTTATTTGGTTATATATCAATTTTTACATGTAAATGTAAATCATCTGCAAAACCACATCAACATTGCCTGATGATGAGAACCTATCTCAAAACAGAAATTTCCAGGTCGCAATGCAAAATTGATATATAACAATATATATATATATATATATATATATATATATATATACACTGTTAAATATAAGAGAGAATGAATGTCTATTATGTTTAATCATGAGCTGTTCTAAACATCGTATTGTGGCTTTAATTTCAGGTGAAAATAAAGACAAAAATTCTCCAACATTTGGATAATATTTTATTAAGTTGGTTCTAAGCGTGGGTTGTTTTAATATAATCCAAACGACCCACACTTAATAAAAGTTAGTTTAAATCTGGTCATAACACATTACGTTGCATTTAAATATATGGTTCTGTTAACATTTCAAGCTCTCACACGGTGTGACATCGTAGAAACGCATTACAAATTTACGAACTGCGTTTGGTATTTTTGGTAACTGTTATCGTTGCCTAGCAAAGTTTTATATCAACACAAAATAAAATCATCACTGATGGTGGACATTTTCATGTTAATGTCCATGCAAACTCTCTGAAGATGGCTTAAGTGAGCCGAAAGCTTAGAACCAAATGTTGGAGAATTTTTGTCTTTATTTTCACCTGAAATTAAAACCAAAATATGATGTTTAGAATGGCTCATGATTAAACATAATCGACATTCATTGTCTCTTATATTTAACAGTATATTTTTAGAAAATTATCTGCTGCCTCGATACACTAAATATATATATATATATATGCACACACACAAAAAATACACACATATATATATATATATCACATCTCTTATCTAATAAATTTTTAAAATGTTTATGTCCTAAAAGAAAAAAACCTATTCAAAACAAATCAGAAAAGTGTACTGAACTGTTACATAATATCAGTTTTTCTGTATCACAGTGAATGATGGACAATCAATGAAGAAGAAGTGTGAAGCAACAGAAATGTGGACCTACAGAAGGATAGTGAGAATACCATGGACTTAACATGCAAGTAATGACAAAGTTTTAGAGAAAATGGAAACAAAAAGAGTACTTATACTCAATATCAGGAAGAGAGAATTCAAATTTCTAGGGCACATGATGAAAAAAGAGGGACTGGAAATTTTGATACTCACAGGACAGACTGAAGGCAAGAAAGCCAGAAGAAACCAATGCATAACCACCTACCTAGTCAATGGATGGCAGAACAAGATTTTCAGGAAAGATAACAAAATGACAAAAGTTATTAAGAGCTAGAAAAGTCAGTAAATTGTGGAAACTTATAATTGCCAACATCCCAAAAGAACATGACACAAAGTAGAAAACAAAGAATATATAAAAGTTAATTCTTCAGGATTTGGTTCAAATATGCATGTCATCATGAAAACAACATTGGTACTAAAAATCAAAATTGATTCAAATTTTATCTTAGCAGACAGAATTAAAGATGATTATATTTCTTTATTTTGGAGTGGAGCACTGTCAACCATTATTCATTTATTTATTCTTTATTTTGACAATAATAGTTCAGCAATTCTCATTCATTTTAATTTTTAGTTACTTTTTACATTCATTTCACTTGAGTCATTCATGGATGGTAAAAATAATGATAATTGGTTTCAAATGGTCAGGAAGACTCAAACTAAAATATTATAAACTCTATAGACAGTTTCTCCATCATTTAATCTCGATAAAAACTGGAAAATGTAATAAAAATGTAATAATAAAATCCAAGAGAGTGACTGACCAACCAGAACTTAACGACTAGTATTGTGAATTTAATACCCAATATGAATGAAATCCAAACTTGCGAATGACTGACCAATGGTTCTACAACAACCAGAACTTATCAACAACTAGTATTGTGGATTTAATACCCAATATGAATGAAATCCAAACTTGATTCTGATTGTCATTTTCAAGGCTTCGTCCTTCAGATTGAAGGCTGTTTTATTGATTAATCTTTAACTGTTTTTCTTAGATGAATTTTGACAATGCCTTTGAAAATATACTGCTTCATGCTGTCTACCTGGATGCCAACAATGAGTAATGTGGTATTTACTGACTGGAAGGAGGCAAGAGTGGCAATGACACCTTGTCCCCGATTTGTTTCCCAAACAGTTTCGTGATATGTGGTCTAGCTCCTTACAGCAGTAACAAAGCGTTTTTCCCTGTGCTCTCTTATTTATATGTCTGGGATTGCGTTGACTTTGGCAATCCCTGGAAAAATGGTTAGGACTACCACACGTGCAACATATGAGGCCTCCACTCTTGTGAATCACCTGTGGCACTTGTGAGTTATATGCAGTACTCCCCTTTGGTTAGGATGTTGCTGCATCCATTTTCACAGCTGCTGCTATGTCCGAACTTTGGTCACTAGAAGCTAGCACTCTGGGCCTTGCTATCAGATGTCCCATTGTTAGAGTCTCAACGTTTGGTGCCTGTTGGAGTTTGATGGAGATATCATCAGGAAACCCTCTGACAAAAGTCAGATTTGCAAGCTTCTCCAGCCCAACTCCCACGAACCCGACCAATCCGACCAACTGCCTTATCTTGTTTGCATACACATCTACCCATTCGTCTTCTCACCTGACCAGAGTCAGCTTTCTGTATGCTGCAAAGGCACCATCAGTAAATGCCTTCTTTAGGTGCACCTCTATTTGATCCATGTCCTGCTGATCTTCCTTCATCTATATGTAGAGAGTAAATACGTCCCCTTCCAGACACAATGGAAGCAGACTTGCTACATCATCCACTATCTGATGTCTCACAACCAACTTCACCTTCTTCAGCCTCACCACCACATCACCTTCACCATTAAATGGCTTTATCATATTGTGACTAATTCGTACTTGTGCCATTGTGGCAATTTGTAAAGGCCAAAATAGTTTGTAGGTTGTAAGAGCAGAATTCCTTCCTTGATAGTCTTCACATTCCAATAAAACCGTCTTGCCCTGAGGTCAGACCTTTTCTGTTCCTCGTCTCAGCCAATGCTGCATTATATTGTCATGGCTCATTTCTGATTGGCTGGTCAAGCCAATCATCATGAGCAAGTAATCATATAGTTAGGACATTCTCTCGTGAAACTCTTTTCCCAGTCTCACAAGAGGCAGGCCATATTTTTTCTCTGCCATATTGGCAACAGCATACCTAAATTATAGACCATCATGAAAGACAAGTCCTTGCACGCTTTGTTCTATGAGGTAAGTCTCTTCCTTCAATACATAAACAAACTTTTGTTTCCTGTGAAAAAAGAATTTCTTCATTACATGTCCTACTGGGGTTGATGAAGTTGGCTATTTCCAAGATGTAAAATACTTAAATTACATATGAAATAAATATCTCCTCTCTAAATTAAATTTGCATTGAGCTCTCTGTTGGATCAGTTTTAATATTTAATCAAGTATTACTATGATCCATTGCGATCATTTACCAAATCTTTTCCTGAATTTATTACTGCTGCTATATATATATATATATATATATATATAGTGTTGAGTTTTGATAATGTTTAGTGCCAAGATTGTTGTTTTTTCAGAAGTTTTACTGATAAAAGTTATTTTGGCAAGCAGTTTTTTGTGTCCAAGTTCTCATTATTGGAATGGAGATAAAATACTAATAGGTTTAAAAAAATCTAGATCCAAAGAGTGAAGACATAACGGTTTCCTCACAAAACTTCAAAGTTAGCATAAACCTGCTCAGTTAAAGTAACATATTCTTTGCATATATATGTTTGCATTATATATATATAGTCATCTGCAGACAGTCCTGTTTGCTGTATCACAGCTCATGATTATGGTTAGACATCCGATTGTGTCTTTTTTTTTTTAATCATATCACCCCGAGCATGGCGGTAACGCCACTGATGTGCAGGGGGCTACATAGGAGTGAAAAGATTGGAAAAGAGAAAGCCGGAAACTGCATCCTAAACAGGAAACAAGGGATGAGCCTCTTCACCTGTTCAATAGACGTGGGTGGAGTGTGAACTGGGCGATAGTTTACTCTAACTACTCCAATTTGATGTCAGTCAGTGATTCTACCTATAAAAAAAACAAAATGCCAGAAACTTATGTACAATAATAACATCACTAATAAAGAATATAAATGTAGGGACAAAAACAAATGGCCACTAAACAGATTTTTTTAAGACAGACGGTGTTATTTACAAAGCAGAGGTACATTATACAGATGGACAAAAAAAAACATTTTTGTGCCTTAAAAAAGGAATTTTTAAAAACAGATGGAATAATCACAGATTTAATTTCAAACTGGAAAACCTCAAAAATTGTACCAAATTGACTAACCACATGTGGAAATTAAAACTGAAAAATGGGAAAGACCCCGATATAACATGGTGTATAGTAAAAAAGCCAAACGTTACAACAGTGGTGATGTCTGCAGATGTGATATTACCGCAGTGCGGATGGCTGCCCTCAAGCCAGATCCTTGTCGAAACGGCACCAGATGTGATGCCTCAGCCTGGCTAGCGGTCTTCTCAATGTGACGCTCATTCTCGCTGACGGTTGTGACGATCCCAGTTGTGACACTACCACCCGGTCATACGGCTGGTTTGGTTGCTGTCCGGGACGATCCCATCCGATGATGTCGCCACAAAAGCTGGGTTACAGGACGTCTTTTGCAACAATGGACCACTGTCCCACGTTGTGATTAGATCCCAGAGGTCTCGTCTTGCAATCTTAATAGTTATCCCTTTTAGCCAGTATGGACACTGGCATACACTTGTGGTTTGAAAAAAAATTAAGACACCAAAAAGAAAATAATAAAATAAATGAACAAAGTCAAACACGCCTGGAGAGCTACGTAGAATGTCTTTATATAAAGAAAAAAAAAACGATATCTGTCTTTTCCCAAGAATACAGTTGTCGAAAATGATTTACAACAGAGAGAAAAGTTCACCAAAAGCATTATAGCTTCCAATCGTTAAATGAAATGTTTAATCAAAATTTCATTATCGTTGAAATGTACGTCTAAAACAGCAAAGTTCTTTCGGGTTCTTGATGGAATCAAATCACTCTGACACTTGTTTTGTCTATGCGTTTTCAGATTAGTGGAATCAACACCTCAACTCCAAGAGAAAGTTATATGAACATGAAAAGATTCGAAATTTATACAATCATGAAAAACGAGACATGATTATTTTCACAAAATAATCAAATTTTATGCTCCCGTGTTTTTAGAAGCACTTGATGGTACTAAATATTTTTTTCCTAGGCTCACATCGCGTGACGCAATAAAACATTAATAATATCACCAATATCAATTTCTCTCTCCGCTGTTTTAAACCAACCAAAGGAAAGTATCCCCGCAGGAGAAGGAAAGTATCACCATGGGAGATAGTGTCACACAGATTGTGCCAAGAAGAAAACACTAAATGAAAGATCAGAAGTCATGTTCAGATGTAATCACACCTATAAATAAATATTAGGATCATACAAACCTAAGAAAGTGTTTTAAGATCCTTAAGTAACTCATCCCTAATTTTGAAAATTTTTGTTTGTTTAAAAATTCCAGCCGTGTTTGTAAAAATCCTTGTTATACGTTTGCAAAATGTTGGAAAATCAGTTACTATAAATCACCTGATGATACTGAAAGGTTGAAACCTAGGTTGCAGAAATAACTCATTTCCAAATGAAAAATATTCAAAAGCTCTACAATATAAATGTGAAAAAGCATTCATCAAAGGCATCCTCCTGCCACTTGTGTGATCTGGAGATCAGGGGTGAGTGTAACAAAGAAAGAAGCAAAGCAGGCAAGGACTTGTCTCGCATGTAGGTTCATAATTTAGGTGAGCTGTTGCCAAGATGGCAGAGAAAAAAAATGGGTTGCCTCTCGTGAGACTGGACGTGACCAAAAGAGGTTCACAATAGAATGTCCCAACTATATGATTAGTTGCTTGTGCCGATTGAATTGACCAGCCAATCAGAAACCAGCTACAGAGTTGGGGGACAGAAAAGGTCTGACCTCAGAGCAAGGAATGTGGAGACTATCAAAGAAGGAATTTTGCTGCTGCTCTACAGTTTAAAAAAGAAAAGAGGCAAAGATAGGAAAGAGAGTGAACAGTAACACTAGTTTAGTCCATAGAAAAGGAGGGAAGTCAGTCAAGCAGCTTGCCCAATGATAGGGATAAACTTAAGGGTCATCATGTGTATAAAATTAAATTCTAATATCAATAAACTTAAGTTGAAAATTAATATCTATCTATCTAAATTTATTTATAAATGAAACTGTGTGTGTGTGTGTGTGGTGTGTGTGTGTATCCGTTACCTATAGTCTCCGAAATGGCTGAACCGATTTTCTTGAAAATTTACACAGTTGTACTATAAGCATCTGCGAGTGTTCTTAGCTAGGTTTTGTGTTGAGGTACCCCCGATAAATATCGAAAATCGATAATCGAAAAAATCAGGTTATAGAAGACATAAGAAATGATATTCAGAAGTTTCAAGGTTGCAGTTTTTACAATAGTGCAGAAAATCAATAATAATTATATATATATAAAAGGCAAGATGTTTGTATGTGTGTCTGTTTATCTGTCTGTATGTTCTTTATAGAAATCCACAATTGTTATCCAATTCTCACTAAACTTCACACAAATATTCTTTAGGCAGAGTCTGAGCTTCAAGACCATAGATTAGTTTTAAAGCTTTCATTACACCCGAGCAATGCCGGGCTATACTGCTAGTAACAATTAAATGGGAAGAGATTTAGTTAATCCCTTATTAAGGGAATTTAAATCTATTTTTATGATGATACTTTCTAAATCTTTCATATGATTTTAAAGTAAACTTTGATCATAATTTTTTAATATCCTAATTTTTTCTGCTAAGCACAGATTACATTTATCACTTAAACTATTGAGAGTACGTGTTGAGCCTATTAACTTCCAATCTATGTGTGGATTCAGATCTTTTTGCTGTTTGAAATTGTAGTTTTGGGTTAATAAAAGAGTGCCTATAAAAATAAAATCCTTGTTTCTAAACCCCTGACAAAATTCCAGTGTGTACATCATAATTTTTCTTGTTCTCTTTAGGGAAAATGGTATCTTGGAAGATCACATTGGTAGATTTACATTTAACCTTAACAGGACAATTTTCTTTGGATTTGCAATTGCAGGAAAATACAATACTGGGTTTAATATTAGTTTCATAGAAATTCCTTAAAATTTAGTATTTATTAGAATTGATGATGTTAGACATTATTTGAGCAGGAATTACTAATTTTAATAGCTTTTAATTAAAATTACCTTGCGAATGGAAATTTCTATGTTTCAAGATTTCTACCTCATCATCAGGCAGTGTCAGATCATTGTGAAAATGATTTTCATTTAAATATATGCTTTTTCATAGAAAATAAAATAAAAATAAAAAATAAGAATGTTTATTAACTTGCATATATCTAATATTTTGTTTTATATAAATAATAATTAAATAGATATTAAAATAATTAAATTGATATTTAAATTTTTTAATAATTAAATAAATATTTAAAAGATTGTATTATGATATTAAGAATTGTATTAGAATATGATAATAATAATAATAGATTTTTTATAAAAAGAATAAAATGAATCTGAAAAAAATTTTTAATCAATAAGTGGATATTAAAAAATGTTATTGATAAATTAAAAAAATATTAGTACAAAATGCATTCTGAATTGAAATAAAAATACTATATTATACTCAAAGGTCCTTGTAAGTTAGATCAAAAATATATAATGTTTTCTTTCTTTCTTCATCACTTTTCTTTTTTGTTTTAGAAAATGTTAAGATAGAGAGGAAACTAAGAGAAAAGATTTTGTAACAATAATGGATACATCAACAAAAATTGGGTCTAGACAGGGGTTTTAAAATAAGTTGACACTTTGGACATAAAGATTGAAAGAAGAAATCATGTATTCCCACAAAATATTATTTTTTTAAATTTAAAGTGAATCTCGTTTCTGATTAGTTAAATTGAACACACACACAAATTTTTGTTGTCTTTCCATATCTATAAATAACAAACATATTGTTTTTTTTATATTTAAATGAAAATCATTTTCACAACAATGATCTAACATTGCCTAATGATGAGGTAGAAATCTCAAAACAGAAATTTCTGTGTCCAATGTAATTTTAATTAAAAACACATTTAATTATATTATGTTCTACAGTATTTACTCATTAAAATTGAATTAATCAAAAGGTGTCAGTTATAACTTGTATGTATACAAGCTGCATTCACCTATGTCGGGTTGAGCCGGCTTCCTCCCCGATGGAGAAAAATTCATTGGGATTTGTTTAAGAGCAGGGTCCCAAGTCCTACCCTTGTTATTTAACCCATAACTGAAGGGAAGGGATGAATTAATACCTTTTCCAAGGGCACCAGTGCATAAGTGAATGCAGGGCATTCAACTGGAATTCAAACTCGGCTCACTGATTTCTCTTTCCAAGCCAATATCCATTGTACCACAATAAACATCTGTCAATAAACGCTTGCAGCACCTGGTATTCCCAAGCGGTCACCCATCTAAGTACTGACCAGGCTCAACGTTATTTAACTTCGGTAATTGAATGAGAACCGGTATATTCAACATGATATGACCATAAGCTTGTGCCCTAATACAAAAAAAAATTCAACTTGTGGTTACAAATTATTTACCTTCTTTAAGTATTATGTGATCCCACTAGACACTTTTTACTCAGACAAAAAATCTTCTTCAAAATTTAATTAATAACTATGCTTCATTCACAAAATAAAAAACATGAATATTATACTAATAAAATAAAAAACCCATGCAAGACTAAAATGTTGCTCTAAACACAATATAACTAAGAATACTACAATCATTCAACCCAAATTCTGACTTAAACTTCCTATCCCATGTACTCAGATAGTCAAATAAAAATCTAAAATAATAAAACAAACCTAAAATCCAACCTCCTGACAAAAATTATTGTCTACCCATTTAAAAAATCTAAGGTCCCACTATGTAGCTTACCCAGACAAAATTAAAAAGTGACCTGTCCAGATCTAAGCCATCCGGCCCCATCTCCTAACTCAAATGTGTATCTCTATGGTTACAAACTGCTGATTGACTAGTTTAGACACACCAAATTCCATTCCCTAAAATCACCACTTCCCAATCCCCAAAATAACCATGAATACATCTTATATTCTCAAAAATAAATAGTTTTCACCATTTATTTTCAGTTCAACATATCACCCAAAGAGAAGTTTTGCTCCGAAACATGAAAATATTTGTGTAGTGATACTATGCTTTTATAAACCATTGTAACAACTATTACAATATTAAGCTCTACTCTGTATCGAGCACTCTTTATAAAAGTAAATGCTTGAATAGTGGGTTTTGATCTATGTGTTCTTTCACTTTCTTACAATATATAAGCGTGAGATAAAATGAAGTAAAAATCCCCATTTCTTAGCTTTTACTTTTTAAAAGTGCTCAGTACAAAGTAGAGCAATATGCTATTGTAATATTTTTATTATTATAAGTGATTATAACAAAAACATTTTACATCGCCACACAAAAGCTATCATATTTCAATATTATGAATTGTAATTCGTCAGGAGATGGTTGATAACTGGTGATAAAATGATTCTTATGGAAATTTAAAAACAATTTTCTACCTTTTTTTTCGACAGTTAAAGTAGAATGCATAAGGTTTGAATTAAAAATATGTCTCAATTAACCAATTGAATATCATTTTTATGCTAAATAAAATAATTAGGTTAGTGGGTGGAGGTTTTTATTTACAGGAAAATTTTTTAAAAAGTTCTGTTATACCAAAAAAGTGAATTACCAATGACAGTTAATCGTCTATTGTTTACCTTAAAATAGAGTTAAAAAGAATTTCTGTTATAAAAAACGATTACCTATCACAATTTTATAGACATTATTTTATTAATATATAATGGTCCATCACTTACAGATCATTACTTTATTTGATTTACTTAACTTAAATATTGCTATGTTTTGCCATCTGTCTAGAATTATTAGTATCCTATATAGATATTTCACAGTTCTTATTTCATGAACAGGTCCCTTTAAGAAACTTCCAGAAAAAAAAGAAAATTTTTACAAAGAGAACGCCGGCCGTATTATATTCAGCTACATGCATGACATTTGTTATGGCCATATCATCATCATCATCATCATCCACAATCACCAATGATGACAAGCCTAAGCACCAGTTTATCTTGACCTGTTAAAATAACTCACCCACCTCCACTCTCTAATCTTATTTTCCTATTTAACATAGAGCTGACTTTCAGTTAGTTAATCTGAGACATACGGACAAGTACATTTTTAATTCTGACCTTATGCATCCTCTTTAGCTGTTGGAAAAAAGGTAATAAATTCTTTTTATACTTCCATAAAAATCATTTTTATCATTACTTACCAACCATAGGATGTGCATTGAGGTGAACTACGAATCAGGGAGCAAAGTCCGAATTCCAGTTGAATTCCTTGCATTCGCTTACACACAAATACTCTTGGGAAAAGGTATTAATATGTTTCTTCTCTCAAGTTATGGGTTAAATAATAAGACAGATTGGGTTTTATAGCCTTGGCTGGCAAACAGTCTACCACAGAAAGTACTGGCAACCTACTGCAGGATAATCTTTTCCCCAATCAATCATGTCTCTTTCAAGACACGATCGCCCAAAGCATGTATCACATGGCACTTAACTGACTGACCAACCATTGCCTGATGAAGTGCAATTCATAGTATTGAAACATGATAGCTTTTATGTGGCGATATAAAATGTTTTTATCATAATGATAAAAAATTATAATTTTTATTATAAGTATTTAACTCATAATAAAAATATTACAATAATATATATATATATATATATATATATATATATATGTATGTGGGTGTGCATGTCTGCATAGGGGTGAGTGTGTGTGTATTTGTTTGGATATATATATGTGTGTGTGTGTGTGTGTGTGTGTGTGTGTGTGTGTGTGTGTCTTCTACAGAAGCAGCAGAAGAGTTTTTCTTTTAAATTTTTGAGAAATTCTCCTCATAATGAAAGTAAATGTCTTTTTCCTAGCTTCTTCTGACAGATGTTATTCTACACGGTCCAACAACCATTTGACTAAGTTTGTTCTCATAAGTCACAAATAGTTTTTACTTTCCCATAAAAAAAGCATACTACATCTTCATATTTCCATATATCTGGTGGGGGTCAAAAATTCAATTGCTCAGGGATTTCACTTGCTGGATATTACTCTCTATCTTTCAGATTCACATACAGCCCCTCTTCTCCCCACTCACAGCAAATTTGAATGTTTCAGGAAAAGAATTGAGTCATAATGCCAAACCAAAAAAATTGGTGAAAGAAAGTTTCACATTTTATCACGCAGGTTTCACATTTTGGGTAATCTTTCCAAACACTCAGTTTTTCCTCCTTACACTTTATATTGCATGTGCATATGTTTGCGTATGATATTTAATAAACTTAGCGTAATGCCACAAACGGTATCTTTTATTATTGGATACTCAGCTGGGATTGAACTCACTAGCAAAGGGTTAGCAAAACTAGAGTGCTCATCTCTGCACTATGCCAAATAGCTTATCTATCTATATCATCCTTTTCTTATCTATATATCTATCTCATTCTGTTCATCTCTATCTATCTATATCATTTTTTTCATATCTATCAATCTTTCTCATTCTGTTTATATATATCTAAATCATTCTGTTCATATATATCTATCTAAACCATTATTTCCATATTTAGCTTATCATTCTGTTCATATATATTTATCTAAATCCTTATTTCCACATCTATCTATCTAAGTCATTATTTCCACATCTATCTATCTAAATCATTCTGTTCATCTCTAACTATATATATATATATATATATACATACACTACTAATAATAAAAATACATTTTGTTCCTCACCAGTAGCATAACTCTCAAAGTGCATTGAAAAGGATTAATATTATGCCAAAATAAATCTCTTAATAAATAATATTTTATCTATATTATATATACATTATATATATTATTATATTTATTTTTTATTTAAGCAATATCCTGACTAATGTGTCCATGTTTGTTGTGTGTATATATATATATATATATATATATCTCAAACACTTTTTCTCTCTTCCCCCCAATATATATATACGCACACACATGTATTAATCTGTTGCTCAAGAGCTTGGCTTGGTTGTCATAAAATAGCAAGGCAGCTGGAAATGTTCAAAGATTTATCTTGGTCTCTGAGAAAAGACAAGGTCTTTTCTTCTGCACCCAAACTTCTGTGGGGTCAGCTCTGATGGATTTGACCTGTGTCCAGTGCTGAGAAATTCCCTTGCATGCATATATATATATATATATATATATATATATATATATTATGCCAAACATTCATTCAGGTCTTGCCTTACTGATGCAAATGTCATTATTTAGCTAACCAATACCAGAATGTTTATAGGGAAAAAAATCCTTCTACAAAGGGTGCTGAAAAGTTATTAGCCCAACCCACTCTCAAAATTTGACTAAATTAATAATTATCAGAATTTGATGGGGAAGGGCTTCTTGTTTTGTTCAAGAATTTTTCATTATACCCTCCCCTCTTGAGATTGAAGAGAATCATTATTTTCTCTTTTGTCTCCAATTGAGAAATTACATAAAAATTTAAGAGATTTGGTTTGTGGACACATGTACTTTCAATTCAGTTCTTTAATGTCAAGTAGGCTAATTGTGTTTTGTATTATTCATTAGGAAGTAATTAAAATCGTTCTCTGTTTCGGGATGATTGACTGATGCTAAGTGAAAAAGTTGAATCAATTTGCTGCTATTAACTCATATAAGTACTAACATAGAATCAAGGTTAACCATTTCAGGCCAAAACATGATCAGTGACTACTGCTGGTTCCTACAACAAAAGATCAACTCAACCTACAAAAGCTCAAGTGACTCAAATATTTCTGAAAAATATCAGAAATAACATGAGTATTATATATTTATTCACATATTTGTCGTTGTCATTGAAATTTGCCTTCAACAAAAATATGCTGTACCAAATACTAATATAAAATGTTACTATGATATTTATCTTGACTAAAAATATGTTACATGCGTAACTAACAAACCACACTTGGACTGGGTTTTATACGAGAGACAAGATGTTTTTGTTACTCAGTCACATACATGAATAACTTGTAAGAAAGAGACAGAGTAACACACAGAAACAGACATACAAACACAATATACATATATATATATATATTAGTCATCCACATACAAGCCCGTTTCGCTGTATCACAGCTCATCAGTGTGGCTAGACATATCCACTTGCCTCTGGCCAGGATCGGAGTCTCTACTCCCTAAGCCATCGGCGCATGGCATCAGAGAAGGGAAATTTTAATGTCTTGTATATAAGCAGTGTATACAGACACCAGTCACTGAGAGAACTCAATTCATTTCTGAAGAGTCACGCATATAGCCAAAATGGAAACTATTTTTAAAATTTTCTTCTCCAGAGAGCTCAATCGTAATGAGAGAAAAATATATTAGTCATCCACATACATACATACATACATAAATACATACATTATATATATATATATATATATATATATATATATATATCAGCATGCAATGTGGGTATATAAGAATTCAAAGGAGTATCCTGTACATACAGTGGTAGGATAACTCTCTAAGAGAGCTCTAAATATATATGTATATAAATATATATAGAGCAAATATAAGAAAAATTAAGGCACACACATTATCTCATGGTAAATAGGAAGTATAGGCCTATTTCAGGCGAACCATCATCACCTTCCGTCTTTATTTTTATTTTTCTGTCTTTATTTCTTGTAAAATCCTTTGTACAATAAAGATGGAAGCTGATGATGGTTCGCCTGAAATAGGTCTATATTTCCGATTTACCATGAATTAACGTGTCTGCCTTACTTTTTCTTATATATATACAGTCTTGTGCAAAAGTATTAGGACAAGAACTATTTCATCTTTTATGAGGCATATTGACAGAAAATAAACAATTTAATTAAAGTAATTTTATTTGATTTACTTAACAAATGCTTTAACAAGAAAAAATACTTTTTACAAAATAAATTTAATATTTTGTATAATAGCCTTTTGCTATGATCACAGCCTTCATTCTGCCAGGCATTGACATCACAAGCTTCTTCAATTGATCTAATGGTATCTCCTTACAAGCAGCTTGTATTTGTTTCCAAAGTGTGTCTTGCAAAGTAACATTAGATTCATCAATCTTTTTATCCAAAATATCCCATAGATGTTAAATAGAGTAGTTTCAAAATAACTTGTTTAATAGAAAATAGGAAAAATTAAATATAACTTCTTTTTAATACATTTCTTTTACACCTCGTTTTAAATAATCGATATTTATTAGCAATTTAATTGACTTTTCACCTTGTATTTGAATTTCAGTGTGGTTTTTAGGCAAATCACCCCTGTCCTAAAGAACAAAAAAAAGAACAAAATAGGAAATGTATCACAATCTAATATGTTTCAATTCTTTCTTTTTTTTACATAAACACACAAATGCACCATCACACACTTTACTGTGCAAAATATTCCTCACAAATATATTTTGGAATTTCTGTAACTTTAATACATTTGAAATGTATATAAATACACACACACACTAACTAATGTTACCATTCAACATACACCCAAACAGACATGAGTTTTTATTCAAACATAAACATACAATGTTATACACTTTCCAATCCAAAATATTCCATCCATTTAAAAATAATTATCTATAGCTTTCATGTCCATGATCTCTGTCTGACCAATAAGAAATCAACCCAAAATCAAAATAAACCAGTTATACTATATCTTTGTTATTTTTCATTTTTCTCACAATCTCTGACAAAGCTTTAATGAAAGTGATACATTAGTTTGAGGTACATCTTCTATTTTGTTCTTATACTTTATTCTATAATCTTGTCGGATTCCAATCAATACATCAGTCAAGTGCCACACATGATGCACATCTGGGCGATAATATCTCAAACGAGAAGCAACTGACTGGGCAGAATATTTTTTTCACAGCTGGTTGCCATTACTTTCTATAGTAGACTGGTTGCCAACCAAGGCTATAGAACCCAATCTCTCCTGCTATTTAACCCATAGATAGAGGAAGAAAAGAGATTAATACCATTCTCAAGGATATTCACAACAAATTCAACTGGAATTTGATATATGTTTACAATTTGCTATATTTGTAGGGGAAGTTTGCCTCATATGTAAGATAGTTCATAAATATAGATGGATTAGACATAGGAATCAAGATTGGATGGTAATTGGTCGATTCTGGCCGCTGATGATCACAATGAGGTGTGAAAATGACATACACTATATAGTATTCATTCCTATAACCACATTGTACATACATACATATAGCTCATTGCTAAACAGATAATCTAGCTACACTGAAGAGTTGTGATACAGTGACACATGCTTGTCTGCAGATGATTATTCATGCTCTCGCTAGTTGGTAGAGCACTTTAGAGAAGGGTAGATTTCATGTAAAAAGATGACTACTTATAGATTTACACTACGTTCTTTGAGTACTGAATTGAACACATTTTATTTTGGCTGTCAAATTGAATGCTCTCAGTCACTGGGGTTTGTTTATATCCTGTGACTAACCTGTTCGAAAAGCTGCCTTTCTCTGCCATTATACAGATGGCTGAGTGGTAAGATGTTCGTCAAATGACAAATTAGTTTGATTTTGATCCCAGCTCAAAACTAAATGGAAAATCTAACTGCACTGAAGAGATACAATACAGCTAAACAGGCTTGTCTGCAGATTATTATATATATATATATACATAATTAATACAAGTAAAAGGTTTGTCACAGCTATTTGATGATACTTTCAGCATCTCAACACCAGAGTTTTATAGGCAAACCTGTCCATCCACTTTTCTCCAGGTATCAGCAATTGATAGCTTTATACTTTTCAACTTTCCTATCTTTTATGAACTTACTAGCAGTATATCCCGGCGTTGCTCGGGTGTAATGAAAGCTTTAAAACTAATCCATAGTCCTGGAGATCAGACTTAGCCTAAAGAATATTTGAAATAATAAAATAATTGCGACAATTTACCAATCGCACCTATTATATATATATATATATATATATATATATATATATATATATATATATTTAGTATATCGAGGCAGCAAATAATTTTCTAAACATATGCTGTTAAATATAAGAGACAATGAATGTCTATTATGTTTAATCATGAGCCGTTCTAAATGTCATATTTTGGCTTTAACTTCAGTTAAAAATAAAGACAAAAATTCTCCAACATTTGGACAATTATTTATTGATTTGCTTCTAAGCTTTCAGCTCACATGAGCCATCTTTAGAGGTAATATCAGACAGATTTTGGTCAACAATATGGTGATCCTTACTCATACACACAGTAAGAGAAACCTGCAGATATTGGAGGCCATGTACATCAAATCTAAACAACCAACACTCAATAAAATTACCTTTAAATCCGGACATGGCGTATTACATTGCATTTGACGATATAGTTTTATTGTCATTTCGCACTATCACACGGTGTGACGTCATAAAACCGCATTGCAAATTTGAGAACTGTGTTTATTATTTTTGGTAACTATTGCCATTGCCAAGCGGAGTTTTATGTCAAGACAAAGTAAAATCGTCAGTGATGGTAGATGTTATTATATTTCTCTCTGAAGATGGCTCATGTGAGCCGAAAGCTTAGAAGCAAATCAATAAATAATTATCCAAATATTGGAGAATTTTTGTCTTTATTTTCAACTGAAATTAAAGCCAAAATACAACGTTTAGAACGGCTCATAATTAAACATAATAGACATTCATTGTCTCTTATATTTAACAGCATATGTTTAGAAAATATATATATATATCTATATATATATATATATTTATACTAGCAGTATAACTCGGTGTTGCTTGGGTGTAATGAAAGCTTTAAAACTCATCCATGGTCCTGGAGATCAGACTCAGCCTAAAGAATATTTCAAATAATAAAATAATTGCGACAATTTACCAATCGCACCTAGTATATATATATATATATATATATATACACACTAGCAGTATAGCCCAGTGTTGCTCGGGTGTAATGAAAGCTTTAAAATTAATCCATGGTCCTGGAGTCAGACTCAGCGTAAAGAATATTTGTGTGAAGTTTGTGAGAATCAGATAAAAATTGTGAATTTGTATAAAGGACATACAGACAGATAAATAGACACACACACACAAACATCTTGCCTTTTATATATATATATATATATATATATATATATTCTCGATTTTCTGCACTATTGTAAGAACTGCAACCTTGAAACTTCTGAATATCATTTTTTATGTCTTTGTCTATGAGTATATCAAATTTAATTCAAATCAGACCACTCCTTCTATAACCCAATTTTTTTGACTATCGATTTTCGATATTTATCGGGGGTACCTCAACACAAAACCTAGCTAAGAACACTCGTAGACGCTTATAGTACAACTGTGTAAATTTTCAAGAGAATCGGTTCAGCCGTTTCGGAGTCTATAGGTAACAGATACACACACACATACAGACACAGACACACACAAAGTTCCATTTATAAATAAGTTTAGATCATCATTGGTACAAGTAGTTTTTAATAGTGAATGTGCACGTGCATTTGTGCACATGTCTGCACATGTTTGCCTGCAGGATTCTTTATCCTTTTCATCATTTTTTTAGTAAATATTCAAAATATTAATTTTCTTCATTTGACCAATTGTTTCATTTTCTTATCTGGTTTGGTGGTATCATAAGTAATACTAAGATATTAATTATTAGTGGTTAAGTATTGACACAAATATTATCAAAAGTTTGCCAGTAAGCAATAAAATCGATCGAATTTTTATTATATTTTTCCAGTTTTTATCTTGGTTAAATTTGTGGAAAAACTGTCCATGAAATTCATATTTTTGTTTGAGTAATTATAATAATCTGAATCCATTATCTGGAATATGAATGTTATCAATAACCTACAAGACATGTATAGTTTAATTAGAAATGTAGCATTCCTAAAAAAATGTCAGGATGAAGCTAATAAAATCATTTCTCAATGGCACTGATAACATTTATGATTATGACCACAGATGGTGAAATGTAATCAAACAAAAATCGGACAGACACTCGACTTTTTCTCGATAAATTTTATCTCAATATACAACAACCGTTAAAAAACAATAAAAAACTGTAAAAAATGATAAAAATTAAAAAGATAAAAATATTGTCGGTTGAGTTTTATATATATATAAAACTCAACCAACAATATTTTTATCTTTTTAATTTTTTATATTTTTTTATTGCATCTCTCTCTCTTTCTCTCTCTCTCTCTCTATATATATATATATTATATATAGATATAGATGTTGTGGATTCTTGTTTAGAAAATCACACAATATAATAATAACACAAAAAAGATATGAGAGGGAAAAAGTAAGTGCATTGAACAAAAGATATACAATCTGTACACGGTTAGTAGATTCAGGAATACTTGTTAGTGGAAGTCAAATATATACAAAAAGTAAGTCTGTTAATAAGTCTATATTTCTTGCTGACCAATGAGCAGTGGTTCAACTGCTCTGACAAACACCAACTCTAACAACTCTGTAGGCAGGATTATTTGTATACTATGGAAGAGTCCATAGAGTGAGTAAATAGGGGTGATACCCCAACACCCCACTCCCTAGTTCTTTTTGGGAGGAGCTAACATTTTTCTGGTTTGAGATTTAATATTCTCCATGGGTTTCAAAGTATTTTTCCCATCGTGCCAAAACTTTTTTGAAAATGACAAACTCCACACTTTGTTCTTTCTTTGGTTTATGTGTGTCGTTAGTTCGCATGGTGTGAAAGTTTTCCCCTGTAACTATCAGTGTAATAAAAACAGGTTTCTTTTTCACGATTTCTGTTGTGATATTTTCTTTCTTGAAACTACCGCTTTCGTCACGCTTTTTATTTTTTTGCAACAAGCATTCATGGGTAAATCCCATATATTAAATTTTTGCATCCAATTTGTTCCTACCAGATTATGTGTGGTTTTCATTATCTAGATTTTTAGTTTTTTTAATTTTCCTTTAAATTTTGCTTTTACAATAATTTCACCTTCCAGTTTGATTCTTTTTCCTGTTATTGATTTTGTGATTTTTAGAGTGCATAGCATGGTCGGCCTATTTAACTTCCACCATGTTTGTAAGTTTATAATCATCAAATCAGATTCCGAATCCAGTTGGAATTTAATTTTTTTATTCAGAATTTCTATTTCAACATATTTTCTGATATTTTTATTATTTTTATCCTCCACTCTAGTAGACCTTACCCTACTAGGTTGATTTTTATTTCTGCATACCGTAGCTTTGTGGCCCATCTTGCCACATGATCGGCAATTTTTGTGTTTAAAAAGATAATCCTTAAACCAATGCCATTCACCCCATCTGTAACATGCAGAAGGGGGAGGCTTGTTTTTTACTGGATTCTTGTCAACCGTAGTGCTGTATTCTTTCTCTTTGGCATTATAATTTTGTTTTGTCTGTGGGGAGGGTATAAAACGTAAATTTCTTTTTACCTTTCTAATATACGCTACTCCTGACTCTTCAATGTCCTTGCTATCTTTCTTTATGCTGAGTCATTTCTGGCAATCTTCTGACAATTTTTATAATGTTAGACCTGGCGCGTTTTGCAGTTTGGTCAGCATGCGTTTCCTCATTTCGTTGTCTTTAGCAGCAACTAGTCCTTGGACAAATATGAGACACTTGAAATTGTCTGTGGTAAGTTTCGACAATTTAAAATCGTAGCAATGTTTACTGATGATAGCTGCAAAAGTAGAATAGTCCTCATTTTCATCTTTTCTGAGATTAAGGCATTTCTACCTTTTATGGAACAACAAGATTTTGGGACTAAATAGCTCTGTGTCACTGTTTCATCGAACATTAGATCATTGGTTTTTTTTAGAGAGAATATAGTCTACAAACCTGTTGTGTTTGTCTGTGCCTAATTTCCTGAATAGAAGCCTTAATTTTTTCTTCTCATGCCAGTGCTGACAGTCGATATTAAAAATATCCTCGCATTGCCTGTAATACTCTCCGAAATTTTTATCTTCCTCAACTGAGTATTTAAAAATTCCAACCGCGTTCCACACCACATGTTGTGAAAATGTCTCCTTCATGTTCCTATCCAGGGCTGTGCTTGTTAATTTTAGTAACAGTTCTTGCAGTTGTGTTTGTCTTTCCTCGTTTGCCTTTTGCACTTCAATTTGCTTTTGGATATCCATTTGCATTTTTTGCATTTCCATTTGTCTTATTTTGCTAGCCTTTTGCATTTCCATCTGTTTCATTTCTAATTGATATTGACTTTCTTCAATTCTTTTTATAATTTCAAGTATTCCTTTTTGAAAATCTTCCATTTTGTTTGAATCAGTATGTAGCACACTTTGTTAAAGTGATTGGGGGGGGGGGGGTATTTGTCACGATTTTGTTGTGCGACTTCTGCGTGAATCTGTTTCACCAATTTGATGTTGTCCACTCCTCTTCTGTGATTTTCGAGGTCCTCGACGCTAAGTTTTTTTTTCCCTGGTGTTATGCACCAGTTCGTTCTTTATTGTCCTCAACTTGCTTTTTATGACTGATGTGACAACGTCTTTTTTTTCTGTGTGCACTTGTTAGAATCCTCGTTGCCAAATTGTTGTTTGCCGAGAATGTATTTTTTCTCTGCATGAACTTGTACGAATACTTCATCGCCAAATTGCTGCGGTGACTGATGTAAAAACACGTATTTTCCTCTGTGTGACTTGCTTGAATCTTCATTGCCAAATTGTTGTTTGGCGACTGACTTGAGAACATATTTTTTCCTCCACATGAACTTCTTTGAATCTTTGTAGCCAAATTGTTGTGGATTCTTGTTTAGAAAGCCACACAATACAATAATAACACAAAAAAAGATATGAGAAGAAAAAAGGTAAGCGTATTGAACAAAAGATATACAACCTGTACACGGTTAGTAGATTCAGGAATACTTGTTAGTGGAAGTCAAATATATACAAAGAAATAAGTCCGGGTAATAAGTCTATATTCTTGCTGACCAACAATGACATCAGCACATTCCAGAATAACCTCATGGAAGGACATCTAACAATAACCAAAGAGAAGATACTGCATCTTAAAACCAAAATTCAAAAATGCGAGGAGATTCTTCAAAATAAAATGAGTGCAATAGAGCAAACAACTGCTGAACCTTATCTCAACCACTTCAATAGTACATTAGAACTCAACCAACAACACATTTTACTAAAAACACTCTGCAACTAATACAACAGAAAGATTGTAATACCCAATCGTAAATGTAACTTCCTAAGCTTGTCTTATCCCGAACTCATTGACGACCAAATCAAATTCTTGAATATCCCCCCAAATTGCAACCTCCACCCTTATTCTGCCCAAATTGCCACCCGCAACCTTATTCAAAAGAAACATGAAACCAAAGTACTCTACCAAGCAATCTGAGAGCTAAAAACAGAAAAATTAAGGTGGACCCAAATCTAAGACGAGCTCTTCTAAAAGCAGGTTTCAAAAACTATTCTCCTCACAAGCAAACTTGAATCATCTGCAAAAGAGTTACACGACAACAATATTATCAGCAAACACATTAAAAAACTAATAATTATGTTGTTCTCAACCGACAAGATTACAACCAAAACTTACAATCTATCCAAGATGACACAACAAAATTCACTAAATTAAGAAAAAAATCCCACAGATTTATTTAAAAAGCAACCTGATAGATCCCGACTTGGCAGCTCAAATACAGACATTATTAGACATGCTGACAAACCAACAACTATGTAGTTCTCAACCGACAAAATTACAACCAAAACTTACAATCTATCCTAGACGACACAGTAAAATTTGCTGAATTTAAAGATATCCCACAGAATCATTAAAATAGTTGTAAATAAACTTAGCTTAAAAATCAAAACAATTCTCAGTGATTACTAACCTGGATATCTTTGCGGTAAAATAAAAACTCATAAACCAGATTTTCCTCTCTGACCTATCATATTCCAAATACCTACACCTGTTTACCAACTATTGAAAATCCTCTATCACATAATTTCTCCATACACACCCAACAATTATAACATTGCATGAATTGATGTGAATTCCTCCATATCTTAAATGCAACAAATCCCAGAGGTAGTACACGAACTTCACTTAATATTGAAAATGTTTTTTCAACATCCCAGTTAAAGAAACAATCAACATAATTAGTGACGACATCTCCAAACAATCTCAATCCCTCCTCCTAAAATTCAACCAGCAACTAATCATAAACTATTTCTCACCTGGACCATAAAAGCCCCATTTTATGTCCATAATGAAAACACCTACATCCAAACTAATGGTGACAGCATGGGAAATCCATTATGTCCCACTTTCCCTAACCCTTACATGATATGTTTAAAACAACTTAGAAAACAGAAATCTACACAAGGTATGTTGATGACATTTTTGTTTTGATAAAAAATAAGGACAAAATTATACATCTAAAATCAACTTCTAAAAAAACTCAATGCTAAAATTTACATGTGAACTCATGGTTAATATCAAAATTCCATTCATTGATGTTAATATAGAACTAAAATCCAAAGATTTTATGACATTTTGTTTTTTTCTGTGTCATGTTCCTTCAGGACGTAGGTAATCATGGCCTTCCATATCCCCCAATCCCTAGTGGCTCATAGCACACTTTCTCCTGTTCTTCTTTTATGTGCCATGTCCTTTCAGGACATAGGCGATCATGGCTTTCCACATCTTCCTGTCCCTGGTGGCTCTTAGCATGCTTTCTCCTGTTGCACCATGCAACACTCATTCCATCATCCACCTGATCAGGTCCTTCAAATATGTTATCCGCTGCTTTCTCCTGTCTCTTTTTCCCTCTATCTTGCCTGTTAGTAACAGGTTCTCCAAGCCCTTCTTCCTCATTGCATGTCCCAGGAGCTTTAGTTGTCTCTTCCTGATGCTCAGTATTAATTTCCTTTTTGTCTCCATCCTTTCCAACACCTCATCATTGCTCACATGCTCAGTCCATGATATCTGCAGCATCCTTCTGTAGAATCACATTTCAGCAGCTACAAGTTTTCCCTTCATCTTCGAAGATATTGTCCAACATTCACTGCTATATTGAAGAACCAACATCACACTGCAATCCAGTACTCTCCGCTTTGTTTCTAGTGAAATTGTCCTGTTTCTTAATACTTTACTCAACTTCTGGAATGCTTCTTTTGCCATGTCATTTCGCCTTCGGATCTCAGTGTCGCACTTTCTGTCTTCTGTTAGAACCCTTCCTAGGTATTTAAATTTCTGTACCTGCTTGATTTTAGAGTCCCTCACCTTTTTGCTGATGACCATGCATTCGGTTTTCTTGCAGTTTATTTGTAGTCCTTTCTTGTCACTCTCTTCAGCTACCTTCTGTAGGAGGTCTTGTAGTTTTCTTTCTGTTTCAGCTATCAGCACTGTATCATCTGCATACCTTATATTGTTTAAATTGTGGCCTCTGATGACGAATCCTGGCATAACTTCTAAGGTCCTCAGAATAGTCTTGCTGTATAAGTTGAATAGATACGGTGAAAAGACGCATCATTGTCTTATGCCCCTTTCAATCTTAGCATAATTGCTGAATTCGTTACCTGCCCGTATGCAGGCAGTTTGCTGCCAGTAGAGATTCTTGATTACTCATAGGTTTCTCCCAAATATGTCGAGGCTGCCAAGTATCTCCATCAATTCTTTGTGGCATACCCTACCCAAACCCCACTCTGCTATCCGCTTACTCAAGCAAAATATAAAACAGCAGTGATAACAAACTTCTTAAATAGAGTACAACACCAAAATTCTTCTTCCCAAAGAATATTTTTGAGTTAACTGAAATACATAAAATAAACATTATTTAACAATAATTATTTCAACTCCATCATTGATAAACAAGTATAATTATTCTTACAAACAAAAAAAAAATGACACTTTTCTCTTATGGAAGAGAAAATAATGACATAAACAAGATGTTGACATTCCACACTACTTCAAACAAAAGATTAGGAAGGAAATTACCATCAACTCTGGAAAGAGCGATAACAGTTGCTGGACTTGTGCTGCAGAGTAAATAATACAACCCGACAGCAGATGTATTCTTTTATAAATGGTTCCGGGCAACAAAGATCCTTACTGGCAGCAGTAATCACAAGTCAGTTTGAAGATCTGGCTGCATATGCTAAGTAGATTGTTAAACCTGTTAATTCTACCAGCAAAAGAATGAAAACACATCTCTTTTAGTCATGGAAGGCTCTCACAGTTGTTTTCGCTCTACTGAGAAATGGTAATCACAAAGTATTATATTTGCCGCTATGTTTGCCTCTTCAGCTGATAATAAAACAATTCTCATTTTTTTAAGTGTAGCAAAAAGTATTGGCATTTTGTTCCACCTTTAATGGAATATTCATTAATCTGCTCCAAGAACGAAAAACCATTTTTAAAATCACTTTTCTCTATTTTTAGTCATTTTCTTATAGAATTGAAAAATAAATCTATGCCTGGTCTGTTTTGTTTAAAAGCATATCTCATACATCAAAAATGAAGAAAAAGGCTTCTGATTTTAAAGTTTACTCATTTTTTAAGCAAACATTTTAACTATCATTTGTCAAAAAAATTGTTTCTGTCTTACCAAACGGCCATATAAAAAATCTTTAAATTTAGATTAAAAAGTTATTCGTATGTTGAAACTGTCATATCTCAGGAAAGATATAAATAACAAGGTAAATTCCAAGTGGAAAAATTTACACAACACGTAAAGGGAAAACAAATAACCAGAGTTTATTGTATGGAAAAGTACAATTAACAGACAGTTCAATAAAATGGTAAGTCAAGACAGAATGCGAGTGGAAGTTGAATCATCTCGTACTTCCTTACTTCTTAATCATTTTGACGAATCAACTGTCGGGGTTGATAGGATGTTTGATTATAACAGATACATTGAAACTAATTTCCTCTGTGTCATTGTTTTGTTTTTATTTATATCACTTTCTTTGGCTGTTTCCTTTAGTCTTTTTCACATGTCAGTTTTATTTTGGTAAGTGGAACTGTGGAACTGGGTAGAAATTGACATAGAAACCATCACAAAATGCAATAAAAATAATGAACATCTAATAACACTAGAAAATAAGTCTATTAAAGGATAGCATAGCAATGTTCAGGACAACTAGTCAGCAAATCAAGCATTGGTATCAACGGCATATAAATACAATAGTGAAATTAAGTATTGCCATATCAGAAACATCTGGCATTGATTGGCAGAAGAGTTAGCATTACTATCAGTTAAAATTTATAAAATCTTTTTCTTAAAACAATTTTTAGTAAATTAGGTTTCTCAAGATCATTCACGGTTATTGTGCATTCTACTATTTATGGGAGTTTCCTTCCTAAGCTTATGTTTAAGGCATTGTGGAAGCCAAAATTTAGATTATGTCATTATTTTTCCTTTTAGTTACATGTGTTATCCATTTTAGTTGTTTGTGCTGTTGGAAGTCTTTAAGTGGTTTTGGTTTTCGTTATTTGGTAAAGCATTAAATATACAAGTCACTGATTATCAAAGAGCAACGAATTTGCGATTAAAAAAAATATCAACTGGAAAGCAAAAACTCCAAAAATTTATTTTATTGACCCTAAATGAACGAATACTTGAAAAACCAAGTGGGACAGGAAATATAATATTCCAGAACAGTCTCGTATATCCCATGCTTTCTGATAGGATAATCATCGTTTCTAGTCATAAAAACTTTCTTTTCTGGAAAAAGAAAAATGAAAAGACAGTATATATCTGAAGTCATAAATTAAAGACAAGCATAAGGGGGGAAGATTTACAATTTTCTCGGCTAAGGTTCTGCCATGGTTTAACGGGGTCTTCAGACTAAAATCCTCATCTTTGTTGTTTTACCAAATTGTAGGAAAATACAATGGGTGGTTCAGCTCCAAAACTTCCAGGTTCTTAATTCCAAAAGTATAAATCAGTCCTGCAAACCTAAATTAAATGAAAAGCAGCCACAAATCCAAAATACACAACTACTTTCTTCACTCAAGAATTCCTACAGCCATCTAACATAAGAAAGATTTTAACTGGTCAAGACTGGTAGGGAAGCACAAAACAATTGCCATATTTTGAGGCCTACTAAACTCATCTGATCTTGAATCTGGTTTTCTTTATTGACAAATAAGCAAAAGGATAATACTTTGTTTTCTTCTTCTTCACCACACAAATGAATGTTGTACCCTTTAACTTTCAGGGGTCTTTCAAGCAAAATGTGTAATGGAAGTTCCCTTGAATTAGATTTGTTATTCTTTGTTATTTTATAACCCTAAACCTAACCTTTTCTTGTGTGGTAATGACATTTTCACCAGCTGGTTTGTTTCCTTAATCTCTTAACAGAAACTTATACATCAATAACCCAACACAGCAGCTAGGCTTAAAATCAAAACTGTAAGACTGAACAATAAAAAAAGTTCAAAACAACAAAGACATCAATATTATCAACTAGAGAAGATCTATTTTTAATTTAATCTGTAGGGTTTAATGATTATATTAGAAGGATAAGTCAATGGAGAATTTAAATCAAAATTTTGGCGAAACAGGACACCCTGTTATAGAAAAATAAAAAATGCAATAAAACTAAGACATTTTTAATTAAAAAAGCTTTAATTGCTTTTATGAATAAAAACTGTTACCATAAGGAAAAGATTATTTCCACTTAATAATAAATTTTTGCAACTGTTTTCATTTTTTAGAATTTCAAATTAATTTATAAACTCAAGTCTTTGTAGTTAATTTGTAACAGCTAAATGGGATTGTTATTAAATCAAAATTGTATTTACTAAAAGTTCACTACAACTCAACAACCACCAGTACTTCAAATAGAATTTGTTTTTGTGTATTTACAAACATTCTGATTTTTTGTAAATAGGAACACCCATGCACAATATTATCAGAAAATAAGTGAGATACATATAGTCAGTCAGTTAAGTGCCATACATGATACACGCTTGGGCGATAATGTTTCAAAAGACACATGACTGACTGGGCATATGATTATCCCGCAGTAGGTTGCCATTTCTTTCTGCGATAGACTGGTTGCCAGCCAAGGCTATAGAACGAAATCTGTCCTGTTATTTAACTCATAACTGGAGGGAAGAAATGGATTAGTACCTTTCCCAAGGGTATTTGTGTGTAAGTGAATGAAATGAATTCAACTGGAATTCAAACTCGGCTCTCCAATTTGTTGTTCCGAGCCAATATCCACTACACCATAGACACACATCCTATACCTATAGAAAAATTTAAAATTTATTAGTAATTTTCTAACATTTCCTCAACAAGGCTTTACAATACCAAAGCAGCTAAAATTTGATAAAATATTAGAATGTTTATAATATATTTTTAAGATTAGGGGTTAGTCAGAAAAAATCATTTAAGAAAGGCATTCATGTTGTAGTGCTCAGGTAAACAAGTAGAATGAAAGGAATTCCTCTGCTGTTCCTTTTAAGCCTTAAATCATATGCAGGGTTTTTCAAAAAACTGATATTGTCTCATAATCCAATAAGTTGACCAATTCTCATTCAAATGATTTCAATTTTTAACAACAAGCATAGAAACAACCCAAAATTCTATGTTTAACTTTTCTTCTTTTTTTTTATTTCCTTTTCTGGTATAGAAATGCCATTCATTGGAAAAGAAAAGGTGCTTTGTAAGTTAGAGTATGCTCGAGTAGAGTCTAACAAGATTGTGCAGTATGCATTTATGAGAGAATTTGTTAAAAATGTGCAAACTGCAATGCAGATTTAGACATGGCATAAAAGGTTTGAAGAGAAAGGCTGATTGTGCAGGGCAAAAAGAACTGGACTACAGACTTGGTGCGTTATGTAACAGGCGGTGCACATATTGAAAACTTGTGAAATTGTTCCCAAAATGCACATACCTTTGAATTTCTCATTCAAATTTTGATGAATAAATTTTATTTTGCTCAACAATATGCCTGTTTAGTTTCATTTTCCTAGTTTATATAGTTACTCAGATATTTACAACTTAAATGATATCAAACCTTTTGAAACACCCTATGTTATATCTTACTTGGAGAAAATAAATCTTAAAGATGTTTGTGCCTAGTTGATTTTTCACAGTTATTTTCTAGGTGTGAAAAAAATTTGAATTTTGATTATACTACAATCTCATTGCATAAAGTTAAGGTTTTGATTCTCAAAAGAATCATTAATGGATCTGTGTGTACAGGTGCAGAAATTTAACTACCTGGCAAATGTTCTGACAGAGGATGAAAAATGAGACACTTAGGTTCAAAAGTGCATTGGTTTTGGAGAAGAATTCAAACAGAAAGAAAACATAATTGGCATCAGGAAGAGACATCTGATATTTCTGGGGCATGTAATTAGAAAGGAATGCTTAGAGAATCTAATACTCACAGGATGGAGTGAGGAAAAGAGAGACAGAAGAAAGCAGTGCAAGACATACTTGATGGCCCTGAATAAATGAATGGCAGAGTGGAGTTTGGGAGGGATAAGAAGAGGAAAAATATTATGAGTGACAAGAGATATGGACAAGTGGTGGCCCATGATTGTCTACATTCTGAAAGGACATGGCACATAAAGAAGAAGAAGAGTAATATTAATAGTGTTGGGGAGCACCTCTTTTTGCACATAAGAATAGACTTGCCTGATGTGTACATATAATCCTGCCTATACAGAGAATCGCAGTAGTTGCAAAGCTGCTACTATGACACTGTCAGCTCTCTGCCTTTGAGTGAGAGCATTCTTTGTTTTCGAGCAGAGAGCACTAACCCAGTTGTGGTTCCACCAAAGGGTAGAATCACGACTGGGGAAAAATAGACAGCCATTTTTTGGCCAGGCCATATAGCCTGGAAAACCCACTTATAATTGACCATGTGTCACATGTTGCTCTTAGTGGGAGGGCCAACTAAATATTGTAGTTGCAAAGCTGCTGTCAGCTCTCTGCTTTTGGGTGAAGAGTGCTCTTTGCTTTCAAGTGGAGAGCACTAACCCAGTTGTGGTATCGCCGAAGGGTAGAATCACGACTGGGGAATGATAGACAGGTATTTTTTGGCCGGGCTATATGGCCCGGAAAACCCACTTATAACTGACCTTGTGTCACATGTTGCCCTTAGTGGGAGGGCCAACTAAATATTGTAGTTGTAAAGTGTAGTTGGCGAGTTGTAGAGTCACTTAGTTGATCAGTAAGTTGGTGCAGAGTGAGTTGGAGTTGTTCTGGATATAGACTCATTACCCGGACATACTATTTCATTGCAAGACTGTATATATTGATTTCTACTTATAGTATTCCTAGTATTCCTGAATTGACTAACCCGTGTTCCAGTTTGTATATTTTGTTCAATATAACTTACATTTCCTATCTCCATATCTGTTTTTGTTATTTATTATTTTGTGCGGTTTCTCACCCAAAATCCACAACAAATAGTAAAGTTAATGATGTTAATAAAAATAGACAAAGCCCCAAATAATGAGGATGTTTTAATTGGCAGTGGATGAAATGTTCTTATTCAAACTGCAGTGTCTGCAGCTGCACGGTCAGTGAAGTGTTCCAATCAAAATGTGTAAATAAACATCTAATCTATGCAAATTAATTATAAACTGAGATTATTTTGTAAACAACAACAATGCACGTCTGACAAGATGACTCAGGTGTTCACCATCAGTAATTACTGCCTGGTACACAAATGATTCTCTGAATATTTTCATTCCTTGGTGAAAAGATTTTACCTTTTGTTGTCAGAGAAATTAGTGTCAAATTGTTTAGCTTTCCAAACAAATACAAAAGTGTTATTCAAGTTGCATTTCATACTGAAAACTATAGATTTTTGTTTCTTGAATTGAAACAATGGTGAGCAACTCAAAAACAAAGTCATTGAAGTAGGTTCAATTCCTTGTCATGACTTGCTCTAATGCCTGCATTAAAATAAATGTTTTATTTTATTCCGTTTGTTCCGAATTTTCTAACCTTGTCAAAACAAAGTGGGAGAGTTACAGTAAGTTTTTATAGTGATCTTCTGTACAATAATAAAGAGTGTATATATATATATATATATATATATATCTGCCTACTTCCACCAAACGCCCATAGCCCAGGGGTAGAGTCACCGACTGACGCCATTTCGGTTGGGTTTCAATTGTGGGTGAAAAAGCAATCTGAGTCCAACTGTACTGATGAGCTGTGATACAGCAAAACAGATCTGTATGCGGATGACAATATATATATATAGATATATATATATATATCTGCTATCTATTAACCATCACAGACAATCGCTCTCAGCCTCCATTAGCATGGATAAGGCTAGTCTCCCTGAAAGCAAAACACTGCACCTCCTTGAGTTAACTCTCACAACAGGCGTCAAGTGGAAAGACTATATAGAATCCATAGCTAAATCTGCTGCTAGGAAAGTCGGTTCTCTGTATAGGGGCCAAGGAGTTTTTCCTGTCTGAAACAATCCTGCATATATATAAATCTACCAACCACCTGTGCATTAAATACTGCTGCCATATCTGATCGGGTGCTCATGCTATTCACCTAGGGGTCCTTGACAAAATCCAACAGAAAATCTGAAATGTGATCGATCTCAATTTGGTAGCTCAGATACAGTCACTTTCTCACCCACGCAATGTGGCTTCCCTGTGTCTCTTCTACAAATACTTTAAGTTTCTGCTCGCTCACTGGTACCCCCTATATATGAATTTACTCGAGCCACAAGATTAACAACTAGGTCCCACCCTTTTACTGTGAACCCAATAAAATGTAAACGCAAATTCTATTCCAGCATCTTCTTTTCTCGCACTTCCCGCCTATGGAATTCCAATCCATTGACTTACTTCCCTGACAGCTACAATCTCCAAAAATTTAAATGTAAAGTCAATAGTCATCTCCTATCTCACTGACCTGCATCCTCTCTCTCATGCTCTTTTTTCTGTTCACTCTACTTTCATCAGTATTCTCATCCTTCTCTTACCCACTTCCTGACACCCCCTATAACCTGTCACTCTTTCTCATAACTTTTCTCCTATGTAACACAACAGTGACAGTAAAATGCCTTGGGGCAATATGATTATAAAAAAAAGGTATATATATATATATATATAGTTTTAAGGTGTTCTATATTTATAGGATAAAGTGCTCAATATCAGAGATAGAGCGGATGTAAATATAAAAGTGACGATCGAAGTCAACACTCAGAGGCGACAGATTGTTTCATGCTAGGTGCAATCATCAGGCCACACCTGATAATATATTTTCTAAACATATACTGTTAAATATAAGAGACAATGAATGTCTATTATGTTTAATCATGAGCCGTTCTAAACGTCGTATTTTGGCTTTAATTTCAGTTGAAAATAAAATTCTCCAACATTTGGATAATTTTTTATTAATTTGGTTCTAAGCTTTCAGCTCACATGAGCCATCTTCAGAAAGGTTATTAAGATGGTAATACAGTAACATCCACCATCAGCGACGATTTTATTTTGTGTTGAAATAAAACTCCGCTAGTCAATGGCAATAGTTACCAAAAATAACAAACGCAGTTCGCAAATTTGCTATCCGGTTCTATGACGTCACACCACGTGATAGCTTGAAATGAAACCATGTATTTGTTGCCTCGATACACTAAATATATGTATTAATTTATTTGTTTGAAAATTACTTTTAATGGCTGCTCATATTTGAGTAGATGCTCTGTTTTTTTTATAATTAAACTATATTTATATATATATCTACTGGTATGAGTTCAAGAAATCTTGGTAGGAAAATATGCTTCCCCCAGCAGGATTCAAACCTAGACCTACGGGAAACTGTCAATTAATCTAATTTGTCTTAACAGCTCATTCATGAAGAAATTTGCAGTTAGATAAAAACTGAATTAAACCTTATAGATATATATATATATATGTTAATTTAACATTGTCTAAGTGCTAATTCCTTTGTGGTCAAGCAGTTAAGACATGTCAGATCAATTGATGGTTTCCCTCAGGTTTAGGGGTCGCAGGTTCAAATCCTACAGAAGGATGCATATTTTCCTAAGATTTCTTGAGTATTCATGCCAGTAGTTATATATAAATATACTGTTTAATTATAAAAAAACAAGTATTCATTCAAATACGAGTATCCATTAAAAATAATGTTCAAACAAATAAATAAAAAAAATGTCAGATTTAATTCATTCTCTAACTGATTTCATAAAATTTTGTAATATATATATATATATTTTCCCTCCTGTCATGCTTAGGGGAATAACCTGTGAGGAAGCAGCTAATAATCCTCTCAAATATTTTGCCATGCTTTTCTTATAGCAGGAGTACACTTATAATACAATAAATATTTGGATATATCTAAACAATTTAACTCCTGAGAACATGAAATGGATGACATTTATAAGTCATGTCTAACAGGTTAAGGAAGCCAAACATACTATATTGTAGATGGATGTTACAAACATCTTCTTCAATAAGCTATGTCCCTTCATGATGTGGGTGATCATGGCTCTCCTCAACTTTCTGTCCTTTGTAGCCTTAGGAAAGTTAATCTTTTCGTGAAATTCCTTAATCTTTGTTCTGCCAACCATTTACACATGCTTCTTTGGTAATTTATGTTCAGCTTCCCTCAGTTCTTCAATCTAGCCTGTGTGTATCAAATTTTCCAAGCCCTCTTTCCTCGCTATGCACCCTAGATTTCAACTATCTTTTTCTAATATTAAGTATAAGTGACCTTTTTGTGTCCAGTTTCTCATTTCTGATTGTATTCTCAGCATCCTTCTGTAGAACCATATTTCTGTTACCTCATTTATCTTCTCCATCTGTAATGAAATGGTCCAGCATTCACTATAACATTGATAAATTTATTGCTAAGAAATTGAAATGTTTCAAGATTTGAATACTGCATTCAATATTTTGTGGATTAAATACTGGTGCCATATCAGGTCGGGTGCTCCTGTTATTCACCTCGAGGTTCTCAGCAAAATCCAAAGAAGGATCTGCAATGTAATCGATCCTGACTTGGCATCTTGACTTCAGTCACTTTCTCACCATCATGACATGGCTTCCCTCTGTCTTTTCTACAAATATTTTCATGGCAACTGCTCTGATGAGGTTTTTTCCCTTGTGCCCTGACCATGTGAATTTAATTATGCAACTAGATGTCATCTAGGTCCCACATTTTTATCACTGAAATAGTTAAATGTAACTTCCTCTTCTACTCAAAGAGTTTCTTTTCTTGCACTTCCTGCCTGAGGAACTCTATTCCAATTAATTGCTTCCCTGATACAATCTCCAAAAATTTAAATGCAATGTCAATTACCATCTATCTTCTTTAATAACTTTCATCTTTTATCATTTTTTCAAGACTCCCTGTGCCCATTTTTTTCTCTCACTGTAACCCCCTGTGCACTAGTGGTGGTCCCACCTTGCTTGGAGTGACATGACTTTAAAAAAAAAAAAATAGTTGTATTTGAATTATCAAATGAATGCCTACAAGATTTATTGAGTAGATCTGCTGATATCAATTATTTATGGCTTCTATGCACGTTACAAGGAAAGTAATTAATTCAAGCCTTTAAATTGTAATCTTTTACAGGTGTGAAATGTTTTCTCTCTTCTTCCTTTATGCGTCATGTCCCTTCAGGACGTGGGCAATCCTAGGTCACCATAACTTCTTATCCTTTGTTGCTCTTGGCTGTGCCTGTTTTTTCATTATTCCTCTCTGCCATCCATTTATACTCATTTGGTAGGTAAGTTACCAACTGTTGCCCATTGCCTTCAATATGTTCTTTGGGTGTCCGATTTTCCAAGCCCTCTTTTTTCATATGTAACCTAGAAATTTCAACTGCCTCTTTCTGGTGTTATGCATGTGTCCTTTTTGTTTCTATTTTCTTTAAGATTTTGTTATTGCTCATGTTCAGTACATAGCAGTTCAGTAATCTTTCCTTTCTCTCAAAAATTTAATTTCTTAATACATTGCTTAGTTTTTGGAACGCATCTTTCGCTATTCAAATATATTTTCAGTTTTCTGTGTTACATTTTTTATCATATGTTCAAATCTTTTATGCATATGATTGTTCTTATTATATTTGCCTAATTTTCTTTTTTTTTTGATCTTGTGATTAAGCATTTTCTGACCAATCAGAATTAACTGAAATGATTTCTGGATCAATGTTTGATTATAGATGTGTTCTAATCAATTCTGTATTTACTTTATTTGTTTATACTTCTGAGATGAGGTAGTATTTACATTATTTACACTGTTTGGAGGACAGTTCCTTGAGGACACATGGCCCAGTGGATATAGGCGTTGGTTAGTTCCAGTGACTTGACACAAAGAGTTGTCAGTTCGATACCTGGCCGCAGCAGTGGTGAACAAATAACTTAGAGAGTTGACTTCAAGGAAGATAGCTAGATAGTATCCAGAAGTGGCATCACAAGTGGAATGAGAATGATATACCCCGGTTAATGAAAGAAAGAGTTAGGTTCAAAATTCAAAGCACCTGAAGAAAACCAGACAATGACCAAAATGGCATAAACATGGCAATAAAGATGAAGACAATTTATACCATTGGAATTAATTTGTTTATTTTTAAATTTGTCTTGTTCCTAAAACATTTTTCAAACATTATGAGAAAATATCTTTTTCAGTGAACAATAAGAACAATAAAAATTTTATCAATAATTTTTAACTTGGATGTAATTTCATCGCAATTTTTCTTTTGCTTTTTATTACTGTCAGTCTACAGCACTGAGTTGACAACATGGATAAAAAAAATGAAGTGTAAGTTCTTGGTGAACTTATAGTTATTTTATTTCAGGGAAACTTGGTTAAATGTACTGGTTGCTTGCACCAACCAAACTAAACAACTCTATGGCCTTACAGAAGATCAAATCTAACCTTTAAGTTGTCTTCACTTTCATCTAGTCTCTCAGTTTCAGAACTGCTTTAGTTTTTACAATAGTAATATTATTAGCATCTATCAAATTTATTTTTTATCAAATGAAGCATTACCATTGTTATTGTATGTGGCACCATCTTGCTAGTAATTTTAACTACCTAATTACCAAGTTCCTTCCAAGGTCTATGAATAAAAACGGCAATTAGTAGAACACATTCAGGATGTTTCATATAGATGAGGAGAGGTTCGTGGATGATAGTCACAGTCCCACACAAATTAATTATTTGTAGCTGAGTGTCTAGGAATTTTACTTACATGATTTTTGATACCCCTCTTATCGTACTTAATAACCCCTAACACAACAACGATAATCATAGATTATTATTATTATTATTATTATTATATATACATTTCCTTCTGAGTTTTAACCAGAGACATAAAGTCACTGATGGCTTAATGACATTTTTCACTGTTCATTATTGTAAAGAAAAAGTAAATAAAATTCCAAAAAATTATACATAAAACTCGTCTTTATAATGTGTGAACTGTACTTGTGAGTAGTTTTTTGTATTTCTTTAAGGCAACTAAAATAAAACAATTAAGATATAAGTAAACAAAAATTAATAAATAATGGTTGATGATACTTCATGTAATAAAAAATAAAAATGAAAGTAAATACTAGTTAAACCTTAATAATGGTTCATAATGTTTCATCCAAGAAGATAAAAATAACAGTATCAAAATAAAGACATCCGTTGTCTTAAAAACCAATGGATTTGCACAACAATGTTACTAATAAAAAAGAAAGAGCAGTTTTGATGTTTTTACATAAATTTTCAGAGAGTATCTAATTGTGAAAACATCACTGAAGTCAGTTAGAATTGAACAGGTTGGCACAATTTGCATTCTTGAATAAAACCTGTTAGGCTTCAAATTAAAGTGTTCCCTTCACAAAGGGGATTGTTCAAACTTTTCTTTGGACTTCAGCATGAAATGGAATGATAAGAAAAGACATTTACATTAGAACGCTTTGTAAAATCATCAAAATTGAATGAATAAATGTAGGTTGTCAGAGACAAATATATATATATATATATATATATATATACATAATTATACATGTATTCATATGCACATGTATACACAGGCAAATACAGTCATTATAAGTATGCACATGCACACACATTGACACACCCACTCATAGATAATGACATATTCACTCACACACACCCTCTCATACTCGCACATACATGAAAGCATATAAAGATGCACACATTAATATTGTTCATATAATGTTATTACAAAATTTGATTTTAGCTAAAACTCTTGTCTTTTTAATTTGATTTCCATATGCATCCATTTCTACATCCATTTAGACATTTTGGTTCGGCTGAGATGAGTTAACATGTGACAAAATCTGCTGATGCTAATTTAAACAAAACCTGGACTGAAATGAAGCTGATCGTAGAAACAAATCAAAAGGCAATAAAATTCATGAAATGTTGAAATACACATTAAAAAACCCATCAAGAATAGAGATCAAATTCTGTTGACTTGGTTTATTAAATTCTTAATTGAATCAACAAAGTTTTGTATTAATTATGTATTCAAATCTACGAGATGAATTTGAAATAATTTAATTATTTAAGATTTTTACTGAAAATAATTAAAGATATTATCCACTAGATATAGCACTACTAATGATTTTCAAAAGAGATTAACATCATTTCAGTCAATATATCTATCACCTCATATGAGGTCAAATGTTAGAGGTTATCAAGGTCAAAAAAGGGTCACAAAACTTTGATATTGTTATGGCAGATGATCAGTTATTTATCAAATACTTAAAACTAATGTTTTCATTTCTCTTCTTACTAACAGTTTCGAGCAATGCCAATACACTTGTATTCTTGTGGCAAAAACTAAATATATTCTTACCAGATTTGAGTTTAATCAGTTGCTATCAATAGGATTTGAACAGTTTTTTTATTGAAAATATTATCTATCTAATCTAAATCTATCTAAACTTATTTATAAATGGAACTCTGTGTGTGTGTGTGTCCATTACCTATAGACTCCGAAACAACTGAACCGATTTTCATGAAAATTAACACAGTTGTACTATAAGCGTCTGTAAGCGTGCTTAGCTAGGTTTTGTGTCGAGGTACCCCCAATAAATATTGAAAATTGATAATCGAAAAAATCGGGTTATAGAAGAAGTGGTCTGATTTTAATCACATTTGATACACTCATAGATAAAGACACAAGAAACGATATTCAGAAGTTTCAATGTTGCAGTTCTTACAATAATGCAGAAAATCGATAATATATATATATATATATATATATATATATATGTATATATAAAAGGTAAGATGTTTGTGTGTGTGTGTCTGTTTATCTGCCTGTATGTCTGTATGTTTTCAACCCTTTTATTTTAGTTTTTGCTTCGGGTTTGGCTCTAAGTAGGTATAATTGTAGTTCTTAGTCTCAGCCATGATACCATTTACTCACAGGACTTATTTAGCCTTCAAAATTCAGTTTACAACAAAAAAATCTTACTTGATATTGATACCAGGAAATCAAAATTTGACTTACATCCATTCATTTTTCTTTCAGTCTATGGTTTCACTTTAACTGGAAACAACTATTGCTTTTTAGTCTTTTGTGCCAACATCCAAAGAGTCTGAGCTCCAGGACCATGGATTAGTTTTAAAGCTTTCATTACACCCAAGCAACGCCGGGCTATACTGCTAGTGGATAATAAAATGTAAAAACTCAAACATAAGAATCACATAGAAAAATGAAAGATGCTGAATAGTTCGGATTTTGTGAAAATTGCAGTTTTGTGACTGAGATATGCAGATTTTCTACACCCCTACGAGTAGGCACCAGAGTTTCATGCAAGAATGAATAAGATATAAACTCAGAAATTTCCCCTAATTTTGTTAATAAACAAACTGAGTAAAAATTATTTGCAATTTCATTATGCCTTTGCAGTTTGTCCTAAAAATGAAAAAGTAGCTTGCATGGAATTTAAATATCTTTAAACTGTTAAATAACAAACAAGCAAACATCACTTTATTACTTCTGTTATCTCAATTAACTTTACAAGTCAAATTTAACAGAAAATGACAATAATTCCTGATTTTTCAGATAGACATATATAAAACATACCCTACGATACACAGATACACAGACACAAAGTGTCGTTTATTGATTAGACAAATCCGCACACAAATTCACATATATTCACAGCTAATATCTATGCAAACATCTCTCAAACAAGTGTATATAAATAAATGTAAGTAAAAAAAGAATAAAATCCCTGTATACTGATTCTATCTCTGCAGGAAGCAAGCCTTCTCACAAAAGATAATATCCTTACATGTATATTATTCTACAATCTCTGTTTAAAATCAAGAGTAATAAAGAAAGAGAAAAAAAACAAATAGTGCACCCAATTTCTATTGAAGAGGAGATTCTTGTTGCTATGACAAAAGAGTTCACCTCTTACAGCTGCATTCTTAAATTTTTTTCTTCCTTATTCTTACATAAAAGCAAAATATGCACACATTGAGGCAGTGAGTAAAAACAGACCTGTTTTTACCATGTGTCATATTGTAAATCCATCGTGTTCAATTCTTTTGATAATGTTAAGCCTTTTAGAATTTGTAGAAAACAAACAAAAAAGAAAGTCATCAACAATAGGTTCTGATTATAAAAGAGAAAAAAAAATGGTCTATCAACCTGAAAGGTGATGATCAGATCTCGTGAATTTCCTTTTCCTATATTTATGTCAACTTTATTTATTTAACACAATTCTTGAATTTCTTTTCATATATTTTCCAATGCAAATCATGAATAGTTTAACATTTGTTTTGTCACACCTGAGAAACAGGGATTTATGTCAGGTAATATTCTTGGAAACGGAATAATTATACCAATATATTCTGCATGTTGTCCCATTGCCAGTCATTTTAATTTAAGACATTTACTGAGAAGAGAGTAAAAGGAAACAGCACTATGCAAATTTCATTATTGCCAAATCTCAAAAATGTGGACGGTTATTTTCAAGATGTGCGTTATAGTGCAGAATGAGAAATCGGTTAGCCAAATTCGAATTCCAGTTTAATTCCTTGCATTCACTTACACGCAAATACCTTTGGGAAAGGTATTAATCCATCTCTTTCCTCCAGTTATGGGTTAAATAACAAGACATGTTGGGTTCTATAGCCTTGGCTGGCAACCAATCTACCACAGAAAGAAATGGCAACCTGCAGTGAGATAATATTCTGCCCAGTCAGTCATGTCTCTTTCAAAAGATGATCGCCCAAGCATGTATCCCATATTGCACTTAACTGACTGACTGATTTTCTAGATAATGTTTTCAGGATGTGTTGGTGGTGCAATGGATATTGGCTCAGAACAAGAAATTGGAGAGCTAAGTTCATATTCCAGTTGAATTTCTTGAATTGACTTATGCACAAATACCCTTGGGAAAGGTATTAATCCATCTCTTCTCCCTCCAGCTATGGGTTACATAGAAGGACAAATTGGGTTCTATAGCCTTGGTTGGAAACTAGTCTACTGCAGAAAGTAATGGCAACCTACTGCAACAAAATATTCTGCCCAGTCAGACATGTCTCTTTCAAATGTGTATCATGTATGGCACTTATCTGACTGAATATTTTCAAGAACAAATGCTCACATGATTATGCACTTATCAAAATCAAAGTTTTTAAATAAGATACAAGTGCAATACACTGAAAAAAAATTTATAAGTTTATTAATATTGTCATAAATATCGAAAAGTTTGGATATTTTCAATATGATCTCAGGTGAAAAATGTTCCTAAAATTATTTTTCTGGGAAACTAATTACATTTTATTGCTATTTGTGGTTGGATTGATTTTATTTGTAATGCAACCAATAAACTCGAGAGGAGAAGACATTGGTTAGTTTACTTTGGCTATAACAAAATTTAAAGCTAACACCTTTACTAAGTGGATTAGTAATTCAACATTCTCTAGCAGCCTCTGGGTTGATTACTCTCCTTAGCAGTCTCCTTACTCTCTCTTAGAGTACATCAACAAAAGCTGATAGACACTGAGTATTAGACACACTTGTGGATTATCCTGTTGCTTACGTATTCAGTAGAGATTGGATCAAGAATTTTTGATTTACTGTTTCTCTTTTTCGCTGATTTTTATGGTCGATTTGAGAGTGAGGGGGGGTAGAAAGAAAGAAACAAAGCAGAGAAAAAGGAAGGAAGAAAAAGTGAAAGAAAGAAAGAAGTGAGTGTAAGGAAAAATGGGAGAAGAGGAAGAGAGACAAGGAAAAAAGAGAGAGATGATGATTCTGATCTGAAGTTTGAAAAATTCCTATACAGAAGTTCACTTCAAACAAAATGTTGATCGCTTCGAGCAAATACTGATTTTGACAATTACATTTTTTGACAGCAAATTGTAATAAAGCGAAGTCCACTCTTTCTTCCTTTCAGCCTATCTCTCTCTCTCTCTTTTATTTCACCTACTTTTTTGTCTGATTCTTTTTTTTTACCTGTTGAAATTCTCCCTTTGTTGCTCTGTTTTCTCTCTCAATGTCTTTTCTCTTGCTCTCCTTTTCCCTCTGAACGTAGCTTCTCTCTTTTCCTGGTTCCAACATCTTTCTGTCTTCCTCTTTCAGTTTCACACTATGGCCTCTCCTTCATTTTCAATTATATATATATATATATATATATATATATATATATGTATCTTTTCCTATTCTTCTCTTAAGCTATGCCTTTGTTCTTTTCTATCTGATACTCATTCTTTTCTACTTAATTTTTCTCTTTCTCTCTCTTTCTTGCATCTCTTGAATGGAAGTCTTCTTTACAATTTCAATTTTTCCTTCCTTTTTCACTCAACCTCTTTATTTTATTCCTCTTTATCATCTTAATCTCTTCTCTCTCACTCTCCAATCTTTCCTAAGCTTTCTCTATATATGTACGTGTCTTTATACCAATCATAAAACGAAGTATCACATATAATAAGAATTTACAGCCCTCAATATTTACACAAGGAGGAGAAATATATTGAAAATGCTTTCAAGGCTCTTCAATATCCTAACTATTTCATATTTAATGTGAAACAAAAGGCTCATAAAATATTCCAAAATAGAAAAGGTGTTCTTCTTAACAAACACAATGAATTAAAAAAATATATTATTCGACCCACTAACTCTACCACAACTATAATCGAAAAGGATTTATCTAAACTCAAAATTTGTCAAAACATATCAAATAATAAAAGACTTAATTCTAAAGATTTTAAGAAATCCAACAGTTGATCTGATGCCAAAATTGGTCAATAGATATTGAGTAATAATACTGTTATTATAAATTCTGACCATAACGTATTTGTTGATTATAAAATTATAATAGCATCATTCACATGTAAAAAGGCTAAAGATAATGGAAGCATAACTAGGAAAAAAGTAAAAACCAACATTAAATAATATCAACTAAGAACATGGCCACATTACTCTAGATACACGAGTCAGACACTGCTATTTCTCTAGAGACACACGAGTCAGACACTGCTATTTCTCTAGAGACACACGAGTCAGACACTGCTATTTCTCTAGAGACACACGAGTCAGACACTGCTATTTCTCTAGAGACACACGAGTCAGACACTGCTATTTCTCTAGAGACACACGAGTCAGACACTGCTATTTCTCTAGATACATAAGTAAGACATTGCTATTACTCTAGATACCAAAATGAAGTTTAAATTTACAAAATTAAATTAATTATAAAAACTGTGCTAAATAAAAAAATATACTATAGTTGTACAAATAAGCAGTAAGTCCAATCCCATCCCCCCACCCTTACACCTTCCTACTCTGCTCCTCTAAGAAACCCAAAGGATAAAGTCTATTGGCAAGATCATAAAACTTACAATGCTATCTGCTAATGTTAAATCTGTCTACACGATTCCAAGACACTCATTAATCAGCTGTGTTCACTACCCTCACCACTTTCTTCAAAATTTAAAAGGTCAATCCACAAGACTTATTTCCTTATCACTAACCCCCACCAACATCCCCACACACAACTCACTAAATATAAGAAAAGAGGCTTTCCATTCCTGTCCACACCATCTGATGAGACATTGTAGTTTCAATGTCAAAACAAATGTAAGATTTGTAGTGGGTATATAAAAAAATTTATACATGTTCTAAAATATAATTTGGAATAAATATTCACAGCTCTATTTATTATATATCGAGCATTGTTTTAAATTAATGTTTTGGATGTTGTAAAAAAAAAATTTTTGTCTTTTCACTCGGATATATATATATATATATATATATATATATATAGGGTGCAATTGGTATTCTTGCCATTTCATATTTTTAATTTTGCACATGTATGTTGTTTGTTGTTAATTTTGTTGCTGCACAGTATAGCGAGGTCTGAAAAGAGCAACATGGCACAATTCACACAGTCAGAAATTTGGAAACACCATGCTGTACTGCTTGGCATTCATGCCAGGAGATCCAGATGTCAATCTGAGGGACTATGCAGAAGGTTCAGAAAGAATTGGATGAGTGTAATGGCGATTACGAAGATATTTGGAGTGATCACTAGTGATGGCGACATTATGCCTCCATTCATCTTCCCATGGGGTCTCAGACTCAACACAAAGTGCCTTGAGGAGGTAGTGCTATCCTTGGTTAAGAAGGTGGCTGTTAGCAGGCCCAATGTCTGACAACATGATTCTGCACCATGCCACATAAGCAAGAGAGCCCAGTGATAGTTGTTAAACAGTTTTTGCAACCATATCACCCCTAATCTAGCTACCTAATTTTTCACAATGCAACTTCCTTGATTATTATGTGTAGAGCGCAGTTGAGCGAGAGATCAACAAAGCTTCTTGTAATATCAAAGATGAAATTAAAGGTAAGGATTATGGCAGCATTCACCAACTTAATCAAGGACACCATCCAGAAGAGTTGCAGGAGATTACAAATTCATCTGGAGACCACGTTTGAAGCCAATGGCCATTTTATTGAATAAACTTACAGTAACAAAAATGTGGGTCTACAGAAGAATGTTCAGGATGCCATGGGGCAAACATGTGAGCAACAATAAGGTTTTGGAGAGAAGAAAAATAAAAAAGAAACTTATACTTAACATCAGGAAGAGGCAGTTGAAATTTCAGGGACATAAGAAAGGAGGGCTTAGAGAATCTGATACTCACAAGGTGGATAAAGAGAAAAAGGGACAGGAGAAAGTAATGCATGACATACATGATGGGATTGAGCAAATGGATGGCAAAACAAAGTTTGTGAGAAATTCCAGAAAGACCAATATATATATAGAGAGAGAGAGAGAGAGAGAGAGAGTCATCCGCAGGCAGATCTGTTTCACTGTATCACAGCTCATCAGTACGGTTAGACTCCGATTGCTTTTTAACCCAGGATTGAAACTCAACCAAATTGGCATCAGGCGATTCTACCTCTAAGCTACGGGCGCTCAGTGGAAGGAGGCAGACTTTTATATATATATATAAAAAAACTTAAGCTTATTTTTCAGTTGCACTTTTTCTCTTTTATACCCCTTCTCTCTTCTACTTTTTTCTGAATTACAACCTCTTTTTGATCTTTATTTCTCACTCTTCTCTCTCTTCCTCTCACTTCTATTTCTTCTTTCTCAAGTTTTTTCTCTCTCTCTCTCTCTCAACAATTCTCTCTTTGCTCCTCCTTTCTCTCCAAATTCCTGATTTCTTTTTCTTCTCTCAACTACTTTTGTCCCTCACTTTCTCTGGTTTGGTTACTTTGTCTTCTTCAATTTTTCTTTTCTTATTTTTCTCATTGATACTTTTCCTTTCTCTCCAAATAAACAAGATATATATATATATACACACACACACACAAACACATACACTTATAAAATAAAATACATACACACTTTGAATATATACATTTATGTATAATATATCACTTAAGCTTATTAGATTGAAAATAAAATTCCAATCTTCATTTATAAGAAGTTTATCTAACCTTCTTCTAAATAATAAATCTTTTTTTTATGTGACAGGTGATACTGAAATATACATTGTAAATTTATAAGTCAATATTTGTCCTTCATTCAAATGACTACTTGTGTGTTTTATGTTTAAAAGAAGGAAAAATCAGCCAAAAAGGAAGCATTCAACTTACGACAGAAAAACCTTAAAGCAATTGAAAATTAAATTTACAACCAGTTTTGAAGAGGCCTTAAAATGTCTAAATATACACTTTGGATATTGCCTTTGCTTTCCTTAAAAAGAAAATAATTTGTACAGTGATGAAACCAAAATAAAACCAATTGAAAAAAAAAAGTAACATTAGACTAAAATAATAAACCAACAGAAGTTAGTTGATTGCTAACAGAGTGCTCAAAAAAACCTTGTGTCAGACTTGTATCAGGTCAATAGTTATCGTTAATCGATACAGCCACACATATATACATATGAATAAATATCTATATGAGAAATATATATTTGTATGAGTGTGTGTCTGTGTATAAAATTAAGATATAAATAAAATATATCTATAAAGGCAATATAAAAAAAAGTGAAAAAGAAAATTTTTAACAATGTGTTTTGTCCATTCAGGAAATTTATGAAGGAAAATGTTAATTTACTTTGATAAAGTTCTCTAAGAGACATAATGCTAAAGAAAAATATCCTTTAGTTTTAATAATAATAATAATATATATATATATATATATATATATATATATATATATATAGGAAAGAATATTAATAAAAAGTTTTTAAATTCCAAAACTTTTTATTAATATTCTTTCCTATACATATTAAGACAGTATACGTGGATGATCATCACTATGTTATATATATATATATATATATATATATATATATATATAATGTTAGTAGATACATACACTACAGGCTATAATTATTAAGCCTTACCAGTTTGTTTTTTTTAAAGACACAATGTATTTCATACTATTTTTAGTATTCATTGCCAAATGGATAATTCTAAATGAAAATAGAATGGTTCTTTTTTTATTATTACTTTGCAAAATTTTACAAGGGAAGGAAGCAAAGATGAACTTGTTCGAATCACCCTAAATTTTCTTCATTCTTTCATTGATGAAATTGCAATATAGGTAATTATTAAATATTTATAAATTCATTTGATGCCCATGTTATTGTGCAGTATTAACAAAAGAACCATTCTATTTTCATTTACAATTATTTACTTTGCAATAAATACTAAAAAATAGTGTGAAATACATCATTTTTTTAACACTGGGGTGGCCTAATAATTATGGCCGTTGGTGTTTATATATATATTAAATTATACCTTAGAACATGTTCAATTACAATCTACTACAAAGTGTACATTTTGTTTCGACATTGAAAGAACAATGTCTCATCAGGTGGTAAACACTATATAGTGTTTACTATGTTTACTGCCTGATGAGACATTGTCCTTTCAATGTCAAAACAAAATGTACACTTTGTAGTAGATTGTTTTGGATATATATATATATATATATATATGTGTGTGTGTGTGTGTGTGTGTGTGTGTGTGTGTGTTGAATATATGGATTGAAATTTGACAAAATGAATAGAATAAGTAAAGAACAGGCAGAAAAAAGTGTCTTTAATCTAACATGTTTCACTTTAACAATCTTCTTCAGAGATTTTTTAACAACAAATGATTTAATTATTTTGGAATTAAAAACAAATTCAATAAAAGTAATTCAAGGGCACTATTTGTTACTACATTAGAATCTGACACTGTTTATTCAAAATTATCAGGAGGAGAGAAACATCATAATGAATGCAAAAAAATGTGCTCATTCTTAATAAATAACAGTGAACAAAAAATAATTCCAAGGAAAATTTTGATGTAACAATGGGATCTTTAGATTCTGCCAAGTCTTCAAATCAGTTTGGCTCATTTGTGCTTTACAATCTTACAGCCCATAAGGATATAAATACAAAAGATATTGGATTATACAGGGATTGTGGCCTTATGGTAGTGAGAAATTCCACAAATTTTAAAATAGAACAAATTAGAAAATTAATATATAGATAATTTAAAAACCTTAATTTAAGAGTGACCATTTATATAAATATAAAAATGTTGATTTCTTTGATGTGAAAGATAAATTTAGAAAATAATGTATACCAACCATATTAAAAACTAAATACAAATCCTTTATATATCCACCCAAAATCTAACCATCCTCCATCCATTATTAAGCATCTACCCTTATCCATATAGAATATAGAATTAGTAGAAATTCTGCAAATGAAGAAGTGTTTAATAAGCACAATAATTTTTATAATACTACCTTAAAAAGTGGATATAAAAGCACAAATATTAAATATGTACAAGAGAAGATCTACCCCTGAAGAAAAAAATAGAAATAGAAATACTATTTTGTATACACCCCTTTTCAACCAAATGCTTAGCAGTAATTTAGGCAAAAAATTCTTTGCTTTGATTAAAAACATTTTCTAAAAAATAATTAATTAAGCAAGATTTTCATTAAAAATACTCAAATTAAGTTATGGTCGTCCAAATAATCTGGAAAAAGTTATAAAAATCATATTAATACTTTGAATAAAAATTTAAATCTAATTGAAAATATGAATCATTCAATAACTGAAATCAATAATTTAAACAATAATAAATGTAATTGTAGAAACTCTATGGAGTGTCCTTTGGAAAACAGGTGCCTTACAGAATCCACTGCGTATCAATGTACTATTTCTTCTATGGAAAACCCTAATAATATAAAGATTTATGTGGGTAGAACTAAGAACTCACTGTAAAAAAAAAAAGTTTCTCAACACATGTCTTCATTTAATAATACTAAATACAGAAATAGAACATCCTATCAAAATATTATTAGCATCTAAAAGAAGGAAATAAAACTCCCACATTAAAATGGAAAATTTTAAAAAAAAGCTAGAATATGTAAGTCTTTAAATGACCCCTGCCCCTTGTGTCTATATGAAAAATTATATATTATTAAATTTCTTAAGAATAAAAATTTATTAAATAAAAGTAATGAAATTAATGTCATATGTTAACATTACAAAATTTTCACCTTAGAATATGGTTAAAAAGATTCTTCATAAAAGAATATCCATTATTTACATTCAATTATCTCATAATATATTTTGCATTATGATATAATAATTAAATAGAAATTAAAATTTTTACACATTAAGAGTTTATGAAAAATTGGAATGAAATGCATTCTGAACTGAAATAAAAACAGTATAATTACACTCAAAGGTCCCTTTAAGTTAGATCAAAAATATAAAATGTTTTCTTTTTTGTTTTAAAAAATGGCTGGAATACAGAGAAAACTAAGACAATAATCTTGTAGCAATAATGGATACATCAACAAAAAAAAAAAGCAATCAAGACAGTGGCTCTCAATCGACTGACCCTTTTCCCATTAAGACTGAAAGAATAAATCCCTTATTCCCCAAAAATATAACTTATATTTCCAAATTTTAAAAGTTAAACTCCATTCCGATTATTTAAATTAAACACACACATAAATTTTTCTCTCTCCATATCCATAAATAATGTACTGTTTCTTACATTCAAATGAAAATCATTTTCACAAAATGAGCTAACATTGCCTGATGACAAGGTAAAAATCTCAAAACATAGACATTTCCATGTTGCAATGTAAACTATATTAATTTTAAATAAAACAACACACACAAACATATATATCAATTAAATTTGTAGGGAATAAGATAAAATAAATATGAATTTAAAATAAAGAGTATATACATAGACACATACATGCATACATGCCCATGTATATACTCATACAAATATATATATTTTTGTATAAGCTTTTAAGCCATCAATTAATAGAATCAGCTATGAATACTGTAGTAATGTTTTAAAATGTTTGTAAAAAGAACAGTTTTTTCATGCTTTAACATGTGTATGACCATGACATTACAACATATAAAAAAATTTCATTTTGGATAATTTCCACGTTGTAATGAACGCTAAGCAATTTGTCAACCATTATACTTGAAGCAAGAAAAAATTTACATTAATTTTTAGCAACACATTTTTGCAGTTATTTTTTGTTACTCACACACCTGAAAATGATCTCGGAAGAAGATTGAAAGTACTTGGGAACATTGAGAAATGAATAATAATAACATCTGTCAATGTGACAGCTTATTTCTGACATCTTTCAATAATAATACACGAGAGATTATCTGTGAGCATGAACAAATTTTATTAAAGATAAGCAGACTCAATGTTTGCATTTTATTTATTCTGACATGTCTAAAAGAAAATTTACTATCTAAATATATAAATTTTAAATATATATATATATACACACCCAACACATATACATATATACTCTTACCTCTATAGAAATAACCAAACATAAGTGATTATTGTAGCTAAAAGGGGAAGGATTTGAGCATAGGTAGAATAAGGAATAGGGAAAAACATTTTAAATTAAAATTTTAGATAGTATTCGGGGATTAGAAAAATAAAGTTAGAATTTATGATTAGTTACTATTTAAATTAATGAGTTTGGAAAATGTAAGGGTTCAAAAGTTTGATCAATATATTATAGTGATTAGGAAGAGGTAAAAAAAGCTTTTATCAGACATAGATTAATTTTGGATTACTTTTAGGAGGGTTTTTATACAATAATTTAAATTTTAAAAACTTAGATTTGTGGCAGCATTTGCTTATAAATTCCTTACATATATTTAAAAGTAGATTTTGTTTAGGTTACTTTATTATTTTAATTTTTTCAACTAAACATCTATCGTAAATGTTTTGGGGGTGCAGGTTGAACCTACCAGTTTCCCATTTACTATGTGGAAATTAGTCCCTCTTTGATTTCCTAAAATCTTCAGGAAAAGAAATGTTTAAAATCTTAGACTCTAGTTAGAAAAGGAGTATTTGTGAGTATAGTAATGGCTAAATTCACCTGCAGAAATACCAATGTAAGTTTGGTAATTCTTCCTGTTAGATTTGGCTTGGTAGATTACCTGGGTAGATCTACATTTGCCTTCCACCAGACAGTTGTTTACAAATCTACAATTACAAGAATTTAAAATCCCTGTTTTTGCGTTGGCATTATCTAAACTCTTTAAAATTTGATTTTTATGGGAATTGATAATGTTGTCCACATTTGGAGTGCAGGAGTAGTTAATTTTAAGAGTATTTCTATTGAAGATTTTGTGTAGTGGATTGTGGGTGTTGAACAGTTTACTTACTAGTTTAAGAAAATATTTTCCTATATTGACATTAAATAGTCTGCAGAATGGAGAGTTAAACCATATTACTTTCATTTTTCCACATTTATTTTTAGTATTAGATGGTTCAGGATTATTAACCCTCTAGGGCCATTCGTATCATATTTGATACAGTATGAAAACAAGCCTTGAAAGAAATATTTTCCTGAAAAATTTTTTAAGAGAAATATTTTATAAATTTCAAATGAAAGCAGTACAGACTGCTCAGTCAATGAATACCAAATGTTTCCTTATATGAAAATATCAAATGTTTCCTTATAGGGAAATACTGTATCAAATATGATATGAATGGCCCTAGAGGGTTAATCAGTTTTTTTATATATCAATTTATTCTTGAAACTGCTCTACTGAAAATTTTGAGGTTGGACGATAATCAATTAATCCTCATGTAAACAATGTTGGGTATTTGCTCTTCAGTTGTTTTTTGGGTGGTTAGAATAGATATTAATATACCTGGGGGTATTATTGTCTTTGAGATAAGGCTGGTTGGTGGGATCTTTCATTCAGGTTAAGGGTAATATCTAAATAATTAACTATTTTTAGATTAGAGGAGACTTCAATTTTAAAGCAAAGGAATTTAAGGGCTCTATTGATTTTTTTTATGGATTCTACTCATTAAAGGTCCATTACTATATCATCCCAATATAATCCAATTTGTTTAGGGTCTAAAAATCTACTTAAGATATCTAATATACAGTTTTCTACAAGATCAGCGATCTATAGGCCAAATCATATGCCTCCATAGGTACATCAAAATTATCACAGGGACTTTTTTTCCAGGTAGAATGAACGAAGGTAAGAAGTGAAAATTAATTTTTCCCCCTTCTTCCCTACGCTCCATATCAATGTCTAGATGACAACCTTCTCACATAATCTACTCTCTCTTTTAACTCTCCTTCCATTGTTCTTTCTTATTTCTTTTCTTTTTCCTTCTTTCATGTAAACTTTGGGTGAATGAATTTCTTTTTCAGTAACCTTCCAGTATATGAATTTTGTCCCGTATTTGCGTAATGAAGATTTTGATGCTAAAGAAGTGAGGATTCCTCACTGAAATGGCAATATAACGTATGTCAAATTTAGAGTTTTATTTGAAAATATACACATTTGGCTCTGTAAATAGATAATACTATTTAAATTGATCCCTCTATCTGGTTCATTTTTAATATTAATAAAATTAATATTGATAGGGTTTGTTTTGAGATTTTAGCTACATGTCATTTTCATTTTGGATTTATGCATATATTCTTCACTACATGGTGACATAATTATTGCAAACAAAAAATAATATGACACTGATAAAGAGCAAATATACAGCAAGAGTTTTTATAAATGGTAGTTAAGGGAATGAACTGAGCCAACATTCCCTCACTATTGCCTCTCAAATGAACTGAGCCAACATTCCCTCACTATTGCCTCTCTAATGAACTGAGCCAACATTCCCTCACTATTGCCTCTCTAATGAACTGAGCCAACATTCCCTCACTATTGCCTCTCTAATGAACTGAGCCAACATTCCCTCACTATTGCCTCTCTAATGAACTGAGCCAATGCTGTCATTCTATTGTCTCTCTGGCCTACATAAAAATACATTTCTCTCAAAAGAATGTACATTAAAAAATACAACCTAGACAGTTAAACACTTAAAACAAGGTAATGTTTTCAAAATATTAAAAATAAAATTTTATACTCTTCCCTGAAAAGAATGCGCACTAAACAAATTACTATTTTTAGGAACACATTTATAGAAAATTTATAAGCAAAACAGTATATTAATTTATTACAAGTTTATTTTTTATGAAAGCACATTTATAAAAAAATTTTATAAACATTTTTCTCATTTTTAACTGATGAATCAATTTAAGAAATGTGTTATTAACCACTGGCCCATTTTTCTTTTTTTTTTACTAATATCCTTTAGTATGTTTTTAACAAACTGATCCTTGTGAAAGTAACCAAGATAATACTAACTGGGTATCAATGGCTATAAAGCTATTCTTCATAGAAATATATTTCCCAAAAATTTAATTTTTAATTTAATTTCTATTTTTGTCTTCAGAAATTTAATTAAATCATCTTTACAGTGTTAGCTGCTTGTGGTAAGTCAACCGGGATTCAGTCCATTTTTCAGTCTGCTTTTCTGTATTTTTTGGAAATTTTTTTTTTTCATTTTTTGTTCGTCTTCGATTTTTTTTTTGTCACTTAATTTGTGTGAATTATTATGAAATTGAAGGTTATTTTTGACTTATACTAAGTTAAAACTTTGTAAACCTCAGTCACTTTTTTTTTTGTTTTTTTAATTGGAGTAGATAGTTCCTACTATCGCCCAGTCTCACACTCCACCCCCTTCTTTTGAATGAGTTTAGAGGTGATCGCCTTGTTTCTTGTTTAGGAAGGGGTTCCTGGTTCATCCCCTTTCTCCGGTCTTAGTGTTAGTTCAGCTGGAAGCTCTTTGCAGTTATGGAGTATGGTGGCAACGTCTTTACATTCTGAGGGTACCGGGTTGGCAGTTTCCTGGTTGCTGTTTCTGACTGGTAGTTAGGAGCCCAAACTCTTGTGTAGCATCTTGAGAGGCTGCTCTGATCAACAGTTGAATAATACCGGGGTTCTTGTAGTGCCATATCGCGCATGGACGGGCGTCCCTGCATGAACGTTCGGTGGGCAACCCCAAGGCCACATTATGTTGTAGGCCGCGCCAGTCTACATCCTTCACAAGTTGCAAATGATTGACTGACTGATTCTATTCTAAGACCTCTCCTTAACTGAATCACTATGGATAAAAGCAAACATAATAGCAAAACTAAACCAGCTCATTTGAAAACGCCCAAACCTGTCTGCATCTCTTTCACTAACATACGCGGCATCCGCACCAACTTCCCCAGCGTAGATTCTTTCCTCCATAATAACTCACCTGATATATTAGCCCTATGTGAAACTAATCTTAACCCTTCTATCCACTCATCTGAGTTCTACGTTCCTGGCTACCTTGCCCTCTTCAGGAAGGACTCCAATGTTCATATGCATGGGCTTGGTGTCTATGTCAGCGAACACCTTCCCTTAGCTAGGGTGTCATCTTTTGAATCCCCAGATCATTCTTTCATGTGCTTCCGCCTCTCACTTCTCAGCTCGATTAGCTATCTCTTCTTTCTCTACCGCTCTCCTTCCTCCCCTGACTGTTCGTTACTTGACATCATTTCTGACAATATTGACAAAGCCATTTCTTCCCATCCCTCTGCCCATGTATTTGTGTTTGGTGACTTTAACGCCCACCACACCAAGTGGCTGAAGAACGCTGTCACTGACCCTGCTGGTGTCCACACCATGAACTTTTCAATCACCCAATCCCTTACGCAAGTAGTGGACTTCCCCACGCGTTTCTCTGACAACCCTAATGGAAGGGACTCACTTCTAGACCTCTGCTTCACTTCCATCCCTGAATCTTGCACTACCAGACAACTCTGCCCACTCGGAAACTCTGACCACACTGTAGTGTCCGTCAATATTTCATTCCACTCCCACCCGACCCATGAAACCCAGACATGTAGAATAACCTACTGCTATCAAAGAGCAGACTGGGATTCGTTCCGAGACTTCCTCTGTGACATCCCTTGGAACAACGTCTTTAGTCTTCCCATCGAAGAATGTGCATCCGAGGTCTCCTCCTGGGTTAAGGCTGGCATCGATGCCTTCATCCCTACTAGGAAATTCCAGCTTAAATCTCATTCGTCTCCATGGTTCTCACCCGCTTGCTCAGCTGCCATTGCCCACCGGAATCATTTCTTCTGACTATCGTAACTACGCGTAGGACCAAAACAGGCGCCTTTTCACTTCAGCTCGTAATAAGTGTAAAAGGATACTTAACAAAGCTAAGATGTTGTTTGCTGCCAGAATGAAGCAATGCATAGCATGCTCTAAATTCAGCTCTAAAGACTACTGGCGACTCTGTAAAAGAGTACTTAACAAGAGCAAGTCCACAATACCCCTGCTAATCAACAAATTTGAGGTCCTCACCTCCCCAGCAGATAAGGCTGAATGCTTTGCCCGCAGATTCTCAAACAATTCCAGTCTGGACTCGTCTGGAGTTTTTACACCCGACTTCTCACCTAGAACCGAGGCAAAACTGAATGATGTCCACATTACACCTTCGCTTGTCTCTAAGATAATCTTAAAACTTGACCCTCACAAAGCGAGCGGTGGTGATGGAATCCCAACCATAGTCTTAAAAAAATGTGCCCCTGAAATCTCCTCTGTCCTTTCTAAGCTCTACAACCTCTGCCTATCTACTTCCTGCTTTCCTGCCTGTTGGAAATCTTCCTCTGTAGTTCCTATATTTAAAAACACTGGAGAACCCTCTGACCCTGCAAATTACCGCCCTATCAGCCTTCTTCCGATCTTTGGCAAAGTGTTCGAAGCCATTATCAACACCGAGGTGGTTCAGCATCTCACAGCACACAGACTCCTCTCGGACAAGCAATATGGTTTCCGCTTCACCAGGTCTAATGACCATCACCGAGTACATATACCAGGCACGCGACAGGAATGGCGAAGCCCGAACCGTTGCATTGGATATATCTAAGGCGTTCGACAGAGTTTGGCATGCTGGCCTTCTATGTAAACTGCGGAGCTATGGTATAACTGGACATTTGTTTGAACTAATCCAGTCATTCCTCTCTAACCGCACAATGAAGGTGGTATTAAACGGACATGCCTCTCAGAACTACCATACAAACGCAGGTGTCCCCCAAGACACCATCTTAGGTCCTACACTCTTCCTGATATACATTAATGATCTTCCTGATTCCATAAGAGCCCAAATAGGTTTGTACACCGATGACACCACAGTTTACTCTCGCCTCCTACAAAAATCTGGTGTAGGCGTCAAAGCTAACCTCGCAGCCGAGATTGAAAAAGACCTCCAATCCATATTGGACTGGGGTAAGAAATGGCTAGTAAACTTTAATGCTTCTAAAACGAAGCTACTCTCAATTAACCATCATCGACAATCTCACCTACCTCCCATTAGCATGGACCAGGCTTGCCTCCCAGAGAGTAAAACACTGCGCCTCCTTGGTCTCACACTTTCAGCAGACCTCAAATGGAATGACTATATCGAATCCATTGCTAAATAGCTGCTATGAAAGTCAGTTCTCTGTGTAGGGCCCGGAAGTTTTTTCTGTCTGAATCTATCCTGCACATTTATAAATCTACCATCCGCCCATGCATTGAATACTGCTGCCATATCTGGTCGGGTGCCCCTGCTGTTCTCCTCGGGCTTCTCGATAAGGCTCAGAGGAGGGTCTGTAATGTGATAGATACCAACTTGGCAGACCGCCTGCAGTCTCTCTCCCACCGGCGCGACGTGGCTTCCCTGTGTCTCTTCTATAAATACTTTCACAGCTTCTGCTCCGATGAACTTAGATCACTAGTGCCCCCTAAATACGAATTTGAATGAGATACTAGATTAGCAACTAGATCCCACCCTTTTTCAGTGAAAGCGATAAAATGCAGCCGTAACTTCTACTCCAACAGTTTCTTTCCTTGCACGTCCCGACTGTGGAATTCTCTTCCAAACGATTGCTTCCCTGATGGCTACAATCTCCAGGAGTTCAAATGTAAGGTCAATAGACACCTCCTAACACACTAACCTGCTCCCATTCTATCAAACACTCTTCCCATCTGCCCAACCCTCATCCTCGCTATCCTTACTCATCTGTCACCTTCCTCCTGACATTCCCTGTCTAACCACTCCTTCTCTTTACCTTCCCCTATGTAGCCCCATGCGCAATAGTGGCAGTAGAATGCCTTGCTTGGGGTGAGATGATTAAAAAAAAAAAAAATTTAACTGATAAAAATACAGTAAACAGTTCCAAAGCGAGTAAGGTTTGGAATTTTAAATGAACTACTTTGGCTTTAGCAAAAACTAAGGTATATTTTCCAATTTTGAATGATATAATCCACAAACATATAATCTTTTTAGAGGCATCAAAAAATATGTACAAGTCAGCACAATTTTTTATCCACAGGACACCTGGAAAATTTTAATAGATCAAGAAGAATTAAATCTTTGGATAAACAAGGCCAAGCATCCTGATTTTGAACAGAGATAAGAGTTCCAATCCATTTTCTGATGCCATAACTCACTAACAGGTATTACTCCTTTAACAGTAATAGATAAATATAAATTACTCCTTTAACAGTAAAAGTATAAATTACTCCTTTAACAGTAGTAGATAAATATGAATTACTCCTTTAACAGTAAAAGATAAATATGAATTACTCCTTTAACAGTAATAGATAAATATGAATTATTTAAACTATGAATTACTCCTTTAACAGTAATAGATAAATATGAATTACTCCTTTAACAGTAATAGATAAGTATAAATTACTCCTTTAACAGTAATAGATAAGTATAAATTACTCCTTTAACAGTAATAGATAAGTATAAATTACCCCTTTAACAGTAATAGATAAGTATAAATTACTCCTTTAACAGTAATAGATAAGTATAAATTACCCCTTTAACAGTAATAGATAAGTATAAATTACTCCTTTAACAGTAATAGATAAGTATAAATTACCCCTTTAACAGTAATAGATAAGTATAAATTACCCCTTTAACAGTAATAGACAAGTATAAATTACTCCTTTAACAGTAATAGATAAGTATAAATTACTCCTTTAACAGTAATAGATAAGTATAAATTACCCCTTTAACAGTAATAGACAAGTATAAATTACTCCTTTAACAGTAATAGATAAATATAAAGATAAATGATGATCACATATATCAGAAATTTGTGATAAGAGGCTTTGTTTTGGCATTTTTATCAATAGAACTACTAGCAACTTGTATGGCGTCCTTAGAAGGATTTTATCTCTAACCTAATTAATATCTTCTCTAACTTGTAACCATGTTCAACAAAATTTCCATCTTTTATCAGATTAGTTTTTAGCTCTCCACAATTATTATTCTAAGATCTCAAAGTTTCCTTCACTCATTCTATCTTTTGATTCTTGGTTAAGATACAATAGTTTTTCAGGAGAATTACTAGTTTTCTTCAAATTAACATGACAATTCTTTAACATTTCAGTGTATTCAACTTCAGAAAATTCATTGATATGATAGACAATCACACAATTTAATGACAGGCAAGAAAGTCACAAATTAAGGTCATGCAAAGGTAACAAATCAAACATCTATTCTCATCTTCTTTGGTCTTAAGTAAAAAAAACCTTGTCTGAGAAAAAGACAATAACATATTTGTTCATATGGAATAACCGTAATTCTGCCATGTTTTCTAGTAGGTTTATGCCAGGGTGGGCTGCTTTATTTAATAAAGAGGCCTCATTTGTCTTAAGTAAACAATTAAATATTCTGATAATTGTTTGGCCCTCAGATTTGAACATAGATCTATGAGATATCCAAATGTAGTTAAATTTATCAGGGAAAACATCATTGTCTACATTAATGGCTACAGATCAGTTTGAAAGGACAGTGTGAAGTCTTTCATCATACCAATGCAATTTTTCATCACAAATTATTGAAGATTCACAACATCATACCAGAAATTTTGAAACCCTCATCAACTTAAGAAATTTATTGGAACCCTCACAATGTGAGAAATTTAAGAACTATCATCAATGTCATAAATTTCAGAACCCTCACATTGTGAGACATTTTAGAAACCGTCATATAAGAAATTTCAGAATCCTTATCAAATGTCAAAAATTTAAGAAACATCACCATGTCCAAAACTTCAAAACTCTCAGAAAGTAAGAAATTACAGAACTCTCAAAACATCAGAACTTTCAGAACACTTATCAATGTCAGAACTTTCAGAACACTTATCAAGGTCAGAACTTTCAGAAGCTCCACAATGTCAGAAATTTCAGAAGCTCCACAATGTCAGAAATTTCAGAAGCTCCACAATGTCAGAAATTTCAGAAGCTCCACAATGTCAGAAATTTCAGAAGCTCCACAATGTCAGAAATTTCAGAAGCTCCACAATATCAGAAATTTCAGAACCCTCACCAACAACAGAAACTTCAGAATTTTCTTCAAAGTCTCCAGCCTGACACTTCTATCCAGAATCATAATTCCAGCAATTAAACCTCTGTTCAAAATTACTTGTGAGATCAAAAAATATTTTAATGTATATTGCAGTGATAGTCAACTTCAAAAACAGTCTAATTTCCAAAATCATCCAATCTAAATCATTATAAATAGTAATAATTTTGTTCATGAAAGATTTTGCAGAATCTCGCCACCTTGACTTAAGTACAGCTCATTCCTGTAGAGTGAAGTAGTTTTTGTGTTTTGATACATTTGTTTTGGCCTTTATTAAATTCTAGCTAGTGTCAATTCTAGACTTGTACTGAGAACATTTTTCTTTCAATTTATAAATGATGTCCATTTCTAAAATATAGTTGGAATTTTAATTATAAATATCTCTGGTTTAGTTTAGAACAGGATATTCATTGCTTCAGACTTAACACTGAAGTTTTATTTAAAATAATTTTAAAAAATGAATGGCAAATTTTTACACTTACAATGTTTCAATAGTAACTCTAGTCTGAATAAACTAGAAACTTTTTTTTTGCAAAAACAGAATTTTGTTACATCAATAAACACTGAATTTTCATTTCAAATAATTTTTAAATGAATTGACAAATTTTATGCTTAAAATTCTACAATTATAATTCCAGTCTTAAATACTGGATAGATATTATTTTTTATGAAAACAAAATTTTCATTTAAAGTAATTTTTCAAAAAAATAACAGAGAATTTACACATAAATTTTGTTTAGTTTTGGATTTAACACATGGTTAACACATTTAATTCAATTCATTCACAAAATTGAATGGATAAATATTAATATTTTTTAAAATATTATCAGCAGAATTTTTCTTTGAAATTCTCCAATAAATTTAGAACAGAATTTTATTTCGTTCAATACTGAATTTGTGTTTTTAAGGTAATATTTTTACACATAAAATCCCCTTAGCTTATTAATTTAAGAAGACCATGCTCAACTTTTACACTTGAAAAAATTTGCATAAATTGTTGCAAGGGAATGCAGAAATCCTTTAATAAAAAAATAAAAAAATTAATAGAATTGTTTTTTCTTTTGTTTATTTTGATAATCTACTTTAATCGCGCATGAGAAAAGTTATTCAGCTAGACTGTAAAAATTTTATTAAAAATTCACGCAGCAGATTCTTGTATAAACAGAAATTTTGTTCTTTGCATTCAGGAATTAACAATATTTTTGTACCAAAATATAAAAATTTTATTTCTATGAAATCCAAGCTTTTGTGCCAAACACAAAAACTTAGTAGAAATAACAAGGCACAAAGTTTTAAAAACACAAGACAACCAGGATAATAATTTATGATAAAGGATCACAAGTGAAAAATATAAAAAAAATTATAACTCGTGAGAAGACTAAGATTTTTTAAAATGATGAAAAGAGAAAACAATAAAACAATAAGGCAATAAAAAACAAAAATGCAACCACCTTTGAATAAAAATGAAAAAAAATCTACTTGTAATTATTTTGGGACATATTAATTGTTTTTAAGTCTATTTTTACACTTCATTCTTGAGAAAATTTCTCTGAAATCCTTTTGTTTTAGGCTGTCTAACCTCAGTGGAATTCTAATTTCTCTTATCTCTCTGTGCTTGGCTGGTAACAGAGTTTTCTTGGTATTAATGACTTCTTTGATATTGACCTGCCTTCTTCCCTTGCAGTCAAAGTCCATGCTTTGAAAAGATCTCTCCTTTACTGTTAAAATGTCTTCCCGCTTTCAACAGATATTCGCTCCTAACTGTTGAAATGTTTTCTCATCATATCTACTAAGCTGAGCTTTATTTATACATAAAATTTAGGCTCAAGCCTGCCCTACTATTTGGGATGTTATTAGAGTTTGAAACTGTGTCTCTCATTGGTCAATATATATATATATATATATATACAAGAAAAAAATTTTCATAAACTGGAAATGGACCATTCAAATATTGACGGATTTTAATTGTGGAGACCAAAAATATTGTAGTAAATTTCACACAAACCATCTGGCCTACATTAAAATATACTCTCCTTTCAAAAGAACGTGCATTCAAAAAATACAACTTAGAGAGTTAAACATTTAAATAAATTTAATATTTTTTAAATAATAAAAATAAAATTTTTATAAGATGCCCACACATCAAACCACCAGTGACAGAGAAATTTGACACTAAAATAAATTAATCCAAATGTTGGACACAGAATACTCATCAGCAGTCAAACTTCATCTTGCAAATCCAATCTCTGCCCAACAAATCAGAGACAAGTAGACGTTCATTGTGGAGACTGTGTGTAAAGATGCAAAAGAAACCATCAGACAAACAAAAAGTCACCAACAAGACTAGTTCAACCAGAACAATCCTGATATCTCCCAACAAATTAAAGTGAAACAGAATGGATAAATTAAATATTATTCCAACCCATCATCTCAATGACTGCAATCCGAATTCCTCAATCTTATGGTTCACTGTCAAAGAGAGATCCACAGGTGGAAAAACAAGGCAGAAGAACAATATGCCAGCAACTGAAATTTGAGACAACTTCTATCAAGAATTAAGAAAGATTTTAGTTTTGTCAGGAAGTCTACATACATCCTGGAAATGGCTGATACCATCACTAAATTCAAGACATTCTAGTGAAATCGCAAAAACATGTTATGGGGTGGAATGTGTTCTTAATGTAAGTTACCTTCTGTTATATATTAGTTGATAAAAAATGCCATTTTTTATACTGAAAACAACATCTATCTGTCCTGTGAGCATCAGGTTCTCTAAGCGCTCCTTCCTCATTACATGTCCCAAAAATTTCAGCATTTTTTCCTGATGTTAAGTATCAGTTTCCTTCTTGTGTCCATCCTCTCCAAAACATCATCATTGCTTGTGTGCTCCATCCATGGTATCCTCAGCATCCTTCTGTAGAAACATTTTTATTGCTTCAAGTCTTTCCTTCATCTTTGATGAGATTGTCCAGCATTTGCTGGCATATTGAAGCACAGACATCACATAACAGTGCCGTTTCCAGCAAAATTTCTGTGTTTCCAGCAAAATTTTCCTGTCTCTTAATACTCTACTCAGCTTCTGAAATGCACGTTGGCCATGCCAATTTGCCTTCGAACCTCCATATCACACTTTCTGTTAGAACGCTTCCCAAGTATTTAAATTTCCACACCTATTTGATTTTCGTATCACCAACTTGTAGTTGGCATTTTGGGTTCCTCTTTTTACTGATTACCATACATTCAGTTTTCTATGTAGCTGATATGTAGTCCTTTCTTCCCACTTTCTTTTTACTACTTCCTGTAAGAGTTCTTGTAGTTTCCTGTATCTGCTATCAGCACTGTGTCATCTGTGTATCTTATATTATTCAGATTGCGGCCACCAATGATGAATCCTGGCAGGACTTATAGAGTTCTCAGAATGGTCTCACTGTCTTCGTTGTTTATAATTGTTTCAAAAAGCAAGGGACAGATTTCATTTTTTCTTCTTCCCAAGACAATTTTATATATCAATTGTCTTTATGTTTCCTAGACTTTTTATGGATAATGAGTGGATGATCATCAAACCATTTACTTTTGACTTGCTCATATATCATTGTCAGCTTATTGGCAAACTGCAATGCAGGTGTCTCTGCAAATTGTTGAATTGTTTTAATCAAATCACCTATTTACCTTTTCAACAATTTTTCTCCTTTCTGTATTTGGGCGATGTCGTCATTCAGAGTTTGTACACTTGCAACTAAATTGTCTTGGATAATGACTTCCTTTAATTTATCAGCCATATTGCACAGTTTATTCATGGATTGTCTCCCCTTGTTGTTAAGGATACCTGCATCATTTATGTTGGTTTTCCAATAAATAAGTTTTGTTGTTAGTTATGAATCCTTTTGTGTAGCAATCAAAGCGTTGTAAATTGTCCTGTTGCTGCAGGGCACAACACTATAACAACACTAAGCTGCATTTAGATCCAATATTATTCCCACTCAATAGCCCTTAGAATAATCTGAAAAATAACCATTAGAATAATACAACAGACCTCACAGTGCATCACTCACCTGTATATATAAATAGTCAAGTAAAAACACAATGTACATGGCCTGACAACTGCATTTAGCATGAATCATACTGTTGTCTACCTGTGTTGACTTCAATGTCCACTTTTATATAATGACTAGCAGTATAGCCCAGTGTTGCTTGGGTGTAATGAAAGCTTTAAAACTAATCCATGGTCCTGGAGCTCAGACTTTTTGGATGTTGGCACAAAAGACTAAAAAGCAATAGTTGTTTCCAGTTAAAGCAAAACCGTAGACTGAAAGAAAAATGAATGGATGTAAGTCAAATTTTTATTTCCTGGTAATGATATCAAATAAGTTTTTTCGTCGTAAATTGAATTTTGAAGGCTAAATAAGTCCTCTGAGTAAATGGTATCATGGCTGAGACTAAGAACTACAATTATACCTACTTAGAGCCAAACCCGAAGCAAAAACTAAAATAAAAGGGCTGAAAAAAATACAGACATACAGGCAGATAAACAAACACACACACACAAATATCTTGCCTTATATATATATATATATATAATCGATTTTCTGCACTATTGTGAAATCTGCAACCTTGAAACTTCTGAATATCGCTTCTTATGTCTTTGTCTATGAGTGTATCACATTTAATTAAAATCAGTCCACTCCTTCTATAACTCGATTTTTTCGATTATCGATTTTCCATATTTATTGGGGGTACCTCAACACAAAACCTAGCTAAGAACACTCACAGATGCTTATAGTACAACTGTGTAAATTTTCAAGAAAATCAGTTCAGCCGTTTTGGAGTCTATAGGTAACGGATACACACACACACAAAGTTTCATTTATAAATAAGTTTAGATATTATCAATTCAATAATACAAGAATTTGAATAAATCTGCCAAGAATAACAGTCATTGCCAATTGCCTATGGCAGTTGTTGCCAAACATTTTTTTCTCTAGGCTGCATTTTCAAAATGAAAAAAGAAAAGAAATTGGTAAAGAAAGATAACTGCAGATTCAAAGTCAGAACATTATCTTAGATAACTCTCTCCTCCAATTTGCAGGCCCTAGTTACTTTTAATCCTTGCTATAATGCAAAGATATCACAATGAAAAAAATTGGTCAATTATTTATACTGGACTCATTCAGGCAGTTACTAGTAATTCATAATAATATTTTAAATTTTAAAATCATGTTTATTTTTGGCATATGAATTTTTGAAACTGTTTCTAAATTTTTGATTGCCATTTCTCCTCACCTGCTGTCTTCTTCCACCACATCTATGAGGCATGCCATGCCATTTGTAAACAACTGGTCTAAGGCAATGCAAGCTGGTTGAAAGACTACAGTATAATGTGGCCACAAGTTTGCCCATTGGAAGTGGTTGCAGAAATACCTATCTAAGGGAAATATGCAAGAACTCCAATATTATGTGACTGTTGACCAGAGTAAACTCTCTGAGCACTACCAAATATACTTATATATTTGCATACAAATATGTGTTTATTTTCACTTCATACATGTGTGTGTGTCTTTGTCTTCTATGAAAAGTAAGTAATACGTCACTTGGTCATAAAATTAGCCTCTCCTTGCCTGTAAGCACAATTCAAAGAATCACTTAACAGGAAAGATATAGAAATCAGAAAATGGTGAGAAGAGGTAGAGGGGTTGTGTGGCGTATAAGTAACATTGGTCAGTCAGTTGATAGATTTCTCATACTTGAGCGTGCGACCATCCATTCTGAATAATATTATAGTGAAATAATTTATAATCAGCTATTTCTGTAAAACCTGGGAGGCAACTGACAAAGATTTTATTATTTGCTAAGATTTACAAATCAAAAAGGAAATTACTTCATCCAATAGATTAGACCCTGTAGAGTTCTTTCAGTGACTTGCCAGGGTTCTCTTTGTTCATCATTAAAAGAACTGATTTCTCTCTACTGTTAACACTAGAAGATTTCAGAAAAATAAAACATGAAATGGAAACATATTTTTGTATTTATACACTGATGCCAATTGATGCATAAAAAAATGTTCAAATCCGCTTGATGATTCAATCATCCAATACTCTGACTTCATTGTTAATTAGTTTAAAAGAATAGATCAGTTAAAAACCAATAAACTAGAAAAGCTGGAAAAATATTAATTCCTGGTTATTTTATATATATATATATATATTTTAATCATCTCACCCTAAGCAAGGCATTCTACTGCCACTGTTGCACAGGGGGTTACATAGGGGAAAGTGATGAGAAAGAGGGGTTAGTTATAGGAAATGTCAGGAGGAGGGTAATAGACAAATAAGAATACCGAGGATGGGGGTGGAGTAGATGAAAAAAGAGTTTGAGAGAATGGATGCGAGTTAGTGAGACAGGAGATGTCTATTGACCTTACATTTAAATTCCTGGAGATTGTAGCTGTCGGGGAAGCAAGTATATAGAAGGGAATTCAACAGGTGGGAAGTGCATGAAAAGAAGCTGTCAGAGTAGAAATTGTGGTTACATTTTATCGATTTCACTGTAAAAGGGTGGGACCTAGTTGCCAATCTAGTAGCTCATGTAAATTCATACCTAAGTGATCTAAGTTCATTAGAGCAGAAGCCATGAAAATATTTATAGAAGAGGCACAGGAAAGCCATGTCACGCATGTGAGATAGCAAATGCAGCCAAACTGCCAAGTCGGTATTGATCACATTACAGATTCTCCGTTGGATTTCGTCACGAACCCAGAGGTGAATAGCAGGGGTAATCGACCATATGTGGCAGCAGTATTCAATACACAGGTGAATGGTAGATTTATATACGTGCAGGATGAACTCAGATGGGAAAAACTTCCTGGCCCTGCACAGTGAATCGACCTTTATGCACATAATGACATCCGAAAGAGCAATAGAGATAGGCATCCAGGTGTATCCTATTAGACAATCAGCCTTATAAGCCAAATAAAAAGCACCCAAATCCTGATGAACAGATCACACAGAAGAATTAGATCAGAAACAGGACAAGAACAGTGTGGGTCCATTAAAGAAATTAGAACAAAAAAATACGATATTTATCTCATGAATCAGATCAGAAAGAGCAATACAAGTGCCGAAAGATGAAGATCATATAGAAAGAAGTCTATACAGCAACACATGTGGTTGAACGCTGATCCCTAGTGGAATATAATTCATTCTCCTAGCTTTATTTTTGATCAGGCAATAAATGTTCAGCCACATGTATCGCTGTAGACACTTCTTTCTTCATGGCACTGATCAGCGTTCAGCCACATGTATCGGTGTGGACACTTCTTTCTTCATGGCACTGATCAGCGTTCAGCCACATGTATCGGTGTGGACACTTCTTTCTTCATGGCACTGATCAGCATTCAGCCACATGTATCGGTGTAGACACTTCGTTCTTCATGGCACTGATCAGTGTTCAATCACAAGTATCGATGTAGAGACTTCGTTCTTCATGACACTGATCACCATTCAGCCACATGTATCAGAGTAGACACTTCTTTCTTCATGGCACTGATCAGCGTTCAGCCACATGTATCGGTGTGGACACTTCTTTCTTCATGACACTGATCACCATTCAGCCACATGTATTGGTGTAGACACTTTCTTCATGACACTGATCAGTGCTCAGCCATATGTATCGGTGTAGACACTTCTTTCTTCATGATACTGATCAGCGTTCAACCACATGTATCAGTGTAGACACTTCTTTCTACATGAGACCCCCCTTTTGAGTTGACATTTCCTCCTACATGATATATAGATTAAGCAAAAACTTTTTATAAATACACCACAAACAGTTGTAGGAACTGTGAGGTAATCTTGATATATTTGGGTAGGATATTTGAATATTTCAGAACTTATTGTGAGAGTAAATTGCCTGCATGAGGATACATAGTGAATTCAGTAACTACATGAAAATAAAAATGTGCTGAAGACAGGATGTGTCGTCTCACTGGACTTATTCAACTTTTAGAATGAGGTGATTCTAAGAGAATTATAAGTTCTACCAGGATTTATTATTTTCAACCACAATCTTAACAATATAACAAAATGTCACAGTGTTGATTTCAGACATAGAAAGGAAACTACAAGTGCTAGAGAATAAAATGGAGAACAGCCAGAAATAAAAGACTAAATATCTATTGTTAACAAAAGGGAGAGGAACGAAAATCAAACAAGTAAAATAAATTTAATATCGAAGAAGTCCCCAAACAGAGGACAGAAACTGTGACACTGAAATTGATATGCATTAGGATAGTGAAAGATGCCTTCTAAAAATGAAGCACATATTAAGAAACAGGAAAAATTTGTTAGAAACAAGGAAAAGAGTACTAAAATGTTACATAATATTAGTATATTAATATAATGGAGGACTTGAAAAACATTACTACGTATATATATATATATATATATAGATAATGTATGGTTATCAACAAAATGAAAATTTCAACATGCAAATTGGAGATACCAAACGGAATCAAGTGCAAAAATCTAATTATGTGTGGAAGTGTTTTAAGGAATGACGGAAAATGTGACACCAAAATCTGGAGGTACATTAGTATAGTGAAAGACACCTTCCAAAAGTGAAGCAAAGTAATAAGAAACAGGAAATTTCACTAGAAACAAAGAAAAAAGTACTGAACAGTCATGTAATATTGATACTCCTATATCACAGTGAAAGTTGGATCATCTTCTCACAGATAGAAAAAAGAATTGGTCGCATAAATGTGGTTCTACAGAAGCATGCTGAGAATACCATTTACTCAAAATGATCAACAACAAATTTTTAGAAAAAATGGAAACAAAAAACAGTTATATTTCGTATCAGAATGAAAGAGTTGAAATTTCTAGATTACATATGAGGAAAGAGGGCTTGGAAAATTGGACACCCAAAGAACATATTGAAGGCAATGGGCAACAGTTGGTAACTTACCTACCAAATGAGTATAAATGGATGGCAGAGAGGAATAATGAAAAAACAGGCACAGCCAAGAGCAACAAAGGATAAGAAGTTATGGTGACCTAGGATTGCCCACGTCCTGAAGGGACATGACGCATAAAGGAAGAAGAAAGAGAAAACATTTCACCCACCTGTAAAAGATTACAATTTAAAGGCTTGAATTAATTACTTTCCTTGTAACGTGCATAGAAGCCATAAATAATTGATATCAGCAGATCTACTCAATAAATCTTGTAGGCATTCATTTGATAATTCAAATACAACTAACTTCAAGAAGTTCTAATATGGCAGTCAATGCTGGACCATCTCATCACATATAGAGAAAAGATCTGAGGCAAATGAGCTTCCACAGAAGGAAGCTGTATAGTTCAGTCCATGGTATCTATCATAGTTTATGTCCGAGAACGGTTTATCTTTAGCCCCATTTCTTTGAACCTGTAGAATCACTTCTACATGAATGGACATACTTATATACATATCACCATGTACGCACACACACATACGTACATACTCTTACATTAGTACCACACGTGTAACCTCTTTTTCCTGCGCTTCATTCAGAAATAGATAAGCTGATGTTCACACGTGTATAGACCAGTTGGAATCTGTTATTCAAAGCTAACAGTCCGAATGCCGTTAGTTCCTTTCAAACTCACATACTGCGCTAATTGTGTTTAGCAATTAGTTACACCAAAAATATTTCTCTCTCTCTTACAAGCATACTTCACAACATATATAATAATATTCAACTACTGATTAGTACAAACATCATATTTCCTTTTTTCAGGAACTTCTCCAGTATGAACATTGATACCTTTTCTTCAACATCCAAGAGAGAACTTTCTCCACTAAAACTTGCATGCACAAAATAATCAATCTTATAACTATGTTTAATACATTGTTATTATTCTTGTTATATTGTTCTCTGAGTTATTTTTATTATTAATGTGGTGGATTGGACAACCAGTCTACTTCATAATGGTGACTCCACTTTCAAATTACTATCGCGTCGTCCAGTCCACAACAAACCCTTCATACAGGATGTTGATTTTCTATTCAAAATTATCCTTATCCCACTTATGAATACCTATGTCATCAGCAGAGTCCCCTCACCCCATCATCAGTACATTTGGCTTGTGGAGTGGGAGAGAATTGCTTTCTATTGGCAGACTAGTCTGAGATGTGGTATGGAATGCTTAAATGATCAGTGCCCATATCCTCACCTCTGTGTTTGTAAATGAGCAGGGCAGAGTCTAGGAAAAGGTTAAATAGACTAAGGATCTAAGATCAAAGAAAATAGTTTTATTTTGTTTATATTCTTCCTTCTTGCATTTAACTCACTAGGGAAAGTAAGAGAGAATTTTGCTTTAAAACAAAAATCATTTTGAATTATCTGTTGAAGGGCATTTTGCTCAATAATAGATCATGAAATAAAGTTGGAAGAAAAAGACTGAACCGAAAAATGAAGAATAACGGTTTTAGCAAAATAATATAAACATATATAATTGGATAATAGAATAGTCTTTTACCATGATATGATATAAAAAGATTCTCAAGTGATGGTTCAAGTTTTGCTTGAAGCTATCATTCCACTCCAAATTCCTGTACTTGAACATAATGTGCATAGATTAGTGAAAAATAAGGTAGTAAAAAAGCACAAACAACAAAAATATGTGTAATAGTTTCAAGATATTTCAATTTTCTCTTTATAGTAAACATACACACACACATTTTATATATATATATATATATACAGTGTAGAATCCTTGATACTTGGTAGGGTAAATTCCACAGGGGTTTAAATTCATTGAGAACTAAATGTTAGGATTTAACAGAGTATTACAATAATGAAAATAAGTTGGATGTTTTTATAAACCCATTGGTAATATTTTACTTTGGGTATTTCTTATAGACCGCTCTTCAGACCAAATTCATACAACAATGAATGAGTTAAAATTATCCAGACAAAAAGAGTCAAAGAAGAAGGAAGAAGGAAAAAGAAAAAGATGAGTGGGAATATGTTTGAGTAAACATGCCTGTTTTTTGGGGGGGTGGGGTTTAAAGCAGTAAAGTTAACACCTTCTGACCATGGCATTAAAGGTGCTCGTGTTGCTTTCGTCTATTGCCATTCCATGGATTCTCTCCACCTAAAATAGAAATCATTTTTAGAAGAATGAAATAACGATTTTTGTGCCAAAACTGACTTGCCAGAAATTTCAAAATAAATTCAATTTTTAAAATCTTGAAAGATAAAATGCCTGTCAACATGTTTCATGTTAATTAGAGACAAATGGTTTTCTTTTAGTTTCATCTAAAACTATTCTTTTTTGTCCTTCAATTTCACTTGATGGGTGACAAGACATGATAACGTCACACACACAAGTTTTTCAAATAGAAATCAATCCATTTCAGATCTGGACATATTCATAAATCACTCATTAAAAAAATAAAGAGAATGACAATTTCATGTTCATTCCACTTTGGTCAATAATTTTGTTTCGTTTTTTTCATGCAAATATGATTTCTCGCTATGAAAAAGATTTGGATTAATATCCAAAAAGATTTTATCAAATGATGATCTTGAATTAGTAATTATCATCATCATGAAAACCTAGTGAATATTATTTTAATCATTATCAATATCATCATTTTGAGAAAAAGATCTGATTTGCTGGTGTCACTCTTTGGCATTATCCAACACAGTCAGAACCATGTGACATAACAACACAGAGAGAATAAGGTGTGTACATGCACATGCTTGTGTACTTACGTGTGCATACATTTTTATACCCATGCAGACTCGCACACAACAATAATATAATAGAACAGAAATTACAAAAGAAATAAAAATGTCCATATATAAACATGCACACTTAGAATATATATATATATATATATATATATATATATATATATATATATTAGCGGTATAGCCCGGCATTGCTCAGGTGCAATGAAAGCTTTAAAACTAATCCATGGTCCTGGAGCTCAGACTCTTTGGACGTTGGCATGAAAGACTAAAAAACAATAGTTGTTTCCAGTTAAAGCGAAAACGTAGACTAAAAGAAAAATGAATGCACGTATATCAAATTTTGATTTCCTGGTATCGATATCAAATAAGTTTTTTTCGTCATAAACTGAATTTTGAAGGCTAAATAAGTCCTCTGAGTAAATGGTATCATGGCTGAGACTAAGAATTACAATTATACCTACTTAGAGCCAAACCCGAAGCAAAAACTAAAATAAAAGGGCTGAAAAAATACAGACATACAGGCAGATCAACAGACACACACATAAACATCTTGCCTTTTATATATATAATTGATTTTCTGCACTCTTGTAAGAACTGCAACCTTGAAACTTCTGAATATCGTTTATGTCTTTGTCTATGAGTGTATCAAATTTGATTAAAATTGGACCACTCCTAAAACCCGATTTTTTCGATTATCGATTCTCCATATTCATCGGGGGTACTTCAACACAAAAACTAACTAAGAACACTCGCAGACACTTATAGTTCAAGAAAATCAGTTCAGCCGTTTCGGAGTCTATAGGTAACTGACACACACACACAGACAAAGTTCCATTTATAAATAAGTTCAGATAGATATATAGATAGATAGATAGATAAGAAAATAAAAAAATAGGTAAATTAAAACCCACTTTTCATGCATTTACTTTTATAAAGTGTGCTCAATACAAAGTAGAGCTTAATATTGTAATTTTGTCATTACAATAGTTTATAAATGCATTACATCACTACACAAAAATGTTTATGTTTCAGAACAATACTGTTCTTCTTTTAGTGATTTTTTAAAAAATAAATGGTGAAAAATTATTTATTTAGAAAATGTAAGATGAATTCATCATTATGTAGAAAATTATGGAGTGGTAGTTGGAGAATATGCTTGTAGATGTGTCAATATTATTCAATGAAAAATGAGAATTAGGTTGAACTATAAAGTTTAAGATTTGGACTATGAAAGGAAACAGTGTAGCCTGAGGTCAATGTATGACACTTGTTAATTTTGTCTGTGTAAGATACATAGTGAGACCATACATTATTTAAAAGGGCAGACAATAATTTTTAACAGCAGGTTGGATTTTAGGTTTTTTGAAAATTTGATTTTGTACCACCTCATGAATTAAAGGGGCTGAAATGTCTAGGTTAGAATTAGAATTAAATAATTATAGCATAATAAGGTATATTGTAGTTATGAAATCAAACAAGTATTGTGTGGGTCATTTATATTAATAAAATATTTTTTAACTTTCAAGTTATACTGGAGCATTAGTTATAAATGAACAACTTGAATTAAATTTTAGAGAAAAATATTTTTGATGTTTACATAAAACAGTCAATTCATCCCGATGATCCAGTCGTACTTTATTTTTAGGGAACCTTATAATCTGCAGTTTTTCAGTCAAGGGTTGACAAGCGATAAAAAGGGTTAACAGCTACATAAAAACCACAAAAGCAAATGAATAATATGAGTTAAAAATTAGAAAGTATGTGCAAGTAAAAATCCTCAATAAAAATATTAAAATCCAGTTGGATTCTGGTTCAGATTTAACAATCATAAATCTAGACACTTGAAAAAAGTCGGGAAAAACCAACCTTGTTAAGAACTTATAAAATGGCCAGGTCCATGACGGGAGAAAATTAAGTTTATGGAAAAACTTATCACAAATGTAACTATAGCGAAGAAAACGGCGACTTACCAGAAGGCGGAAGTGGATGTACTCACTGTAAACGGAAATACTCCCAAATGTTGCAGAGTTGGATGTGTTAAGCTTGGCATAATAGCCAATGCAACCCCACTCAAAATCGAAGTCTTGGTAGTGGATGGAGAACTATTGGGATTTGATTTATTACTTGGGTTCGACGCCATTTAAAAGTTAGGCAGACTCCAAATAACAGAGTGTGGCAACGTACGATTTCCCAAGCATGAGACTGTCTGTTATGCTGCTATTAAAATAGAAGAACCTGATTTCTGTGCCGAATTCGACCCAAACCGAAAGATATGGGTCGCATCATTGAAGTGGTCTGATGATCGATCACCGGAGAGTTTGCGAAACCGGATGCCTGAGTACCCTATACCAACGGGAATTAAGGAGGAATATGACCGGGAGCTGCAGACCTGGCTTGACAACGGTTGGTTGCAGCCTTATCATGAAAAAGAACTTGGTCCTATGAAAGGACTAATTCCATTGATGGTGGTCGTGCAGAAAAACAAAAATAAAGTGCGGCCAGTATTAGACTATCGAGAGCTGAACGAGTGTCTCTACGCACACACAGCCAATGAGCACAGAAACTGAGGGAGTGGCATAAAAAAGGACCAGATGTCGCTATCTTTGACCTACGGCAGGCCTATCTGCAAGTTCATATCCATAAGTCACTTTGACCCTTTCAAACTGTAATCTTCAAGGGGCGAATATATTGCTTGACCCAAATGGGTTTCGGGTTGAATGTTGCACCTGCCATAATGAAGGCCATTGTGGATGCCGCATTGTCAAAAGACGAGTTAATTCAACGAGCAACCTCATCATATATTGATGATATTTATGTTGATGAGAGCATGATTTCAGCAGCTTGCGTGAAGGAGCACTTGGCTGCATTTGGTTTGACCTGCAAGGATCCGGAATGGATATGGGATGGCGCACGTGTGCTGGGTTTGCGTGTCGAACAAGATAACGACACGCTTAAGTGGAAGCATGAAAATGAGATTCCATTAGTTCCTGAGGTCCTGACGCGATGTAACGTTTTGTCATGGTGTGAAAAACTGGTGGGTCACGTTTCCGTGTGTGGGTGGCTTCGTGTTGCAACATCATTTGTTAAATGCAAGACCGTATCGATCACGTCTGGTTGGGATGACGAAGTGACAGATGCTCCCCTTAAGAACATGATTGAGGACATAGTGGAAAGAGTTTGCCAAAATGACCCTGCACACGGTAAATGGTGCACAAACGGATACACTTATGAGGTATGGGTCGATGCAAGTTCTCTCGCCACAGGGGTTTCGCTGGAAGTTGATGGAAGCGTTGTAGAAGACGCATGTTGGCTGCAGCCTGCAAAGGACGCCCAACATATCAATCTGTCAGAATTGGATGCTATTCTGAAGGGCATCAATTTAGCCCTACAGTGGGGCGCAATGAAGCTACACCTCTTCACGGACTCCACGTGTGTGCACCGGTGGGTATCAAACATGCTTACTGGCAAAGCCAGAATACGAACTAAGGCAGCAAGTGAAATGCTGATCCGGAGGCGTTTGAGCACTCTTGAAATGCTGATTCAAGAGTATAACTTATTGATCACGATAAGTTTAGTACCGTCAAGTGAGAATCGAGCGGATAAGCTTACCAGAGTACCGCAACGATGGCATGATGTGATTAAGAAGGAAATTGAACCTCCACACCCAGTATGCGCTTCTATGGTGAAAGGAACCTCCCCTGATCAGATACATGTCATACATTGCCAGAGTGGGCATCCTGGCATCAGTCAAATGCTGTATTTTGTGAGACGAGTTTACCCTACGACATCCAAAGCAGCCGTCAAGGCAGTAGTCAGAAAATGTAAAGAATGCCAGTCAATTGACCCAGCCCCGAGTTGTTGGCCACGTGGCAACCTAAGTGTAACTGGAACCTGGACCCACTTGGGAATGGATATTACGCATTACGGTGGACAACACTACCTTACGTTAATTGATTGCGGCCCCAGTCGATTTGCGATATGGCAACGCTTGCCTCAACAAGACTCGAGAAGCATCATCCGACAGTTGGAAAGTACTTTTTTTGAATGAGACCCACCAACAGAAATACTAACCGACAATGACACTGCATTTCGCAGTAAGACCTTTAAAGATTTTTTGGATGAATGGGGAGTCCAACTTCATTTTCATTGCGCTTATGTTCCTGCAGGAAACGGTATAGTGCAAAGATCTCATCGGAGCATAAAGAGAATTGCAGCAAGAAAGCAATGTTCGATAATGGAGGCCGTATACTGGCATAATATTACACTGAAGGATGATGTATCGTCTAATGTGCCTGCCAATATGATTCACTATTACCAACTGAAAGTGAAGGGAATTACTACTACATTACCACCTGATCGCTGTAAGGATCATAGTATATACAATATTGGGAACAGAGTATGGGTGAAAGCTCCCTATGGCTGGTGCACCTCCAGGTATCAAGTTGGTTGCGTAACGGACATCGTAAGTCGGCAAACAATAATAGTTGACGGGATGCCACGGCACGTAAAAGATCTTCATCTTTTCATTGGTTCTGATGCATCATTGAGTGAATCCGATGATGATTCATTGTCTGACAGCGATCGAATAATCAAAATCTGCAAATCCAATGCTTCCACAGACTCCGAGATTCCAGAAACTCGTGATACATCTGATGACTTCTCAAGAGATGACTCTCTGACACGAGTAGAGGAAATCGTCCCATTACGACGAAGCACCAGGATAAAAAGACCTGCTCCAAGCTGTTCGTTTTGTGATAATGAGATCATGAGGGGGTATAGCGAAGAAAACGATGACTTACCTCGTCAAACCAAGCGACAGCACATCACGTTAATACTATGACAAAAAATGCGGCGAAAAATAAAATTACAGACCCAAACAGAAAAAAGTGGCACATATTCTGCATAAGATGCTGAAGAAGGAATATTAAAAAAAATAAAATAAAATAAAAGTCCGTCGCAGTAGTTGCTATGGGAGTGTATGCAAATATTTGGCATCTTCTCCGAGTTGTCGGCCAATGGAAAAAATTGATCGGCCGTAAAAAGCAGTCGTTGTTCTTGAAGGGAGGAAGAAGGTTTTTTTGGGGTCTAACTGGTTAGGTGGATAGCAGTTCGCGATATTGTGCCGGCAAGCTGAATTGTCAACATTTTCTTTTTCTAGCTCGATATTCGAGTAATTTGCGAGAAAATATTTCCTACAGTAACATTTCAAGAAAGATGTTAAAACTTAAGACATTCGTATTAAAAATTCAGAAAATCTATTTGGCACCAAGTGGATGGAGAAACTTAAGTGGTCGGACATGCCAATTAATTCATTTTTCCAAAAACTCCAAAAAATATCCATTATGAGGCAAATAATTCAATAAAAATTTTAAAAGAAACTTTTCTGGAAGTTTTTTTCTGGCAGCTTTGGTTGGTCAAGATGACAGCAAAATCTGAGTTAAAAAATGAGACCAGAAAGTGTTTAAGAAAAAGCAGAATATGCCTTTTGCCTCTTTACCAAAAGTAAATGAGCAGCTTGACTGACTAGAAAGAACGGGTGTCTTGTCAAAAACTGTTTGTAGTCAATGGGTTTCACTGACAGTCTATGTGAAGAAGTCAAACGAGACCTGGGTCTGCACCGATATCTCAACAGGACTTAATGCAGCATTCAAAGAATATCATGAATGTTTACCTTTGCTGTTTAAGGAAAATGACAAACTTTATCGTCGTAAATGCAAAAAGAAAAAAATATTAACATTTTGCAAAGTTAATACTTAGGAGGGGGAGTGTTATGGAGACTTATCCATACGACACATGAACTTGTCCAATCTATACAAGCAGGAGTTCTGCTTTGTAGAAGCAGAGTAAGAGAAAGAGAGGCACAGAGAGTGAAAGTTGAATTTATTCCAACAGAACTCTGACAGCAACGCTAATAATCACTCATTGGTATATGTTTGTACTACAGTCTTTGTAATATATTTGTTTAACACGATTCCGTCTTTGTGTCTTCTGGCCCCAATGGACCACAATAACAAAGTGACAAGGTCATAACAATAATTATTGTTGCTTTGTTTTATGTGCTGATTTAATATTATATTTTTAATAATTTTTTTCTAAATTATTTGTACAACTGTAATCTAATTTAAGAGTATTTTTATTAAAATTTTACTTAGAGAGTTATTATTATGGAAATGTTTCTCAATTAAATTTACGAACTTTAGCTCTAACTTAGTGCTAGCCATTTGGTTAAAGTGGGATGTATACCATAGGATTTTTGTATTTCTGTTTTTTGTGTTATAGTAATATTTTTTTATGTATTTCATATCATGGTTATTAAAGCCACTATTCCTTAGGACATTATTATAAAAATCTCCATGTTTATAAATTACTTCTTCACTAGAAAAGTTTTTACTAAATTTTTCTTCTATGGAGGAGGGTAGACGTTTCATTATACTTTGGGAGGGGGGTTAGACTCTGGGTGGATGTATAATGGATATTTGTTGGGTTTCATGTAAGGTTGATAAGTAAGCCAACATTCACCAAACAATACCTCAACTTCAACTCCCACTACCCATACAATGTAAAGAAAGGGATCGTCCGCTGCCTGCAACATCGAGCAAAAGTCATAAACGGTTATCAAGAGTCATACAAACAGGAAATGGTCAGTATAAGCAGTACCCTACAACAAAACAATTATCCAGGGTACATGACAACAGCTCCAATTAATGTGGAAGGGAGGGTACATGAGGTTAACACTTCTCAGAAAACAGCCTCAGTCTGTCTACCCTATATGAAGGGGTTATTGGAGAAAATACAAAGAATCAGTGCTCCATATAACATCAGGAGGATCTTCAGAAGTGGTTCTACACTTCGCAGGTACTTCTCACAAGTAAGACCCCCAACAGAGGAGGACATGATTAAAGACTGTGTGTACAGCATTCCATGTAGCTGTGAAAAGAAATATAAAGGAGAAACAGGCCACCCCCTTAAGGTAAGGCTACAAGAACATCGCAAGGCCATAACACGAGGGGAGATAGAAAAATCAGGCATAGCTGACCACATATGGAGGGAGAAAGGGGATCATCGACCCCTATGGGATGAAGCTGAAATAATAGAGAACACCACTGGAAACTACGTAAACTTAAGGAATCAACGCATATGCTAGGCTACAAAAATCTCCTAAGCCAACCAAGCATAGAGATGAATACAATATGGGAACCAGTAAAACGAAGTGCTAGAGAAAATCATTAGTGTCAAAAATTGCAATATGAAGTCTGGTAAAAATGGTTACTGAAACATTAGGTTTATAAGTCTCAGAAATTCACTTGCTGTTGTTCTCAAGGACACATGGCTCAGTGGATAGAGACATTGGTTAGTTCCAGTGACTGGAAACATGAGTTCAATACCAGGCTACAGCAGTGGTGAACAAATAAGTTAGAGAGTTCAGTTAAAAGGAGCTAACTCATGACTACCAGAAGTGGCTTTGCACAAGGAATGGGAATGATATACCCCAGTGATCATAATAAAGGGTTCAGTTTGAAATTCCTAGCACCTGAAGAAGGCTGGAGCATACAATGGCTGAAACATCACAAAAATGACAACAAAGACAAAAGAGTGTAGTTTTCTTTTTTTTTGTTTAATTTGTTGCACGTTATGGAGAAACTGCTGCAAGTTCCTCATGTTTAAGAACTTTCAACCATCTCTTGATGTCTTTTAAATAAATAGGCAAAATGGTTCAAATTGTAGTGATTGGGTCTCTGAATTTTAAAAATTCTAATAAGCATACTTCTCCATTTATTGGAAAAGCAAGACCAAAAAAATATTCTTGAATAAATGAGATAGTACACTTATCAAAAATACTTAAAATGAAAAGAGGACCCCTTACAAATATTTTACTTGAAGTCATTTTCCGTCATTTATTCAAGTGGCAAGATGCAAAATAGTTATTATCTTTGTCTCAGTATTTTTAGGAATGCTACATTTCCAATTTAAATAAACCGATAACATGGAGCCTTGATTCTTTGAATGATCGACATGGGAAAATGTTTTCAGTGTATACTGTCATTGGGACATGCTTGAAAAGCATGAATCAGATTGACCCAAGAAGAAATTATTTGGAAGTCATTATGGCAGCAAATGCTGAACAATCTCATCAAAGATGAAGGAAAGACTTGAAGCAACAAAAATGTGGTTCTTCTGAAGGATGCTGAGGATACCATGGGCAGAACACATGAACAACAACAAAGTTTTGGAGAGGATAGACATAAAAAGGATGCTGATACTTAACATCAGGTAAAAACAGCTGAAGTTTTTGTGACATGTAATGAGGACGTGTGTTGTGGCGCAATGGATATCGGCTCGGAACAAAAATCGGGAAGCCGAGTTCAAATTCCAGTTTAATTCCTTGCATTCACTGACGCGCAAATACCCTTGGGAAAGGTATTAATCGGTCTCTTTCCCCCAGTTATGGGTTAAATAATAGGACAGATTGGGTTCTATAGCCTTGGTCGGCAACCAGTCTACCACAGAAAGCAATGGCAACCTACTGCGGGATAATCTTCTTCCCAGTCAGTCATGTCTCTTTTGAGACATGATCGCCCAAGTGTGTATCATGTATGGCACTTAACTGACTGACTGAATGAGGAAAGAAGGCTTGGTGAATCTGATGCTCATGGGATGAATGAAGAAAGAGACCAGGAAAAGCAACACATGAAATACTTAATGGAGTAGATGGATGGTAGAGCAGAAATTGAGTAGGATAATAGGAGAAGGGGGTATTAAGAGCGAGAAGGGATAGGAAGATATGGAAGGCCATGATTGCTACATCCTGAAGGGACACAGCACATAGAAGAAGAAGACTAAACTTGCAACAGAAGTCTCACCAATTTACTGTTGAGCTAGCAAGATATAACTGTAAATTCGATGCTAATAGTTTATTTTGTTGCACTTCTTGATTGTGGAAATCCCTTCCAACTCTGTACTTTTCAACCACCTTTAAATGCAAAGTCAATTACTATCTACTGTTTTCCTGATTAACCTCTTTTTGTTCTCACTTTTTAATAATGATTGTTTTCTAGCTCTTCCACACTGAGTAACCCTTTGGGTCTCAGTGGCTTTACTGCCTTGCCTGGGGTGAAATTAACTCAAAGAAAACATGTGAAATTATATTTAAAGCAATTTTGTGGCTATATGTAAATTTTGATTTCTTTTTCTTTACAGGGAAATGTTGAAAAACTCTTGGCCTAACCTTGAAAGAAATAACCTCAAACGATAAAACATAGATATTCATTCAGCAGTACAACATGCTTACCATGTTGTTTCTGCAGTTTTTTCCTTTCAAAAATATTTTATTGTTCATCATTGGAATATTGATCTGCTGCTGCTACTGCTTCCATTTCAAACTCCTTTTACAATTTGGAAACAGGAAACAGTCAAATGGAACAAAAGTAGGGTGAGTGGTCTCTGATCAAAAACTTCTTCTAAACATCTGTTGTTTTGCCAGGTTTATAAGCAAGTGCATTGTCTTGCAAAAACATAACGCCTTTCCACATTTTCTCATACCATTTTTCTTTCAATACCTCCTTTAATTGGCAGAGCAAGTTTGAGTAGAATTCAGAATTAATTATTTGGTCTTTGGAAGATAATTATCAAAATAGCATTCTTTTTTCTCTCTTTCCTCTCCAAAAAGTGCCAATTTGCAGAATCCAGGGTCTTGCTTTTCAATTTCTTTCAGATCCTTGACTAAACTATATCAGTAGAAAGTACAGAGTTTTTAAGTGTTGAACTACAGGTCATTATGAAGAGCCATTTTTTGCAGAAGACTTTCAGAGAAAATCCATGAGTATGATCCAGCCATTGGTTGAGGAGTACCCACTATTATATAACTAGTGTATGAACAATGTAGAGATCTTGAAACATCTTTATTGTTGAAACAAATTGAAAAACAAGACCCTGGATTCTGCAAATTGGCATTTGACATGAACACCCTTTCCGGCTACATTGTGCTACACCGTATTGTTGAGCTGTGGTACAGCAAAACAGGACTATCTGCATATATATATATATATATATATTTCATGTGTAAATTCAATGTTTTACAATTGGAGAATAACCATTTCTTCAGGTTTTTAGAACTCACTTTTTTTCAACCCTAGTCAAATGTCAAAAAATAAATTTTATGTCCAGCTGGGGTTGAAAAAAATGGGTTCTAAAAACCTGTAGAAATGGCTATTCCCCAAATGTAAAATATTTAATTTACATATGAAATAAATAAATATCTGCTCTGTAAATGAAATTTAGACCAAGCTCTCTGTTGGATCAGTTTTAATATTTAACTGGATATTATTAAGATTTACTGGGATTATTTAGCAAATGTTCTTCTTATATATATATTAGCTTCATCCATTCTGTTGGTAAGTAAGAAAGTTTCTCAATGGTCGTTAAAGAAGAACAGTCTTGTTTTTGAGGCATTTAAAAGCCATTTCTTACCCCATTTAATCACAGATTGCAGGTTCTTTAGAAGGGCAACAACCAGGTTTATTTTGTCAGATTTCTTGCTCAGATGGCAGTAAATGGTAGTATCATCTGCATAGATGCCTACTCGAGAACTGATTACATCAGAAAGATCATTGATGAAGATCAGAAAAAGCATAAGACCTGGGACAGAGCCCTGTGAGACACCCTCATTCATAAGAAAGGCTCTTGAAGTTTGCCCGTTAAAAACAACCTTTATTTCAGGATTAGATTAAATCAAACAATTGTCCAGATATATCATAGCTTTGGAGCTTGCACAAAAGCCATCATGTCAAACTGTCAAATGTTTTCGAGATATCAAGAGAAACACCTCAAGCTTCACTGTTTTTATTAAGAGTGATGGTTCGGTGATATCAGTGGTAGACCTGACAAAGCAGAAGCCATAGTAGTTGTCAGAGAGAATGGTTGTGAGAAATGAGATGCCTAACTAATTCAGTATTGATAATAGCCTCAAATACCTTGTCAAAAAGAGGTAAGAGGCTTATAAATCAATAATTACAGGGGTCAGAGGGTTCTTAAAAACAGGAACTACAGAGGAGGACTTCTAACAAGCAAGAAAGCAGGAAGCAGTGAGGCAATATTTATAGATTTGGAGAGGACTGGAGACAGCTCAGGGGGCACATTTCTTTTAGGACAATGACTGGAATTCAATCACCTTATGGGAGACAAGCTTAGAAATTATGTTACAGACCAGAGATGAGGTTGTGTTAATATTATTCAGTTGAGCCTCAGTTTTAGGTGGCAAATTGGGTGTGGGTACTCCAGACAAGTCAAGTTTGAAGTTGGATGAGAATTTGTGAGCAAAGAACTCAACCTTGTGTGTAAGAAGGAAATAGCTATAGTCACTATCCCTGAAAAACACAAATTAGTAAATGACTGAGCAGACACAGAAACAGAATTTTACTACATTACTTAAAAATCAGAAAACTAAAAGGCTAATACCTTGTAAAAGATTATCTCCTACAATGCAAATTATCTAAACTGCTTGAGATAAAGCCAAAATTAAACAAATAAGATAACCAAACCCTAAATGCAAAAATAAAATAAGACAATAAACAAATTAATTATATAATAGACATACTAGCAAACAAAGAATGAACGCATACCCACAAATAAGTAACTTTAACAATAATAATGACTAAAACAAAATTACTAATAATCAATAATAAATAACGAGTATAAATTTAAATAAAATGGTTACAAATTTGCTTTAGTGTCTGCATTTCGAGATAAGTTCAGATCATTTATTTTGTAAATTGTGTTGAGCTAGAAGGTGATTACCAGTCAGTCAGTTAAGTGCCATACGTGATACACGCTTGGGCGATCATGTCTCTTTCGAGACATGACTGACTGGGCAGAATATTACCCTGCAGTAGGTTGCCATTGCTTTCTGCGTTAGACTGGTTGCCAGCCAAGGCTATAGAACCCAATCCGTCCTATTATTTAACCCATAACTGGAAGGAAGAGACAGATTAATACCTTTCCCAAGGGTATTTGCGCGTAAGTGAATACAATGGATTCAACTGGAATTCAAACTCGGCTCCCCGATTTCTTGTTCCGAGCCGATATCCACTGTACCACAACGCACATCTGTACAAGGTGATTATACTTTGTCAAATACCATCATGAAAAATGCAAATAAAACCAATATTTTAAACTAAACAAAAAAGCTAACCACTCCCACAAAAGCTAAAATAAATAAAAAGTCAAACAAAATAAAATTAACAATATAAGTAAATAATAAATAAATTAAACTACGAACACACATCTAAACATCTATAATAATAAACGATAAGTAATCAATAATAAATAATAAGTATAAGGTTAAATAAAATTGCAACAAATAAACAACATTCAGATCTACAATTATTTCTACTCAACAACCTTTAGAATAATTTGAAATATAATCGTTACCACCTACCCAATGATCGTCAGGATAATGCAATAGACCTTGCTACCCATAATGCACCACTAAGCAGCATATGCAGTCAAAACACAACAAACATGGCCTGAAGATTACAATCATAAAACAGACTATCATAACTCAGCACTGAGCATGACTGAGTTTAATGCCCTATGCAATCATCGGGTGGATATTATGAACTGACTGTTCTGGAATTTTAACTTTTGCTTCTCATGTTGTTTATGGTAGGTATATATTATAAGGCTAGGGTACTATTTTTTAATTATAAAATTTAATTTAACTTAAACTAACACTTATACATGAAATTGAAAAGTAAAATCTCAAAAGTTAAATTAATAGGTAGAATATTTTTAGGGTAGAGATTATACATTTTGTGCCTATAAGTCAAAAGGGATTACTTTTTTCTTTTTTTTTTTTTAGGGGAAAGCAAAAAAAAAATAATTTCAAAAAGGTCTCCAAAGAAGAATGTATATTAATTCAGGTTAACGTATTTGAGCAGATATACTTATACCTATGTTTGCATATAATCATCAATTCACTTTCTTTGTTTAGTATATTATATTTAGTATATATATATTGTTTAGTATATTATATTATATTTAGCATATATATATTGTTTAGTATATTAAGTGTTAAGATAAGTTTTTTCTAGAAAACATAAATTACATCTATTTCTTCTTCCATTATAAGATTTGGGAATGGTTGAAATGTTTGTGAATTAAATTTAGGAAAATTCCTCGAATGTTTGTTCGAACATTACAATTAACAAAAGGGTTTGTGATGTTATATTTACAGTGTTTTTGACTTATTTTTATCTTTGTTTTTATTAAAGTATTCTCAATTTGCATTGTGGTTACTTTTTTCAAAGGTTTTATATATTTAAATTTGCTTTGTTCAAAAATCTCCTTATTATTAAAGTTGGTAGATATTCTAAATTGGATAGATTTACGTAAGTTTTTTAGGATTCAATGTTGGTGGTTATATTCTTTGTTGACGTGTTTTTAGTTGTACAAATCTTTGGTATGTGATTTATCCAGGTCAAAGTTTACAGGTAGTCAGTTAAGTGCAATACATGAAACATGCTTGAGCAATCATGTCTTGAAAGAGATATGACTGACTAGGCAGAAGATTATCCCACAGTAGGTTGCCATTGCTTTCTGCGGTAGACTGGTTACCAGCCAAGGCTATAGGACCCAATCTGTCCTGTTATTTAATCCATAACTGGAAAGAAGAGACAGATTAATACCTTTCCCAAGGGTATTTGTGCTGAAGGAATTAAACTGGAATTTGAACTCGGCTCCCCAATTTCTCGTTCTGAGCCGATATCCGCTGCACCACAACACACATCCTACAGGGAATAAGTTGAATTTAAAAAGATAAAATATTGACAATTTACCTCTTGTATCCTGTGTATGTAAGTTTTTTCAAGAATGTAAGTTAGATGAAATGAATACTATTTAAAGTAAATAGAGTGTCTCCTCATGTGTGGGTATCCACATGTCCATATATGGGTTACATTTTCATCTGCATCGTCAACCTGCAATAGAAACCAGCAGTCTAGTGGCACTGTCAGATCCTGTTAGGGCGTTTTGGCTTTTGTGTTCTAAAATCATGTCTGACATGAAAGTCATCATTTTAAGAAAGTTTCATTGAATACTGCTGCCATATCTGGTCGGGTGCCCCTGCTGTTCTCCTCGGGCTTCTCGATAAGGTTCAGAGGAAGGTCTGTAATGTGATAGATACCGACTTGGCAGACCGCCTGCAGTCTCTCTCCCACCGGCGCGACGTGGCTTCCCTGTGTCTCTTCTATAAATACTTTTACAGCTTCTGCTCCGATGAACTTAGATCACTAGTGCCCCCTAAATACGTATTTGAACGAGATACTAGATTAGCAACTAGATCCCACCCTTTTACAGTGAAACCGATAAAATCCAGCCGTAACTTCTACTCCAACAGTTTCTTTCCTCGCACTTCCCAACTGTGGAATTCTCTTCCAAACGATTGCTTCCCCGACGGCTACAATCTCCAGGAGTTTAAATGTAAGGTCAATAGACACCTCCTAACACACTAACCTGCTCCCATTCTATCAAACACTCTTCCCATCTGCCCAACCCTCATCCTCGGTATCCTTACTCATCTGTCACCTTCCTCCTGACATTCCCTATGTCTAACCACTCCTTCTCTTTACCTTCCCCTATGTAGCCCCATGCGCAATAGTGGCAGTGGAATGCCTTGCTTGGGGTGAGATGATTAAAAAAAAAAAGTTTCACTAGAGGTACAACTTTGTTCTTTCGAACAAGTATATTTTATGCAATTTCTCTTGTTTTCATACAAAGGAATGAATGACTGCATCATTGACATTGTTTGGACTGATTGTCCTAAATCTTTAGTGCCATATATTTATGACGTTTCGGCCATTGTATACTCCAGCCTTCTTCAGGTGATTGGAATTTCAAAACAAATCTTATTTCGATCACTGAAGTATTTTGTTCTCAATCCATGAGCAATGCCACTTCCACTTCCTTATGTCTTAGTTTTCTCCCTTTAACTCAACTCTCTAAATTATTTGTTCACCACTGCTGCAGCTATGTATTGAATTCACAACTCTTTGAGTCAAGTCACTGGATCTAACCAACACTTTTATCCAATACTTAGAGAGTTGAGTTAAAGGGAGATAACCAAGACATCTGGAAGTGGCATGGCTCCTGAATCAAGAACAATATACCACAGTGATTAAAATAAAGGGTTCAATTTTAAATTCCAATCAACTGAAGAAGGCCAGAGCGTACTTTGGTTGAAATATCATGAATATGTATATGGCAATAACAATGAAGACAACAGTCTGAACAATGTAAATAATGTAAATACTACTTCATCACACAAGTATACACAAAGAATGAATAATTGTTTTAAGATAATGCAGGTCTTGTCCATAGATTCCTAACATTGGTCATGACACATTCAATCATTCTCTAGCCATCTTTATGAACAAAAAAGATTTTATTTGTCGGAAGAAGACAAAATGCTGAACCCAACAAGACATTATATTGTAACTTCTGTTAGAGAATATCATTATTGTAAAGAAATGTTATAGAGAGATCAATAAAAGTTACTAATTCAAGTGTCAGTGTCTTTACTTCTTGACAAAAATTATTGAAATGTTCTGTTACATTTTTTATTTTAATATTTTTACTGAGAATACTTAAAACATCATTTTGTAGACTAAAGAATATTTTGTTTAATGTAGGTTTTGTCTTTTTTATCATTAGTATTTTGCTACAATTTGGAGTTACTCTTTGCAATTAATGAATTTTGTGATAATAAATTGACTGATATCGACATTTAGTAAGAACATCATCAGATAAACAGAAAAAAGTAAAGAAAAATTTGTTATCATGGCAACCTTGTTACTAAATATTGTATAAGATGTGAATATTATCAACCATTATCGATCTTAAATTAGTAAGAATAGTACGTTTGTCAATATGTGATCTTATTTCACTTTGGTCAGGTAAATGATAAGTTAACCTATGTGAAAGTGTTGTGGTGATATGACCAATATAAACAGAATTTTGTTTGGAGTTGAAATCTCTTATTGAACATAAGAATTCAGATATTAAGTAATTTTTAAGATTGATGCTATTAGTTATGATAAAATATGATGTTTTAATTTTCAGTTTTCAATTTTTAATTCCAATATTTTAATTTATTTTAGTTTCAAGAAGTAAAAATAAAAAAAATCAACAATACTTTTTCAGAATCCATGTTACAAGACTAAAGATACCAGCACTCTACCAATGACTTTCTTTGCTTTCTCTAATGTCTTCTGATTTAAAATTCCTAAATTTTACATGGAATCTGAAAAATGCAAACTCCAAAATTCACCATAAAAACTATAGAATGTAAGAAAAACAGTGCCAGTGTACGCTATTTCAAAGGAATTCCACAACAATATAAACATCTAAACAAATGATTGGACACAAAAACAAATTCCTATTACGCTTGTGACAGCTACATCATGACTCCAAAGACTAAAAAACTAATAACCTCAAACAAATGATCTTTGAAAGCAAACACAAAGTTTAGAACTGAGAAAGGTATGTCGTGTTGATTTCTATATTAACGTTGTTTTTATCAACTTATGTTCTTTGCCTATTATTGAGTATTCTTCATTCAAAACATTTTTTAAACATTCTATGACTCTTCAGGTAATTATGGTTTGACATGGATTCCTTTTCTTTAACTCTGAAATGACATCAATTCTTGGGAAAAACAGTAGAATGGTTTTTCCCATTGTCTTCTTTTCAGTTTGGAATTTAGAATTTCCTTCTCTTGGTTTGGCTGCAAATATTCCAGCTTTCCCTAATACTTAATCCATAGCTGAAATGAAAGAAAGAAATTCACACAACTTTCTCATGGGCATTAATATTAAATGAATGCAACAAATGAGGCTTGGACTTGAACTCATGTTAACAATTTGACTTTCTCAGCCAATAACAATTACATTGCACAGTCAGTCAGCTAGGTGCCATATGTGATATACGCTTTGAGCAATCATGTCTTGAAAGAGCACATGACTAACTGGGCAGAAAATTATCCCGCAGTAGGTTGCCATTGCTTTCTGTGGTAGACTGGTTGCCAGCCAAGCTATAGAACCCAATCTGCCTTGTTATTTAACCCATAACTGGAGAAAAGAGATGGATTAATACCTTTCCCAAGGGTATTTGTGCATAAGTGAATGCAAGGAATTCAACTGGAATTCAAACTTGACACCCTGATTTGTCGTTCTGAGACAATATCCACTGCACCACAATGCACATTTGGCATGAGTTTTACTACATCATAACAATGATTTTGAAAATGACATCAGCATATCAAGTATTCTCCATTGTTGTATATTGGTTCATGAAATAATCTTACTTGAGGCTCCCTCCCACAGAAACCCAAATAATCTCACTTCTGGTTCAAGTAAACTCACAGTCATAGTGTCTTGTGAATAAAGATGCATTGATCTTAATCCCTGTTAATCTTTCTTCATCATTCTCCACCTGTCCAAGATTAATATCCTTTCAGGTTCGTTACCTATGCAGGTAATATCTTCAAATGTCTTATGTTTAAGATTTTCTCCACGCAACATTTGCATCAGAATTATAATTGCATTCCTAATCATTTCTATATATCTTAAACATTGAGAAACAATATGGTTTTACAATTTCCTCTTCTCAGACATCTTAACTTTTCAAACGTTAACATTTTTTGTTTTTTTTTACAATCATATCGCCCCAAGCAAGGCATTTTACTGTCACTGTTTTTCAGGGGGTTACATAGGAGGAAAGTTATGAGAAAGAGTGACGGGTTATAGGGGGTGTCAGGAAATGTGTAAGAGAATCATGAGAATACTGATGAGAGTGAAGTGGACGGAGAAAGGAGCATGAGAGAGAGAGGATGCAGGTTAGTGAGATAGGAGATGACTATAGACTTTACACTTAACTTCCTGGAGATTGTAGCTGTCGGGGAAGCAGGTAAATGGAAGGGAATTCCACAGGCAGGAAGTGCGAGAAAAAAAGCTGCTGGAGTAGAATTTGCGTTTACATTTTAGTTCAATTTTACAATTGAAAAATATTCACACAGGTGTTAAAACTATAGCTAATGGCCACAGAAAAATTTAAAAAAAAAACACTAAAGTCAAAATTAATATTTTACTGTCATGTTTAGACAAACAAGGCTATAAAATATAAAATAATTTCAAATTTTCATTTAATGTTGAAGAAATGAATTATGGTACTATGATTAAATTCAAGGAAGATTGTCATCTGAGTAAAGACAACATTTTTGTGTTCCAAGTTTCTCACCACTTGTCAAGATGAAACGGAATCTTTTGATGATTTTGTAGCCAAGTTAAACTTGTTAATTCAGGGTTGTTAATTAAGAAGTTTCCATGATAGTTTTGTTAGAGACATGATCATAACAAGTATGAATAAAATCTCTACCTGCAAGAAAAATTACTCTCAGGCTGACCTAACATTTGAGCTGACTGTAAAGGCAGGACAAAATGCTGAGGTGAGACACGGCAAGTAGGACTCCTACAATGTTGAATATACCGGTTCTTGCTCGATCACCAAAGTTAAGCAATGTTGAGCCTGGTCAGTACTTAGATGGGTGACTGCTTGGAAATACCAGGTGCTGTAATTGTTTAGTGACGGATGTGCGTTGTGGTGCAGTGGATATCGGCTCGGAAAGAGAAATCAGTGAGCCGAGTTCGAATTCCAGTTGAATACCTTGCATTCACTTAAGCACTGGTACCTTTGGGAAAGGTATTAATCCATCCCTTCCCTCCAGTTATGAGTTAAATAACAGTGTAGGACTTGGGGCCCATGCTCTTAAAAAAAAAAAAAAAAAAAAAAAAAAAAAAAAATCCCAATGAATCTTGATACTCGAAAAGAAAAAAGTATTACTAGACACAAAACTTATATAAAAACAACAATTGTTGAAAGAAAAAGGTATTACCAGCAATAAATGACCTGCTAAGGTTGATATGCCATAAAAACAAAACAACCAACCAACATCTAACAATTGTAACTAGCGCAACCTGTTTACCAATAAAGTTCTTGCAAATAAGCATGTTCAAAAAGTCACACATGATGAAGTGGATTTCTTTTCAACTGATGGTGAAAAAGTTTTGTCGATTGTCAGAGACAAACACACAAACAAAAAAGGCCAAAATCATACAAAATCAATTTAACATCTGAGGATTGATCTGTTAACTAGAACAGTATTAATCTGTTGTTTAAAGTTGACGCCAAGTCAGATTGTCATGCAAACATTCTTCCTAATAAGGACTATCACTGAGTAGAGAATATGCCAAAGTTAAAAGGCAACTTGTACAAAATTAACTACCTACAGTGACACTTCCATATATGTATTTGGAATTTCATACTCCAATTTTTATAGAAAAATGCAAAATACAATGTTATATTTGTGGTATCTAATAATTATTTCTCTTCTATAGTAAGATTAAAGTTTTTTCAATACCTCTGAGAAAGAGTTAATTTTTCTCTTAAACTTTCAAGAAATATGAACATTGCCAAAGCTTTAGCATATAAAAGTCAATTGAAAAGTCATGGGAGTCATTAAGACTCTGAGCAAATTGCCTTTCACTCAAAAACAAATAAACATGAGCTTCAACACAATGTAGACTCAGACATAATTAACATATAGCTAAACCAACTGACTAGGGAAAGTGGCAAAATCCAATGGTTATCTTTGTGTATGGCTATACTCACAACCCACAAGCAATGAATCCACACAACTGTGCAGGTTATCTACCAAAACAGATATCATTCTTGAAATGTCAGGAGGAAAACTTCTTCACGAATTGAAACATCAAAGTGAAATCAAATTGGCTGATGGGAGTTACAAATTGCTCACCTTTAATTTTTCTTGGAGAATTCAGATTCCTAAGCACCCCTTATTATTTCCATCAGAGAATATTGAGGGCGACAAGAACTTGTGACACATGGGTTCACATCACAAGGTCATCGGTGTGGATAGGTGGGAGGATAATTATTTTATCTGGGAACTTTGGAAGTAAAATGAACAGACTAATGTGTTTAAAATAAATATATTTTTATTTTCTTTAGAGTGATGAGCGAGTCCTTTGATAATTGACGGAGCAAAAACTTTGCGAATAAGGCGGACATTAGTGGTAGCAGTCTTAGTGGTTGTTTTAAAGTCAGACTATGATGGGAGCAGTAGTAACATCAGAAATCATGTCAATGTCAATCTAACATGTTTTTCTCAGCCCTTAGCAGGGCAGAAATATCAGTAGCAAATGATCTCTTAACTGATTCTTCACAAGTCATGTATGGCTCGTTTCTACGCAGTAATGTTCTTTTGTTCCATCCTCTTCTGCTGTCCTGCCTCTAGCCTAGTGGTGTCTGGTTTATATCCTTTTGAGCAGACTTGAAAATTTGGCACGAACATTAGTTTGTGCTCATATCAAAAGTCTTTTTTGTATCAGTTGCATTTTTCATTGGCTAAATTATTTTATTTTCTGGCATTCCTTTCCTTTTTTATAACAAAAGTTATGCAAGGAGTCTCTATGTTTTTGGTATTTTTTAGTCACAAATAAGTACCACCCAGCTTCTGTAAACTTCCATTGTTTTACAGCCATGTTCAGGCTTTTTCTTTTTTTTTATTTGAGGGCTGTCTTCTCATAAGTTGAGAGAGAAGGATAGAAAGAGAGGTTTAGAGAGAGAGAGAGAGAGAGAGAGAGACAGGAAGAAAAAAAATGAGGATTATAAAGGAAAGTGTAAATGTCTTATTGAATTCTTTTTCGTTTTTATTGATATCTTTTTTATTTTTATACCTTACTTTTATTGGGATTCACTACAAACTCTCAAGATTGCATCATAATTTGAGCAGATATGTTGTGGTGCAGTGGATATTGACTCAGAACGAGAGATCAGGGTGTCGAGTTCGAATTCCAGTTGAATTTCATTGCTTTCACTGACACACAAATACCCTTGAGAAAGGTATTAATTCGTCTCTGGCCTGTCAGTATCAGGTTCTCCAAGCCCTCCTTCCTCATTGCATGTCCAAGGAACTTCAGTTGTCTCTTCCTGATGCTCAATATTAGTTTTCTTTTCAATGCCATTCTTTCCAACGCCTCATCATTGCTCACATGTTCGGTCCATGATATTTGCAGCATCCTTCTGTAAGACCACATGTCTGCTGCTTCAAGTTTTTTCCTCATCTTTAATGATATTATCCAGCATTCACTGCCGTATTGAAAAACTGACATCACATAGCAATCTAGCACTCTTTTCTTTGTTTCTAGGGAAATTTTCCTGCATCTTAGTACTTTACTCAGATTCCGGAACGCGTCCTTCACTATACCAATTCACCTTCGGATCTCTGTGTCGCACTTTCCATCTCCTGTTATAACACTTCCTAGGTATTTAGATTTTTGATGTTAGCCATCCTATTTGTATATTTGAATAACATCACAACTAAACCAATAACTAAGGTATCACCTCAAACACAATACGACACCCTAATGTGACTACAGGGACAAAGTTGATACAAACTGTGAAAACTTTCACTTGAACAGCATTTCTAAAGTATTATGAAGTATAATACGTCAGAAATATCTTTGTTAAATCAACATTTCCAGTTAGTGAAAACAAGCTGGCAATAATTTTTAACAGAAACAGTAAAAGATGAGACTCTAGAAAACTACAACACCAAATTGCTAAAAAAAAAAAAAAAAATATATATATATATATATATACACCGATCTTAATTTTTAAATTGGAATCAATCTTGTAAGAAATTTTAGACTCCTATTAAGATTTCAACATTATACCAAGTACTGTTTAGGCAAGTAGAGATGGATTGTTTACTGATTTACCAAATAGCTGTTTGCCATGATATAGTAATTTCTTCATCATGGAGAATCATGCATCCTTTTTGACTAGTATTAAGAGTATTAAATACAGATAGCAAATATGGTTTTTCATTGAGTTTTGAAACTTTTAATGTCATGCTTCTTAATGTTACCAATGATGGTAATCGAAAATCCTGTTTTAATCTATTCTACGATGATGCCATGATGTCGTATAGTATTCAAAAGCATGTATTATTATAGCTGAGCTTTATTTAATTCTAACCATTTTCAGCACCATTGCTGAAAAGTGCTGACTCAAGATATCAAAAGCATAGACTTTAAATATCAGATTATTTCTTCCACTTTTGACCAAGTACCAACTGTATTTATACAGTTTTTGGACAGGCTTCGAATACAACACTTAACTCCATAACGAAAGGTTTCAAACCACAGTTTTTTTTATAAATTCTTAACATAAAGAGAGGGACGTCATAGATAACTTTTGACAACTAAACAGTTTAAATATTTTCAGCCAAAAATACTACAACTGAACACGTTTTTTTTTTTTTTGGTTGTTGATTAGACTTACTTTCAAATTTGCATAAATAATCTTATCTAATTCTAAAAAAAGCATTCATTTTGAGCAGTACCGGTGGTTTTTTTTATATCTCTTTAAACAACAGAGGGTGCTGGTATTTGACTTTTTGGCACACCTGACCATACAGATAGCAAATTTTTCCATGAACTTCCATGGCATCAAAATTTGAAGGGCAAGTTGACAAATAACTGTATTATTTGTAACATTCTGAGTGGCATTTAGAACTGATTTTCTCTTTTGCTCTCTCTCCACTTGGTGTTTCAGAAAATGATAAACTGATATTTTATTCATCTCACACACAGTTTTGTCTTACTGGCTTCAGTAATTCATTTTGCAAGCAATGACTCAATACTTCCGGGGCATTGCCGAAAACTAAGTAATATCTGAAAAGATTTATTAAACTTTTTAAGCACAATTCTTTCTTTTAACGGATGTGCGTTATGAAACGGATGTGCATTGTGGAGCAGTGGATATTGACTCGGAACAAGAAATCGGGAAGCCGAGTTCGAATTCATGTTGAATCCCTTGCATTCACTTACACGCAAATACCATTGGGAAAGGTATTAATCCTTCTCTTCCCTCCAGTTATGGGTTAAATAATAGGACAGATTGGGTTCTATAGCCTTGGTTGGCAACCAATCTATTGCAGAAACCAATTGTAACCTACTGTGGGATAATCAACTGCCCAGTCAGTCATGTCTCTTTCAAGATATGATCGCCCAACACGTGTATCACGTATGGCACTTAACTGACTTTCTTTTACTGCTTCAATTTAGGGGTAACTTTTCAAGCCAAATTAATTGTACTCTTAATTCCAACTTTTATCTCTCCCTATACCAATAAAAACAAATTTTTGAGGGTTGCCTTAGTCAACTTTTTAAATTGATTTTTTTTTTAGGGTAGAGTTAACAAAGGTTTGCAAAATATTACATAATCTTTTAATTAATTATCAAGTTAATTTAAGTATCTATATATCTGGCATTGTTAACATAAGATTGGCTATTGCCTGGCTCTCTCCTAGAGTGCTACTCCTAAAGACAACAGCTCCCCCTCAATTTAAAGGGGGATACTGACGTTTTGCATGGTGCCTGAGGTTTCCCACAAGTTGAATGACAAGGAAAGAGGAGACTTTGGCTATTTCTGAAACAATGTCAACTGGTGGGGGAAAATCTGTTGGATTTCGTAATATTTGATTGCACAGAAAATTCAAGCTTACACACAAAACTCGCCTTAACTTTCATAAGCCAGTAAAAATGTTTGTTTACCTTAAAGAAAAACACATCTAAAAAATAATTCTGAATGCCTATTTGTTCTTTATGAATGAGTAAAACAATAGAGAAATTATTTAAATAAACTTTGTGAAATAATGATAATTGTAATGTAATTAATTTATTTTTTAGATACAATTTGAAATAAAAAAAACATGCGTAAGAAAAAAAACGTCTTCGAAAGACTTACGTCTGTTAAAAAAACTAGAGACATTATTATGCGTTACTTTTCTCATTAAAAAAAATCATTACAGTTGTACATTCAATAACAAAAAAAGCAAATGAAAAAAATCTTATTTTTACTTTCAAAAATATTGAATAAACAAAACTTTTAACAAAAAAAAAAAAAGTGTTCAGTCAGAAGTTTTTACCATAGTTTTTAATTTAAAATCTTTAAAAAAGTCACTGGAAAAAGAATTTAGCTGCAGGATTTTCGTTTTACACTCACAGCGTTTTGAAAATATCAAAAATAAAAAATTAAATATTTAGAATTAAATTATAGTCATAAATAGTAATCATTAAATTAATGCAAAAACATTAAATGTTTTTTATTCATTTTGTCAAAACAATTACAATTTATTTGTTGCTTCTATTTTGTGATGGTATATTTTTCAATTATAGTTTAATGTTTAAAATAAAAGACAAGTCACGAATTACTCATAAAAAAGAATTAAAACTTTATCAATGAATAATTGAATTCTTATGAATTATAACAATATCAAAGAAAAATATCTAAATAAGTTTGGGACCATTAACAAATAATGAATGCAATGGCATTTTTAATTTTAATTTTGTTTGCCGTAAAAAAACAGAAGAACGTACAAAAAAAATGTCTTTGGAAAATGTAAACTTAATGGAAAAACCGAAGCGCGTTTTATATATTACTAATATTTTTTTTTTTTTTTGAGAAGAACATCAGTAAACTTTAAGTGAAAAATGTTAAACAAAACGTAAAAGGAAACATTAAACTTTAATTAAATGATGTGTCGGTCGCTCAAAAAATAGCCGAAAATCGACATTTTTTTTTAAATCTCAAAATTTTAGATTCCAAAGAATATAATTTCTGTTTGAAATACACCAGAATGTTTTCTTACAAGAAATAGTAAAATTGAATCATTTATCTTTCAGTTAAGCCAAAATTGAAGTTTCAAGAACGTTTTTTTATTCTTAAAAATTCAAACAAAGTAACAAGAATAGTGATTGCAGTCCCAAAAAAGTTTGTTTTTACATTCTACATAAGAAACAATATAGCAGCTGAAAACAAAATAATAAATTTTATTATACTTACTGTAACTCTTACTTCCATTAAATAAGGTAAATAATATTCCAAATGTAAGGAAAATATTCTTTGAATTTCTTGTGCCAACAACAATGGAGTAGCTAACTCAAACTGAAACTAAATTTCATTGCATCAAGCAACATTTAAATCCGGCTCCCAGTTCAGTCCTTTTTCGGCTTTATGAATTATTGACTAGAGAATGAATGCCAAGACTAGTACTCAACAATGGTCAACAAATTATTGTAACCTCAACACTACATGTAGATATGCACAAAAAATCTCCGCCAAGCATATTTCGGGGGAAAAAAAAATAATAATAATAATTGTAATTTAAGACAAAAATCTTAAATCGGACAGGCAACTCCCCTAGTTCAACTTAAATACAGAAATCATTGATGAAGAACTGCAAATGCAAGACAACAACACAAGTGTGATGGTGAGTAAAAAATAAAAATAACTCTCTTTTCTTCATTGTTTGCAAATTCTCAAAGTGTGAAAATATATATTTTGACCAATAGAAAAAAAGATTGCCTCCGTGCTGAGATAAAATCAAGAAAAAGTTCCCGAATGTGAATTATTTTCTATCCAATGAAAAGAGAGCGGTTTGCAGAAAACAACAAATTGAAGTTTCTTCCCGCTCAAAAGTGAGTGTACGTCTAAGCTGACCTTATGATTTGAGTTGGCTACATATTTCACGTTTTTCAGTCGGTCAAACAAAGGAAGAGAAGGAAGCAGAGAGCGTTCAACCCAGCATAATGTAACAAAATCTGATGACAGACGAACAGGCATGACTATCCCTGTGACCCATATTTGCACCCTGTCACTTTCTCTCTCTTGCTGCTTTTTTTATTTCTCCTCCTTCCTCTTCAGCTACTCACAGTCCACAACAGAAAGGGAAGAACAAGACATTATTACTACCCTGCTGATACTGTAACAGTCTGCCTGTGTCTAACCTGGTCATGAAAACCACTTATGATGAGGCCTGGAACCTGAGTCAGGGTTTATGCTGTCAATACAGCACCAATAATGATAACGCTCTTGGGTTGCCAGTCGTGATGGCCTCATCACAGTAGCTAGTCCTTGAGTCGTCTCTTACAACGGTGTTTCTCCTTGCCCACGCTGTGAGTTTTGATTTCAAGGAAGACACGTTGAAATCCCGCTAACTGTATTTTTACCACTTCATGACGCCTGGATATGTTGCAGAAAAGTCTTTATATACAAAAAAAAACAGCAAACAGAAATAGAATATAACGGTCGTTGCATTCCTATTCTTACAATGGAGTGAAAGCTTTTGTTTGAGAGTAATGTTTGTTCACTTCAATCAGAGATTTCAAGTTTTTCTTCAAGTTTTGATGGTTCAAAACTAAGTCTTATCAGGGCTTTTCATCAAAGCCTTACGGAAACAGCTGAAGTTGGGTCTTTGTGACGGCAGCGGTAAATTCATCTTGTCTCCTTCACTCGGCGCAACAACCAATCTTTGATTTTAAATCTTTCTTGGCTCTTTTTGTTTCTTTATATCTTCAGCCAGGACTCTAGGAAAGGTGCGTTATTTGACTTTAACTCTTTTAAGTCGGCCGGTGGCAGGCTTCTCCATGTTTCTTTACATCTTCAGCCAGGACTCTAGGAAAGGTGCGTTATTTGACTTTAACTCTTTTAAGTCGGCCGGTGGCAGGCTTCTCCATGTTTCTTTACATCTTCAGCCAGGACTCTAGGAAAGGTGCGTTATTTGACTTTAACTCTTTTAAGTCGGCCGGTGGCAGGCTTCTCCATGTTTCTTTACATCTTCAGCCAGGACTCTATGGGAAGTGACCACTCTTCTGGGTTGTGGCTCCTGGTTGTAAACACCCCTCCATCAGTCGTTACATCTTGACTGGTCCCAAGTCTCAAGCAAGTGTGTATGTGACTCTGCTCCCGAGTGTTGAGCGAGCAAGTGATTTTGGCCCTTCGAGGCCTTATTTTTATGCATGTCCCAGATTCTCTTGGGTGGTGCATAACGAACACGGGATGTCCATGCCTATATCCAATTAAATTACTTCCACTTTGACATTTTGAGGTGGGGCTACCAATGAAATCGTAAGATTTCTGTTGACGTCATTTCTTTTCTTCTTCCCGATTACATCATTTATCTTTTCAAATTTTCAAATTTACAAATGTTTTCCGAGCGAATTCAGGAATCAAGGATTTGACATTCTTTAACCTCATCAAAGTTTTCGACAGTCATGTTTTGACTACCTATAGTCAAAACACTACCTATATTTTTCAATTTCACTGGCCATAAAAACTCAAGGCTTCCAATGGTGTCTTTCGTAGTTACAAATTAGCGGCCAATAATGACCTTGCCTGACCTATTACTTTTATACCTGCAAAATATATTTTTCCCTTTTATTCTCAGCTAGTTTTTCAGGTTTTACAAATTTTGTAATAAATATTGTTTTCACCTTAACTCATATTGCGACTGACCATAAATGATTTTATCATCCATTTGGCTTATTTTCGTCTATTCATATTGTTATTTCCAATAATCTGCAGAATTATTAATAATACTTTCTTTTGCTCCATCATACTTACGATTACATATTTTTTCCCACATCCAATATTATAATGTTATATATTTCCATATGCAATATTATATTATGATATTTTTCTACATGCAATTACGTGTTACAATACATCACATCGAAAACATGGGCTTATATTTCTATCTGTACAAATCAAATTTCACTACAACTGTAGTAGAGACAGTCAGCCATGTCTGGTACAAGGCCAGTTCACAAACATAGCCAACACTTCCTACAACTTAGGATGACCAAAATCATCAGAATTATCAGAAGGTCAAAATGTGGAAGAATAAAATATGTCATTTTGTTTGTTAAAGTAGAATTTTATCAATAGAACCAATAAATACGATTTTGTAGGAGTTAAATGTTCAATGAGAAATAGTAGTAAGGAGTTAAGTGTCCAGAATTCTAGTTGTAAATAGCGAATGTCTTTAGTAAAGTCTGTGTTCCTTTCCCTTTTTTATGGCCGTCGAGAAAGTAAAAAGGAAGGTGAAGCAATAAAGGAAATTGTAATTATGGGTCATTAATTTTTAGGAGTCAGTTAAACTATCTTGTTGCTGTTGTTGTCGTTTTCTTCTTTGTTGACTGTGAGAATGTCGAGGATGGAGAAGAAGGGCTAAAGGAAAATAGAACGAGTGAAGGCGAATGAATGCATGATGAGACTTTATGCCCTGGTCAGCATTTTAAGTTTTCGTCACATGTTGTTGGTATTTAATATTGCTGCTTTCATCTCACTGACTGATTCTGACATTTTTTTGTGTTTTATAGCCATTTAGTTTTTCACACTGGATTGCTAACTTTTCAACTCAAATTTTTCAATCACTTCCTTCTATTAGTTAGAAAATTAATTTAACATCTGATTGAAAAATCCAGCTTCGTCTTTTTCTTTCAGTACGGTGTCGACTTTTCCTATTCGTTAAAATCAGGATTTCACACGTAATTGGGAATTTTTGTAAAAGTGAAAAAGAGAAGATAGTTACTTTTAATTTCGTATGTACTACGCAACAAGCAAACTCTTATTCTGTAAACTTCTCTACACTTTCTCTTAGAATATTTCACAGTTAATAACTTCAATTCTTACAAATTAGATGTTATTTTACTTTATAAATAAATTTTCATTTATTTGTACAAACAAAACAGTTATATATTCTTTCAACCTTCTGATAATCTTAAATTGTAGGGAGTTTCATTCATGCTTGGCACAAAGTGAACTTAATAAACATGCTTGAGCTCCCTACTTCAAGGTTGAAAGAATATAACTGTAATGTCTTATTCCTCTCTTTCTGTTGTAGATGGCAAATAGTTGAAGAGGAAGGAGGAGAAATATAGAAAGCAGCACGAGAGAGAGAAAAGTGAAAGGGTGCAAATGCGAGTCACAGAGATAGTCGTACCTGATCATCAGGTGTTAGTTTCTGTTACATTATGCTGGGTTGAGCACTCTCTGCTTCTTTCTCTTCCTCTGTCTGACCGACCAAAAAAGCGTATGTAGCCAAATCAGCTCATGAGGTCAGCTCAGATGTATACTCACTTTTGAGCAGGAAGAAACATGGCAGGAAGAAACATTGAAAGTTCAATTTGTTGTTTTCTGCAAATCACTCTCTTTTCATTGGTTAGAAAATAATTCACCCTTGCTCACAAAATTTTATTTGATCTTATCTCAGCACGGAGACCATCTTTTTTTTTCTATTTGTCAAAAATAGATTTTCATACTTTGCAAATTTCAAACAGTGAAGAAAAGAAAGTTTTTATTTTGTACCCACCCAACAACAATTGTCAAGGTGCTGTTCCGCTCGCAAATTATGAGATCCCCAGACCAAACATGACATAAAGTTGGTAAAGATATCTTCAAATTGTTGGGAAAGAACCACCTCGTATTATCACCTGATATATCAAATTGTTGATAATACTAGTATTACAATTTTTTTCAAATTATCACACTCTCTGGAAACACTTCATCAACTGTTGTATATCACAAAAACATTTTTTATAAACATGTCTTTTCTAAACTGGTCTTCTCACAAAATGTTCAAGACTTCCTATCAATGAAATACAAAAAATATTCAGCAAACAGATTTTGTTATCACAGAAACGGCCCAGAATTGGCATAATATAATGGAGGATAATCCAAGCTGTAAAAACGCTTTACTAAAGAGACAAGGACAAACATCAAGCATTGAAAACTTTATACAAAACTTCTCGTAAAGACAATACACATTCATCTACAGCCAAATTAATGAACCAAGAATTACAAATAATGCTTCCAACTATAGTCAAACTGAGATACAAAGATAGTATAAAAAAACACTATTGATAGAAAACATTGTCGATTTTGTTTCTTGAATCTCTGTGATAATATAAGCTTTCATGGACCTAGAGCATAGTCAAGAATAAGAAAGATATAGATTATTTGTAAATAATTTCAGTCATATGTGGTTCTAATGGCAAAAGGTCCAAAATTTTGCCGAAACACTCAACACCTTATAGAAATACCTCAACCTCAAGAAATTCCAATTTACTCCTATCCAGAAGTAATACTGTTTCTTCTTTGCTCAACAAAGTTAAGCAATATTTAGATGTTTGGAGATACTGGGAACTGTAAGCAACCTCCCACGATCAAAAATGTGTTTTATTCTATAAAAAACAAATCAATCAGTCAGAACTAATAAATAAGTTACCTCCAGAGATGAAAGAACTTCAATCAACCGTAACAGAACAAACAGTACAAACTCAAACTGGTCAAGCTATACGTTCACCTCATTCGTCGACTGTCAGAATACACTCAAGAAAGAAACACCATATTTAATAAGGTTAATATCTATAAAAGCAGAAAACAAATGAGATGGAAGAGGGAACATTATATATTTGTTCATGTAGTAATCTCCCTTGAGCTGCACTCTCAGGATGACCCAAAGTATCACACTTACAGTTCAAGTGAATACACAGTTGTGGCATCTCGCTAACAAAGCTGCATGGACCTTAATCCATGTTAATCTTCCTTCATTCTTTTCTACCTGTCCAAGATTAATCTCCTTTCAGGTTCCTTACCTAAGACACAGGTAATCTTCAAACATCTTATATTTAAAATGATCCTATAACACCCATCTTGAATATACTACACCCAAGTCAACATCAACATTGGCCTTAAGAATGTTGCAGTTTTATTTTCCATCAATTTATATACATATATATTGTTTAATTACTTAGTTTTTGGTCATAATAAAATTAGACCAATCACATTTGTATTAAAAAGTGTTCAATACAATTACATTACAGAACTTTTGAATATTTTACATTTGTAAACAAGTTATTACACGACCAAGGTTTCTATCATAAGTGACGAATTCAGGAGATTTTCAATAACATTATTAAAAAGTTATTGAAAATCGCCTGAAGACACCACTCATGGTAGAAACCTTGGTCGTATAATAACTTGTTTACAAATAGAATATATATATATATAACAAAACACACACACACACACACACACATATATATATATATATATATATGTGTGTGTGTGTGTTTTGTTATATATTTATATATATGTGTGTGTGTTTTGTTATATATTTATATATATGTGTGTGTGTGTGTTATGTTATATATATATATATATATGTGTGTGTGTGTTTTGTTATATATATATATATATATATATATATATAACAAAACACACACACACACACACACATATATATGTGTGTGTGTGTGTGTGTGTGTGTGTTTTGTTAAAAAGAATCAAATGCAAGGAGGATGCGTATTTTCTTATAAAGTCGATAAAAAAAAGAAAATTAAATTAATTATCTACTATAAAAAATTTAAAACTGCTAACCTCAAAGTCAACAACAATAATACATCTGCAAGATCCAAATTACAGATAAGCAATATTATTTCTGTCTATGGATATATCATGTTGAATACACCGGTTCTCATCCGATCACTGAAGTTAAGCAACATCGAGCCTGGTCAGCACTTAGATGGATGACCATTTGGGAATACCAGGTGCTGTAAACGTAAGGACTAAAAATGGTCCACCGGTCCTCCAGGTTTTGGGGTTGGGCTCAGGGCTAACAACCCTGCCCCATAAAAAACAATCTGTTATAGAAACTGTAACAAAACGTTGCTGCTGTACACACAATTGGGTGTAACAGATGAGATGAGATGAGATGAGATGAATATTATTTATGAATTTACATGTCCATTATAGAACTGTGTCCCTGATCAAACCAAATTATAAATTAATTTTTATTGGAAGCCTGACAAGAAGACTTACGTTACATATCTCTGACAATAGCTCTATTAGGTACCATTTCAATATACAAACTTCATCCAAAACATACTTGTTTATAATACAAGTATAATAATGTCATAATCATGTAAAAAAAGTGAAAAATAATGAAAGCATTATTAATAAAAAAAAGAAACAAACACTCAGTAGCATCAACTATGAACATGGCCACAATGTGCTGACCATGTTTGAAAAATAAAACATTCCTATAATTCTTGATGCATACATAAAACAATCCATATATTAAGATAAAAGTAAAAATAAAATTATCCTTGATAATTGCAAAAGCAATAGCAAAAGGTGCTTGGACATACAAAACATTTTAATGAAACTTCTATAAAAGTGGGGATTGCTGCCCAAATACATAATTTACACACACACACATGCACACACACACACACACACACACACACACACACACACACACACACACACACACACACTCATTTAATTTGTAAACAAGTTAGTACAAAACACCAGTTTCAACCTTTCGGTGTCTTCAGATGATTTTCATCATCACAATTTAACACTGGATATATAAAGTACTGTGCAAAAGTATTAGGACAAGTACTATTTTATCTTTTATGGAGCATATTGACAGAAAATAAACAATTTAATTAAAGTAATTTTATTTAATTTACTCAACAAATGCTTTAACAAGAAAAAAATAATTGTTATAAAATAAATTTAATATTTAGTATAATAGCCTTTTGCTTTGATCACAGCCTACATTCTGTCAGGCATCGACATCACAAGCTTCTTCAATGTATCTAATGGTATCTCCTGCCAAGCAGATTGTATTTGTTTCCAAAGTGTGTCTTGCAAAGTAACATTAGATTTATCAATTTGAGAGGTGGGAAATAAGAAAACAGTCAGTCATATCCAAGGATTATAGAATAATGAGTAGTTTCAAAATAACTTGTTTCATAGAAAATAGAAAAATTAAATATAACTTCTTTTTAATACATTTCTTTTACACTTAGTTTTCATCGTCATCATATATCCATCACACCCAGATGGTGCATAGGGCAGCAACTTTTTGTTGCTGTTTCTGGAACAAACTGTTTTTTACAGGGCAAGGTTGTTAGCCCTGCACCTAACCCTCAAACCTGGAGGACTGGTGGACCATTCTTGGTCCTTAAGTTTACAGCATCTGATATTCCAAAACAGTCACCCATTTAAGTACTGACCAGGCTTGATTTTGCTTAACTTCGGTGATCAGACGGGAACCAGTGTATTCAACATGATATAGCTGTAGACACACCTAGTTTTAAACAATCAATACTTATTAGCAATTTACTTGGCTTTTCACCCTGTATTTGAATTTCAGTGAGATTTTTGGAAAATCACTTCTGTCCTAATACTTTTGCACATTACCGGTCATGTGCAACAGTGTTAGGACAGGGATGATTTTAAATTTTATTTTGATGCCTCATAAAAGATAAACTAGTTCTTGTCCTAATACTTATTATTAAGATTCATGAAGAGTGACATATTACTGAATCAGAGGCCTGAAACTACAGTAAATTGCAAACATATTAAAGAATTAACCTTACAATCCTACTAGAATTATAAAATCTATGGTTTGAAACACCAGCAATTATAAACCTATTACAGTATTAATCTTACTATTTTGATAATTTACTTTAACGATATTATTTTTCTTCTTTTGCTATTTTATTATTTTTATCTTTATTTTCTATTAAAAATTATGATCTGTTTACTGCTCTAAATTTAAATTTAAATTTAAATTTAATTTTTAATTTTAACATTAATTTTAATTTTAATTTTTCCTTTAATTTTTATTATTTTTTAATTTTAATCCTAATTTTATTTTTATTTTTAAATTTTTACATTTTAAAATTTAATCTTTAAATTTTAATTTTTAAGTTTAATTCTTATTTTTCTTTATTAAAAAAATTAATTTTACTTCTCCAATTTATTGTATTAGCACTAATGAATTTGTATCTTCGTCTTGTATTTTTGAATTTCCTCAGATCTGCACTTTTTGAATAATTCCTAAGTTTGCGTATGTGATTTCATCATATTTTTAAAAAAATGCCAAAGGATTTAGTTTTATACAATGTAACGAATGAATGTATCTATCAGCAATTCACTTCCAACCAAAGTTTGAAGTTTCTCTTTCTTTACGGCTTCCATTTTCTTCTGTTGTCTCCTTCGACTTTCTTCCCCCTGCATTTTCTCACTTTTTCCTCTTTGTTAAGCCCAGACGGTACGTGACCAATATCTGTATCTGTCTATATTTTACTTCCTGCCTAAATTTGGGGTATCTTTCTCTCTGAGCTGTTTTCATTGGCTCTTTCCTCTCGGTTCTTTCTTCCCTCTGTGCATTTTCTCACTTTTTCCTCTTTGTTAAGCCCAGACAGTATGTGACCAATATCTGTATCTGACTATATTTTACTTCCTGCCTAAATTTGGGGTATCTTTCTCTCTGAGCTGTTTTCATTGGCTCTTTCCTCTCGGTTCTTTCTTCCCTCTGTGCATTTTCTCACTTTTTCCTCTTTGTTAAGCCCAGACGGTACGTGACCAATATCTGTATCTGTCTATATTTTACTTCCTGCCTAAATTTGGGGTATCTTTCTCTCTGAGCTGTTTTCATTGGCTCTTTCCTCTCGGTTTGTTCTTTCTCTCTTGTTTTCTTCTTTGCTTTTTATTTTCTCTGTGTCCTTCTCTTTCCTCTTTATTTCCCCTTTTGGGATTTTTCTTTTTGCTTTCCCTTCTTTTCTCACCTCTTTCTTTTTCCCTCCTTTTTTAATATCCTCTTACCTCGCATGAATAGATTTCCACAAAAAAGGAAATGATTTTTTAAATTTTCTTTTAAAAAATAATGTTTATTACCATCATTATTACCTACCTGATGAGACATTGTTCTTTCAATGTCAAAACAAAATGCACAATTTTGTAGTAGATTGTAGTTTATACATGTTCTAAAGTATAATATATATATATATATATATATATATACATATATATATATATATATATATATATATATAAGCTCTACTCTGTATTGAGCACTCATTATAAAATTAAATGCATGACAGTGGTTTTTAATCTATCTGTTCATTCACTTCTTTATAATATATATATGTATAGTCATTCGCAGACAGTCCTGTTTCACTGTATCACTCATCAATACGGTTAGACATCCAATTGCTTCCAGCCAGGATTGAAACCCAACTGATTTGGCATCAGTTGAAGATTCTATGTCTAAGTTATCAGTGCATGGTGGAGGAAGGTAGATGGTCATTAGCACATATATATATATTTTTAATATAATTAAGAATTTTTAAAAATGTGCGGTGGGTTGTCCATTAGAATTTTGAAAAATGTGGGGTGGGTTGTCTGTTAGAATTTTGAAAAAAGTTTTCAAAATTCTAATGGACAATTTACAAGACTTATTCCCTTGTCGCTAACCCCCATCTAACATCCCACACACAACTCGCCAAATATAAGAAAAGAGGCTTTCCATTCCTTTCCACATCTTCTGATGAGACACTGTAATTTCAATGTCGAAACAAAATGTACACTTTGTAGTGGATAAAAAAAATTTGTACATTTTCTAAAATATAATTCATAATAAATAAAATACACACACACACACACATGTATATATATATATATATATATATATATATATATATATATATACATATGCTAATGACTATCACCAAATACATATACCATGCTCTTGATAAGAATATTGGAGCTCGAGCTGTTGCCCTGGATACCGCCAAGGCAATTGACAGTTTGGCATGCTGGCCTCCTTTGCTAGCTACAAAACCTTGGTATAAGTGGATGCTTGTACTGTGTGATGTGTTTGTGAGTGTTGCAGAAAAATCTACTATCTGTTTTGGCTTCATTAAAGATGTTTTCATTAGAAGAATTGTCATATAACATTTAGTTAATTGATTGTAGTACATGCTTGATTATTGTTGGCAGGTGGTAGGAAGATGTGTGTATGTAAAGTGTTTTGTTGCTTGCTTTTTTATATTGTTGATATGTACCTTTTCTTAGGTTGAGTGCAATGTCTACAGAATCTACTTCTTCAGGTTTATTTTTATGTCTATGACAAATAAATCTTATATTCATATATAAAAGATTTGTTTATATGTTACTTTATTTTTGTCTAACTCTTCTGCTTATATGAAATATCAGTACTGATAAATGAAAGATATAATAATGATATTATCAAGTGGAAGGAAAATGAAGCAGATAAATATATGTGAAAAATAAAAAAAACTATCAAAAGCAAATCTATAGAATAAATATGGAGTGTAAGAGAGCGTTAATAAAGATTGCTATTCACTTTTTGGCAGGCGGTGGGCAAATGGCACTAAATTCTAAAATATCCTAAAGAAGCTTCATTTTTTTTTTGTTTCAGCCAAACTTCTTTTTGCTACATTTATTCAAAAATTTCTGAAAATAAAAAAGAAGTCTTTTGGTTACTGCCATTTTCTCATCTACTTCTCTTTTGGGTTCATTTTCATATCGAATTTTTTTCCTTCAAATGTAGAAATGTCTTGCATTCTTTGTCTGATAAACAACTTGTCCAATTCTTGTTTGCCTTTTTTATTCCTAGGCTGTGTTTGTCTAATTCTGTGATGATCAAATTTTCTTTCATTTCAAAACTGAAATAAGGAAATGAGAAAATGATTTTACTTTCAATCAAATTTCATTGAAAGGATAAAATCTCAACAATCCAAATGTCTGGTTATCATTAAAAATTCTCTCAGGGGGGAATGTTATATTTACTAATCAGACTATCGTGTTATACTACAGACCTGAATAATGCTACGCTATAGATCAGAATCATATGACGTTATCAACCAGCTTCATGTTTCACTATGAAGTGAAATCATGTTACAATATTGCCAAAGCAATGAAGAAATGAAGGAGGTTTTAGAAGTAAACAACTGTATTAACGAAAAAATACCACAAATGTTAAATCGATATAAATGTCCCTCGTTAAAAGAAAGAGATAAGTAGAGTCATAAAAGTCATTTGTGGAGGCCTACGGAAGAAGGGAGAGGGTGAGTTTTGACTTACTGTTGCAACGGTCTTTAGCAGGTGTCCTTTGGAGATAGGAGGTTGCATCCCAGTGAGCATTGTGAATCCATGGCAACTGTGTCAACCACCTATCAAAGAAATCCATTTGATGGGTTTGTAAATCCTTTCTTATGCACAGATTGGCTTCAATTTTTATCTTTTAGATGGAAGTGGGTGCTATTGGTGAAAATTCTGGATTGTATTTTTCTTTGAGTGCATAAGTGAAAGTGAAGCTATGTGCAGAGCCTATGCACAGTTGACAAAGTTTTTTGGTCAATCTTGGGTTTCAGAGTGTTTGCATCTAAACAGTAGTAAAAATTTGTATAACATGAATCAGAATATCAGGTATTAGAAAAATTATAACAATATTGACCAGAATCATGTTACAATATGAACATGAGTCATATTATTTTATGGACCAGAGTCATGTTATTTTATGAACCTGAGTCATGTTATTTTATGGACCAGCGTCATGTTTTACTATGGACAACAATCATGTTATTTCATGAACCAGTCATGTTTTACTATAAACCAGAGTCATGCTTTACAATGGACAAGAATCATGTTATTTTATGGAACAGAGTCATGTTTTAATATGGACCAGAGTCATGCTTTACAATGGACATGTATCATGTTCTTTTATGGACCAGAGTCATGTTTTACAATGGACAAGAATCATGTTATTTTATGGAACAGAGTCATGTTTTACTATGGACCAGAGTCATGTTTTACAATGGACAAGAATCATATTATTTTATGGACCCGAGTCATGTTTTACTATGGATCAGAGTCATGTTTTACAATGGACAAGAATCATGTTATTTTAAGGACCAGAGTCATGTTTAACTATGGACCAGAGACATGTTTTACAATGAACAAGACTTATGTTCTTTTATGGACCAGAGTCATGTTTTACTATGGACCAGAGTCGTGTTTTACAATGGACAAGAATCATGTTATTTTAGGGAGCAGAGTCATGTTTTAATATGGACCAGAGTCATGTTTTACTATGGACCAGAGTTATGTTTTACAATGGACTAGAAACATATTATTTTATGGACCAGAGTTATGTGCTACAATGGACAAGAATCATATTATTTTATGGACCAGATTCATGTTTTCTATGGACCAGAGTCTTGTTTTACAATGGACAAGAATCATGTTTTTCTATGGAACAGAGTCATGTTTTACAATGGACAAGAATCATGTTATTTTATGGACCAGAGTCATGTTTAACTATGGACCAGAGACATGTTTTACAATGAACAAGAATCATGTTATTTTATGGACCAGAGTCATGTTTTACTATGGACCAGAGTTATGTTTTACAATGGACAAGAATCATGTTATTTTATGGACCAGAGTCATGTTTAACTATGGACCAGAGTCATGTTTTACAATGGACAAGAATCATATTATTTTATGGACCAGAGTCATGCGTTACAATGGACAAGAATCATATTATTTTATGGACCAGAGTCATGTTTTCTATGGACCAGAGTCATGTTATACAATGGACAAGAATCATGTTATTTTATGGACCAGAGTCATGTTTTACAATGGACAAGAATCATGTTGTTTTATGGACCAGAGTCATGTTTTACAATGGACCAGAGTAATGTTTTACTATCCATAGTCATGTTTTACCATCCAGAGTCATGTTTTACAATGGACAAGAATCATGTTATTTTAGGGAGCAGAGTCACGTTTTAATATGGACCAGAGTTATGTTTTACAATGGACCAGAGTCATGTTTTACAATGGACATGAATCATGTTATTTATGGAACAGAGTCATGTTTTACTATGGACCAGAGTCATGTTTTACAATGGACAAGAATCTTGTTATTTTATGGACCAGAGTCATGTTTTTATATGGACCAGAGTCGTGTTTTACAATGGAAAAGAATCATGTTATTTTATGGACCAGAGTCATGTTTCACTATGGACCAGAGACATGTTTTACAATGAACAAGAATCATGTTATTTTATGGACCATAGTCATGTTTTACTATGGACCAGAGTTATGTTTTACAATGGACAAGAATCATGTTATTTTATGGACCAGAGTCATGTTTTAATATGGACCAGAGTTATGTTTTACAATGGACCAGAGTCATGTGTTACAATGGACAAGAATCATGTTATTTTATGGAACAGAGTCATGTTTTACTATGGAGCAGATTCATGTTTTACAATGGACAAGAATCATGTTATTTTATGGACCAGAGTCATGTTTTACTATGGACCAGAGTTATGTTTTATAATGGACAAGAATAATGTACTTTTATGAACCAGAGTCATGTTTTATAATGGACAAGAATCATGTTCTTTTATGGACCAGAGTCATGTTTTACTATTGACCAGAGGCATGTTGTACAATGGACAAGAATCATGTTATTCTATGGACCAGAGTCATGTTTTACAATGGACAAGAATCATGTTATTTTATGGATCAGAGTCATGTTTACTATGGACAAGAATCATGTTATTTTATGGACCCGAGCCATGTTTTACTATGGAGCAGAGTCATGTTTCACAATGGACAAGAATCATGTTATTTTATGGACCAGAGCCATGTTTTACTATGGACCAGAGTCATGTTTTACAATGGATAAGAATCATGTTATTTTATGGACCATTGTCATGTTTTATTATGGACAAGAATCATGTTATTTTATGGACCAGAGCCATGTTTTACTATGGAGCAGAGTCATGTTTCACAATGGACAAGAATCATGTTATTTTATGGACCAGAGCCATGTTTTACTATGGAGCAGAGTCATGTTTCACAATGGACAAGAATCATGTTCTTTTATGGACCATAGTCATGTTTTACTATGGACAAATATAATGTTATTTTATGGACCAGAGTCATGTTTTACTATGGACCAGAGACATGTTTTACAATGAACAAGAATCATATTATTTTATGGACCAGATTCATGTTTTACAATGGACCAGAGTTATGTTTTACAATGGACAAGGATCATGTTATTTTATGGACCAGAATCATGTTTTACTATGGACCAGAATCATGTTTTACAATGGACAAGAATCATATTATTTTATGGACCAGAGTCATGTGTTACAATGGACAAGAATCATATTATTTTATGGACCAGAGTCATGTTTTCTATGGACCAGAGTCATGTTTTACAATGGACAAGAATCATGTTTTTCTATGGACCAGAGTCATGTTTTACAATGGACAAGAATCATGTTATTTTATGGACCAGAGTCATGTTTTATAATGGACAAGAATCATGTTCTTTTATGGACCAGAGTCATGTTTTATAATGGACAAGAATCATGTTCTTTATGGACCAGAGTCATGTTTTACTATTGACCAGAGGCATGTTGTACAATGGACAAGAATTATGTTATTCTATGGACCAGAGTCATGTTTTTCTATGGACCAGAGTCATGTTTTACAATGGACAAAAATCATGTTATTCTATGGACCAGAGTCATGTTTTGCAATGGACAAGCATCATGGTATTTTATGGGCCAGAGTCATGTTTTACTATGGACAAGAATCATGTTATTTTATGGACCAGAGCCATGTTTTACTATGGAGCAGAGTCATGTTTCACAATGGACAAGAATCATGTTATTTTATGGACCAGAGTCATGTTTTACTATGGACCAGTGTTATGTTTTATAATGGACAAGAATAATGTACTTTTATGAACCAGAGTCATGTTTTATAATGGACAAGAATCATGTTCTTTTATGGACCAGAGTCATGTTTTACTATTGACCAGAGGCATGTTGTACAATGGACAAGAATCATGTTATTTTATGGACCAGAGTCATGTTTTACAATGGACAAGAATCATGTTATTTTATGGACCAGAGCCATATTGTACTATGGAGCAGAGTCATGTTTCACAATGGACAAGCATCATGTTATTTTATGGACCATAGTCATGTTTTACTATGGACAAATATAATGTTATTTTTTGGACCAGAGTCATGTTTTACTATGGACCAGAGTCATGTTTACAATGGACAAGAATCATGTTATTTTATGGAACAGAGTCATGTTTTACTATGGACCAGAGTCATGTTTTACAATGGACAAGAATCATGTTTTCTATGGACCAGAGTCATGTTTTACAATGGACAAGAATCTTGTTATTTTATGGACCAGAGTCATGTTTTTCTATGGACCAGAGTCATGTTTTACAATGGACAAGAATCATGTTATTTTATGGACCAGAGTCATGTTTCACTATGGACCAGAGACATGTTTTACAATGAACAAGAATCATGTTATTTTATGGACCATAGTCATGTTTTACTATGGACCAGAGTTATGTTTTACAATGGACAAGAATCATGTTATTTTATGGACCAGAGTCATGTTTTAATATGGACCAGAGTTATGTTTTACAATGGACCAGAGTCATGTGTTACAATGGACAAGAATCATGTTATTTCATGGAACAGAGTCATGTTTTACTATGGAGCAGATTCATGTTTTACAATGGACTAAGTCATGTTATTTTATGGACCAGAGTCATGTTTTACTATGGACCAGAGTTATGTTTTATAATGGACAAGAATCATGTACTTTTATGGACCAGAGTCATGTTTTATAATGGACAAGAATCATGTTCTTTTATGGACCAGAGTCATGTTTTACTATTGACCAGAGGCATGTTGTACAATGGACAAGAATCATGTTATTCTATGGACCAGAGTCATGTTTACAATGGACAAGAATCATGTTATTTTATGGACCAGAGTCATGTTTACTATGGACAAGAATCATGTTATTTTATGGACCAGAGCCATGTTTTACTGTGGACCAGAGTCATGTTTTACAATGGATAAGAATCGTATTATTATATGGACCATTGTCATGTTTTATTATGCACAAGAATCATGTTATTTTATGGACCAAGGTCATGTTTACTATGGACCAGAGTCATGTTTTATAATGGACAAGAATCATGTTCTTTTATGGACCAGAGTCATGTTTTACTATTGACCAGAGGCATGTTGTACAATGGACAAGAATCATGTTATTCTATGGACCAGAGTCATGTTTTGCAATGGACAAGAATCATGTTATTTTATGGACCAGAGTCATGTTTTACTATGGACCAGAGTCATGTTTTATAATGGACAAGAATCATGTTTTTCTATGGACCAGAGTCATGTTTTGCTATGGACCAGAGTGATGTTTTACAATGGACAAAAATCATGTTATTCTATGGACCAGATTCATGTTTTACAATGGACCAGAGTTATGTTTTACAATGGACAAGAATCATGTTATTTTGTGGACCAGAGTCATGTTTAACTAGTAGTAGAATCATGTTTTACAATGGACAAGAATCATATTATTTTATGGACCAGAGTCATGTGCTACAATGGACAAGAATCATATTATTTTATGGACCAGATTCATGTTTTCTATGGACCAGAGTCTTGTTTTACAATGGACAAGAATCATGTTTTTCTATGGAACAGAGTCATGTTTTACAATGGACAAGAATCATGTTATTTTATGGACCAGAGTCATGTTTTATAATGGACAAGAATCATGTTCTTTTATGGACCAGAGTCATGTTTTATAATGGACAAGAATCATGTTCTTTATGGACCAGAGTCATGTTTTACTATTGACCAGAGGCATGTTGTACAATGGACAAGAATTATGTTATTCTATGGACCAGAGTCATGTTTTTCTATGGACCAGAGTCATGTTTTACAATGGACAAAAATCATGTTATTCTATGGACCAGAGTCATGTTTTGCAATGGACAAGCATCATGGTATTTTATGGGCCAGAGTCATGTTTTACTATGGACAGAATCATGTTATTTTATGGACCAGAGCCATGTTTTACTATGGAGCAGAGTCATGTTTCACAATGGACAAGAATCATGTTATTTTATGGACCAGAGTCATGTTTTACTATGGACCAGTGTTATATTTTATAATGGACAAGAATAATGTACTTTTATGAACCAGATCCATGTTTTATAATGGACAAGAATCATGTTCTTTTATGGACCAGAGTCATGTTTTACTATTGACCAGAGGCATGTTGTACAATGGACAAAAATCATGTTATTTTATGGACCAGAGTCATGTTTTACAATGGACAAGAATCATGTTATTTTATGGACCAGAGCCATATTGTACTATGGAGCAGAGTCATGTTTCACAATGGACAAGCATCATGTTATTTTATGGACCATAGTCATGTTTTACTATGGACAAATATAATGTTATTTTTTGGACCAGAGTCATGTTTTACTATGGACCAGAGTCACATGTGTTACAATGGACAAGAATGTCATGTTGGCACATGGAACAGTCATGTTTTACTATGGACCAGAGTCATGTTTTACAATGGACAAGAATCATGTTTTCTATGGACCAGAGTCATGTTTTACAATGGACAAGAATCTTGTTATTTTATGGACCAGAGTCATGTTTTTCTATGGACCAGAGTCATGTTTTACAATGGACAAGAATCATGTTATTTTATGGACCAGAGTCATGTTTCACTATGGACCAGAGACATGTTTTACAATGAACAAGAATCATGTTATTTTATGGACCATAGTCATGTTTTGCTATGGACCAGAGTTATGTTTTACAATGGACAAGAATCATGTTATTTTATGGACCAGAGTCATGTTTTAATATGGACCAGAGTTATGTTTTACAATGGACCAGAGTCATGTGTTACAATGGACAAGAATCATGTTATTTCATGGAACAGAGTCATGTTTTACTATGGAGCAGATTCATGTTTTACAATGGACAAAAGTCATGTTATTTTATGGACCAGAGTCATGTTTTACTATGGACCAGAGTTATGTTTTATAATGGACAAGAATCATGTACTTTTATGGACCAGAGTCATGTTTTATAATGGACAAGAATCATGTTCTTTTATGGACCAGAGTCATGTTTTACTATTGACCAGAGGCATGTTGTACAATGGACAAGAATCATGTTATTCTATGGACCAGAGTCATGTTTTACAATGGACAAGAATCATGTTATTTTATGGACCAGAGTCATGTTTACTATGGACAAGAATCATGTTATTTTATGTGGACCAGAGCCATGTTTACTATGGACCAGAGTCATGTTTTACAATGGATAAGAATCACATGTTATTATATGGACCATTGTCATGTTTTATTATGCACAAGAATCATGTTATTTTATGGACCAGAGTCATGTTTTACTATGGACCAGAGTCATGTTTTATAATGGACAAGAATCATGTTCTTTTATGGACCAGAGTCATGTTTTACTATTGACCAGAGGCATGTTGTACAATGGACAAGAATCGTATTATTCTATGGACCAGAGTCATGTTTTGCAATGGACAAGAATCATGTTATTTTATGGACCAAAGTCATGTTTTACTATGGACCAGAGTCATGTTTTATAATGGACAAGAATCATGTTTTTCTATGGACCAGAGTCATGTTTTGCTATGGACCAGAGTGATGTTTTACAATGGACAAAAATCATGTTATTCTATGGATTAGATTCATGTTTTACAATGGACCAGAGTTATGTTTTACAATGGACAAGAATCATGTTATTTTATGGACCAGAGTCATGTTTTATTATGGACAAGAATATGTTATTTTTATGGACCAGAGCCATGTTTTACTATGGAGCAGAGCCATGTTTCACAATGGACAAGAATCATGTTATTTTATGGACCATAGTCATGTTTTACTATGGACAAATATAATGTTATTTTATGGACCAGAGTCATGTTTTACTATGGACCAGAGACATGTTTTACAATGAACAAGAATCATATTATTTTATGGACCAGATTCATGTTTTACAATGGACCAGAGTTATGTTTTACAATGGACAAGGATCATGTTATTTTATGGACCAGAATCATGTTTTACTATGGACCAGAATCATGTTTTACAATGGACAAGAATCATGTTATTTTATGGACCAGATTCATGTTTTACAATGGACCAGAGTTATGTTTTACAATGGACAAGAATCATGTTATTTCATGGACCAGACTCATGTTTAACTATGGACCAGAATCATGTTTTACAATGGACAAGAATCATATTATTTTATGGACCAGAGTCATGTGTTACAATGGACAAGAATCATATTATTTTATGGACCAGAGTCATGTTTTCTATGGACCAGAGTCATGTTTTACAATGGACAAGAATCATGTTTTTCTATGGACCAGAGTCATGTTTTACAATGGACAAGAATCATGTTATTTTATGGACCAGAGTCATGTTTTACTATGGACCAGAGTCATGTTTTATAATGGACAAGAATCATGTTCTTTTATGGACCAGAGTCATGTTTTACTATTGACCAGAGGCATGTTGTACAATGGACAAGAATCATGTTATTCTATGGACCAGAGTCATGTTTTGCAATGGACAAGAATCATGTTATTTTATGGACCAGAGTCATGTTTTACTATGGACCAGAGTCATGTTTTATAATGGACAAGAATCATGTTTTTCTATGGACCAGAGTCATGTTTTGCTATGGACCAGAGTGATGTTTTACAATGGACAAAAATCATGTTATTCTATGGACCAGAGTCATGTTTTGCAATGGACAAGCATCATGGTATTTTATGGACCAGAGTCATGTTTTACTATTGGACAAGAATCATGTTATTTTATGGATCAGAGCCATGTTTTACTATGGAGCAGATTCATGTTTCACAATGGAAAAGTATCATGTTATTTTATGGACCAGAGTCATGTTTTACTATGGACCAGAGTCATGTTTTACAATGGACAAGAATCATGTTATTCTATGGACCAGAGTCATGTTTTGCTATGGACCAGAGTCATGTTTTACAATGGACAAAAATCATGTTATTCTATGGACCAGAGTCATGTTTTACAATGGATAAGAATCATGTTATTTTATGGACCATTGTCATGTTTTATTATGGACGAGAATCATGTTATTTTATGGACCAGAGCCATATTGTACTATGGAGCAGAGTCATGTTTCACAATGGACAAGCATCATGTTATTTTATGGACCATAGTCAGGTTTTACTATGGACAAATATAATGTTATTTTATGGACCAGAGTCATGTTTTACTATGGACAAGAGTCATGTTTTACAATGGACAAGAATCATGATATTTTAGGGAGCAGAGTCACGTTTTAATATGGACCAGAGTTATGTTTTACAATGGACAAGAATCATATTATTTTATGGACCAGGGTAATGTTTTCTATGGACCAGAGTCATGTTTTATAATGGACAAGAATCATGTACTTTTATGGACCAGAGTCATGTTTTATAATGGACAAGAATCATGTTATTCTATGGACCAGAGTCATATTTTACTATTGACCAGAGGCATGTTGTACAATGGACAAGAATCATGTTATTCTATGGACCAGAGTCATGTTTTACAATGGACAAAAATCATGTTATTCTATGGACCAGAGTCATGTTTTACAATGGACAAGAATCATGTTATTTTATGGATCAGAGTCATGTTTTACTATGGACAAAAATCATGTTATTTTATGGACCAGCGTCATGTTTTACTATGGAGCAGAGTCATGTTTCACAATTGACAAAAATCATGTTATTTTATGGACCAGAGTCATGTTTTACTATGGACCAGAGTCATGTTTTACAATGGACAAGAATCATGTTATTTTATGGACCAGAGCCATGTTTTACTATGGAGCAGAGTCATGTTTCACAATGGACAAGAATCATGTTATTCTATGGACCTTAGTCATGTTTTACTATGGACCAAAGACATGTTTACAATGAACAAGAATCATATTATTTTATGGACCAGATTCATGTTTTACAATGGACCAGAGTCATGTTTTACAATGGACATGGATCATGTTATTTTATGGACCAGAATCATGTTTTACTATGGACCAGAATCATGTTTTACAATGGACAAGAATCATGTTATTTTATGGACCAGATTCATGTTTTACAATGGACCAGAGTTTTGTTTTACAATGTACAAGAATCATGTTATTTGATGGGCCAGAGTCATGTTTAACTATGGACCAGAGTCATGTTTTACAATGGACAAGAATCATATTATTTTATGGACCAGAGTCATGTGTTACAATGGACAAGAATCATATTATTCTATGGACCAGAGTCATGTTTTCTATGGACCAGAGTCATGTTTTACAATGGACAAAAATCATGTTATTCTATGGACCAGAGTCACGTTTTGCAATGGACAAGAATCATGTTATTTTATGGACCAGAGTCATGTTTACTATGGACAAGAATCATGTTATTTTATGGACAAGAGCCATGTTTTACTATGGAGCAGAGTCATGTTTCACAATGGACAAGAATCATGTTATTTTATGGACCAGAGTCATGTTTTACTATGGACCAGAGTCATGTTTTACAATGGACGAGAATCATGTTATTTTATGGACCAGAGCCATGTTTTACTATGGACCAGAGTCATGTTTTACAATGGATAAGAATCATGTTATTATATGGACCATTGTCATGTTTTATTATGGACAAGAATCATGTTATTTTATGGACCAGAGCCATGTTTTACTATGGAGCAGAGTCATGTTTCACAATTGACAAGAATCATGTTATTTTATGGACCAGAGTCATGTTTTACTATGGACAAATATAATGTTATTTTATGGACCAGAGTCATGTTTTACTATGGACCAGAGTGATGTTTTACAATGGACAAAAATCATGTTATTTTATGGACCAGAGTCATGTTTTGCAATGGACAAGCATCATGGTATTTTATGGACCAGAGTCATGTTTTACTATGGACAAGAATCATGTTATTTTATGGATCAGAGCCATGTTTTACTATGGAGCAGATTCATGTTTCACAATGGAAAAGTATCATGTTATTTTATGGACCAGAGTCATGTTTTACTATGGACCAGAGTCATGTTTTACAATGGACAAGAATCATGTTATTCTATGGACCAGAGTCATGTTTTGCTATGGACCAGAGTCATGTTTTACAATGGACAAAAATCATGTTATTCTATGGACCAGAGTCATGTTTTACAATGGATAAGAATCATGTTATTTTATGGTCCATTGTCATGTTTTATTATGGACAAGAATCATGTTATTTTATGGACCAGAGCCATGTTTTACTATGGAGCAGAGTCATGTTTCACAATGGACAAGAATCATGTTATTTTATGGACCATAGTCATGTTTTACTATGGACAAATATAATGTTATTTTATGGACCAGAGTCATGTTTTACTATGGACCAGAGACATGTTTTACAATGAACAAGAATCATATTATTTTATGGACCAGATTCATGTTTTACAATGGACCAGAGTTATGTTTTACAATGGACAAGGATCATGTTATTTTATGGACCAGAATCATGTTTTACTATGGACCAGAATCATGTTTTACAATGGACAAGAATCATGTTATTTTATGGACCAGATTCATGTTTTACAATGGACCAGAGTTATGTTTTACAATGGACAAGAATCATGTTATTTCATGGACCAGACTCATGTTTAACTATGGACCAGAATCATGTTTTACAATGGACAAGAATCATATTATTTTATGGACCAGAGTCATGTGTTACAATGGACAAGAATCATATTATTTTATGGACCAGAGTCATGTTTTCTATGGACCAGAGTCATGTTTTACAATGGACAAGAATCATGTTTTTCTATGGACCAGAGTCATGTTTTACAATGGACAAGAATCATGTTATTTTATGGACCAGAGTCATGTTTTACTATGGACCAGAGTCATGTTTTATAATGGACAAGAATCATGTTCTTTTATGGACCAGAGTCATGTTTTACTATTGACCAGAGGCATGTTGTTCAATGGACAAGAATCATGTTATTCTATGGACCAGAGTCATGTTTTGCAATGGACAAGAATCATGTTATTTTATTTTGGACCAGGAGTCATGTTTTACTATGGACCAGAGTCATGTTTTATAATGGACAAGAATTTTCATGTTTTTCTATGGACCAGAGTCATGTTTTGCTTTTATGGACCAGAGTGATGTTTTACAATGGACAAAAATCATGTTATTTTTCTATGGACCAGAGTCATGTTTTGCAATGGACAAGCATCATGGTATTTTATGGACCAGAGTCATGTTTTACTATGGACAAGAATCATGTTATTTTATGGATCAGAGCCATGTTTTACTATGGAGCAGATTCATGTTTCACAATGGAAAAGTATCATGTTATTTTATGGACCAGAGTCATGTTTTACTATGGACCAGAGTCATGTTTTACAATGGACAAGAATCATGTTATTCTATGGACCAGAGTCATGTTTTGCTATGGACCAGAGTCATGTTTTACAATGGACAAAAATCATGTTATTCTATGGACCAGAGTCATGTTTTACAATGGATAAGAATCATGTTATTTTATGGACCATTGTCATGTTTTATTATGGACGAGAATCATGTTATTTTATGGACCAGAGCCATATTGTACTATGGAGCAGAGTCATGTTTCACAATGGACAAGCATCATGTTATTTTATGGACCATAGTCAGGTTTTACTATGGACAAATATAATGTTATTTTATGGACCAGAGTCATGTTTTACTATGGACAAGAGTCATGTTTTACAATGGACAAGAATCATGATATTTTAGGGAGCAGAGTCACGTTTTAATATGGACCAGAGTTATGTTTTACAATGGACAAGAATCATATTATTTTATGGACCAGGGTAATGTTTTCTATGGACCAGAATCATGTTTTATAATGGACAAGAATCATGTACTTTTATGGACCAGAGTCATGTTTCACAATGGAAAAGTATCATGTTATTTTATGGACCAGAGTCATGTTTTACTATGGACCAGAGTCATGTTTTACAATGGACAAGAATCATGTTATTCTATGGACCAGAGTCATGTTTTGCTATGGACCAGAGTCATGTTTTACAATGGACAAAAATCATGTTATTCTATGGACCAGAGTCATGTTTTACAATGGATAAGAATCATGTTATTTTATGGTCCATTGTCATGTTTTATTATGGACAAGAATCATGTTATTTTATGGACCAGAGCCATGTTTTACTATGGAGCAGAGTCATGTTTCACAATGGACAAGAATCATGTTATTTTATGGACCATAGTCATGTTTTACTATGGACAAATATAATGTTATTTTATGGACCAGAGTCATGTTTTACTATGGACCAGAGACATGTTTTACAATGAACAAGAATCATATTATTTTATGGACCAGATTCATGTTTTACAATGGACAAGAATCATGTTATTTTATGGACCAGAGCCATGTTTTACTATGGAGCAGAGTCATGTTTCACAATGGACAAGAATCATGTTATTCTATGGACCTTAGTCATGTTTTACTATGGACCAAAGACATGTTTACAATGAACAAGAATCATATTATTTTATGGACCAGATTCATGTTTTACAATGGACCAGAGTCATGTTTTACAATGGACATGGATCATGTTATTTTATGGACCAGAATCATGTTTTACTATGGACCAGAATCATGTTTTACAATGGACAAGAATCATGTTATTTTATGGACCAGATTCATGTTTTACAATGGACCAGAGTTTTGTTTTACAATGTACAAGAATCATGTTATTTTATGGGCCAGAGTCATGTTTAACTATGGACCAGAGTCATGTTTTACAATGGACAAGAATCATATTATTTTATGGACCAGAGTCATGTGTTACAATGGACAAGAATCATATTATTCTATGGACCAGAGTCATGTTTTCTATGGACCAGAGTCATGTTTTACAATGGACAAAAATCATGTTATTCTATGGACCAGAGTCACGTTTTGCAATGGACAAGAATCATGTTATTTTATGGACCAGAGTCATGTTTACTATGGACAAGAATCATGTTATTTTATGGACAAGAGCCATGTTTTACTATGGAGCAGAGTCATGTTTCACAATGGACAAGAATCATGTTATTTTATCGGACCAGAGTCATGTTTTACTATGGACCAGAGTCATGTTTTACAATGGACGAGAATCATGTTATTTTATGGACCAGAGCCATGTTTTACTATGGACCAGAGTCATGTTTTACAATGGATAAGAATCATGTTATTATATGGACCATTGTCATGTTTTATTATGGACAAGAATCATGTTATTTTATGGACCAGAGCCATGTTTTACTATGGAGCAGAGTCATGTTTCACAATTGACAAGAATCATGTTATTTTATGGACCAGAGTCATGTTTTACTATGGACAAATATAATGTTATTTTATGGACCAGAGTCATGTTTTACTATGGACCAGAGTCATGTTTTACAATGGACAAGAATCATGTTATTTTATGGAGCAGAGTCACGTTTTAATATGGACCAGAGTTATGTTTTACTATGGAGCAGAGTCATGTTTCACAATGGACAAGAATCATGTTATTCTATGGACCATAGTCATGTTTTACTATGGACCAGAGACATGTTTACAATGAACAAGAATCATATTATTTTATGGACCAGATTCATGTTTTACAATGGACCAGAGTTATGTTTTACAATGGACAAGGATCATGTTATTTTATGGACCAGAATCATGTTTTACTATGGACCAGAATCATGTTTTACAATGGACAAGAATCATGTTATTTGTGGACCAGATTCATGTTTTACAATGGACCAGAGTTATGTTTTACAATGTACAAGAATCATGTTATTTTATGGACCAGAATCATGTTTAACTATGGACCAGAGTCATGTTTTACAATGGACAAGAATCATATTATTTTATGGACCAGAGTCATGTGTTACAATGGACAAGAATCATATTATTTTATGGACCAGAGTCATGTTTTATAATGGACAAGAATCATGTTCTTTATGGACCAGAGTCATGTTTTACTATTGACCAGAGGCATGTTCTACAATGGACAAGAATCATGTTATTCTATGGACCAGAATCATGTTTTCCTATGGACCAGAGTCATGTTTTACAATGGACAAAAATTATGTTATTCTATGGACCAGAGTCACGTTTTGCAATGGACAAGAATCATGTTATTTTATGGACAAGAGTCATGTTTTACTATGGAGCAGAGTCATGTTTCACAATGGACAAGAATCATGTTATTTTATGGACCAGAGTCATGTTTTACTATGGACCAGAGTCATGTTTTACAATGGACGAGAATCATGTTATTTTATGGACCAGAGCCATGTTTTACTATGGACCAGAGTCATGTTTTACAATGGATAAGAATCATGTTATTATATGGACCATTGTCATGTTTTATTATGGACAAGAATCATGTTATTTTATGGACCAGAGCCATGTTTTACTATGGAGCAGAGTCATGTTTCACAATGGACAAGAATCATGTTATTTTATGGACCAGAGTCATGTTTTACTATGGACAAATATAATGTTATTTTATGGACCAGAGTCATGTTTTACTATGGACCAGAGTCATGTTTTACAATGGACAAGAATCATGTTATTTTATGGAGCAGAGTCACGTTTTAATATGGACCAGAGTTATGTTTTACAATGGACCAGAGTCATGTTTTACAATGGACAAGAATCATGTTATTTTATGGAACAGAATCATGTTTTACTATGGACCAGAGTCATGTTTTACAATGGACAAGAATCATGTTATTTTATGGACCAGAGTCATGTTTTACTATGGACCAGAGTTATGTTTTACAGTGGACAAGTATCATGTTATTTTATGGACCAGAGTCATGTTTAACTATGGACCAGAGTCATGTTTTACAATGGACAAGAATCATATTATTTTATGGACCAGAGTCATGTGTTACAATGGACAAGAATCATATTATTTTATGGACCAGGGTAATGTTTTCTATGGACCAGAGTCATGTTTTACAATGGACAAGTATCATGTTATTTCATGGACCAGAGTCATGTTTTACTATGGACCAGAGTCATGTTTTATAATGGACAAGAATCATGTACTTTTATGGACCAGAGTCATGTTTTATAATGGACAAGAATCATGTTCTTTTATGGACCAGAGTCATGTTTTACTATTGACCAGAGGCATGTTGTACAATGGACAAGAATAATGTTATTCTATGGACCAGAGTCATGTTTTACTATGGACCAGAGTCATGTTTTACAATGGACAAAAATCATGTTATTCTATGGACCAGAGTCATGTTTTACAATGGATAAGAATCATGTTATTTTATGGACCAGAGTCATGTTTTACTATGGACAAGAATCATGTTATTTTATGGACCAGAGCCATGTTTTACTATGGAGCAGAGTCATGTTTCACAATGGACAAGAATCATGTTATTTTATGGACCAGAATCATGTTTTACTATGGACCAGAGTCATGTTTTACAATGGACAAGAATCATGTTATTTTATGGACCAGAGCCATGTTTTACTATGGATAAGAATCATGTTATTTTATGGACCATTGTCATGTTTTATTATCGACAAGAATCATGTTATTTTATGGACCAGAGCCATGTTTTACTATGGAGCAGAGTCATGTTTCACAATGGACAAGAATCATGTTATTTTATGGACCATTGTCATGTTTTATTATGGACAAGAATCATGTTATTTTATGGACCAGAGCCATGTTTTACTATGGAGTAGAGTCATGTTTCACAATTGACAAGAATCATGTTATTTTATGGACCATAGTCATGTTTTACTATGGACAAATATAATGTTATTTTATGGACCAGAGTCATGTTTTACTATGGACCAGATACATGTTTTACAATGAACAAAAATCATATTATTCTATGGACCAGATTCATGTTTTACAATGGACCAGAGTTATGTTTTACAATGGACAAGGATCATGTTATTTTATGGACCAGAATCATGTTTTACTATGGACCAGAATCATGTTTTACAATGGACAAGAATCATGTTATTTTATGGACCAGATTCATGTTTTACAATGGACCAGAGTTATGTTTTACAATGGACAAGAATCATGTTATTTTATGGACCAGAGTCATGTTTAAATACGGACCAGAGTCATGTTTTACAATGGACAAGAATCATATTATTTTATGGACCAGAGTCATGTTTAACTACGGACCAGAGTCATGTTTTACAATGGACAAGATTCATATTATTTTATGGACCAGAGTCATGTGTTACAATGGACAAGAATCATATTATTTTCTGGACCAAAGTCATGTTTTCTATGGACCAGAGTCATGTTTTACTATGGACAAGAATCATGTTATTTTATGGACTGGAGTCATGTTTTACTATGGACCTGAATCATGTTATATTATGGACCAGAGTCATGTTTTACTATGGACACGAATCTTGTTATTTTATGGACCAGATTTATGTTTTACTATGGACAAGAATCATGTCATTGTATGGACCAGAGTCATGTTTTACTATGGAGCAGAGTCATGTTTTACAATTGACAAGAATCATGTGATACTATGAAATGAAATTATGTGACACTGACTCATGTTACTCTGTTGAGTGCAATTATGCTATGCTATGATGAACCAGAACCATGTGACACTATGGCCCTAAATAACTGTTAAATTTATTTCCAATTCATTGTTGCAATTATTATGCTATTATCATCATTGCTGGTGCAAATGTCTATTGCTTAGTCATGCATTTTTCTTCTTTTTTTTTTTGTTGAGTGTTTTAGATGTTAACAGTAAATTTTTGTGCGAGAGAAAAAATAGAGAGAATTTACTTTGAATACAAAATATTCTTTCATCTGTTTGTTTGGTCTTTGACACAGACATCATGCATTCCTTTCTGCAACTCTTAATAAATTTAAGAGGTAATGAAACCAATGACAAATCACTTTCTTAAACTTATTCATGGATTCCCCAACACCTGTCATCATCATCATCATCATCATCATTTATCCATCATACCCAGATGGTGCATAGGGCACCAACTTTTTGTTGCTGTTTCTGTAACAAACTGTTTTTTTTTTACAGGGCAGGGTTGTTAGCCCTGCACCCAACCCCCAAACCTGGAGAACCGGTGGACCATTCTTGGTCCTAACGTTTACAGCACCTGGTATTCCAAAATGGTCACCCATTTTAGTTCTGACCAGGCTCAATGTTGCTTAACTTTGGTGATCAGACGGGAACCAGTGTATTCAACACGATATAGCTGTAGACCCAACACCTGTAGGCAGAAGGAATTTGTTCATCTTTAAAGAAAATTGTAGCAAAGGAAGAGACTTACCTTGTCTCGCGTATAGGTTTATAATTTAGGTGAGGTGTTGCCAAGATGGCAGAGAAAAAATATGGCTTTCTTCTTGTGGGACTGGATGTGACCAAAAGAGGTTCATGGAAGAATGTCCTAACTATATGATTAATTGCTAGTTTGACCAGGCAATTAGAAACCAGCCAATCAGTGATGCCCTCTCATTATTGCCTGAGACAAAGGAGAAATAGAAAAAGTCTGACCTCAAAGCAAGACAGTGCTATTGAAAAGTGAAGACTATCAAGGAAGGAAAGAATTTTGCTGCTCTCATAACCTATAAAAATTCTAACTATAATTCTCTCAATACATGAGCAAAACCATAACAATGCTCGTTTTTCAGCTACAGAAGGACCTAATTACTGTTTTTTTCTTCCTTTATTATGGAAGTGGCTCTTTATAGCAATGAATTCAATAGTAGGTATACTTATAAAATCCTTTATCAAGCGCATAACTTTCTTCACCATCTTTGGATTGAGATCAAAATCTTAATAAACTTTACACAGCAGATATCAAATTCAACATTATATAAAAATCTGTTGTCAGTAGAGCAAGGTAAACAAAATAGCCATTCAGGTTTTCCATAGCTGAAAAGGAACATTGTTACTGTTTGATTCTTTAATGAGAAATCAGTGCCATTGATACGAGAGATTAATGTTTAAGAAAATCTTGTCTTGATTAAACAGATAGATGCAGAGATGACAGATTCGGATTTTCGGAAATAATCCTTAATTAAACACACTGAAATAAGTGTCAATATTTATTAGTAATTATTGATATTTTATTATAAATTATTACTAGTGTATACTTTTTATAATTTATTACTAACTACAAGTAATTTGGATGATCAGAGGGTGTAATTGTTTGGGACTCAGAAAACCAGCAAGGTGAGTTCAAATTTTGGTTAACTTTGTTATACTCATTCCCAAACAAATAACCTTGGAAAACATATAAATACATCTAATCCCCCTCCAGATATGGGTCAGATAACAGAGTAAACTGGGATATTTAGCAACCAGTCAAGAAGGACAACTCTAAATTCAAAACATAACCATCTGAAGCTTTAGAAAGATGGGTGAAGGTGTGGGGTGGAAATATTATGTCTGTAAAACAAAAAGACAATACTTTATTTACATTGTTCAGACTGTTGTCCTCATCTTTATTGCCATGTTCATGATGTTTCAACTGTTGTATACTTTGGCTGTCTTCAGGTGCTTGAAATTTTGAACTGAACCCTTGATTTCAATTACGGCAAACACATTGCTTTAGTCAATTAAGGATGGCACCTATCAAACAAAAATGCCTTTGACCCCACTGGGTGTTGGGCCCAAATAAAGACCAATCAATGAATTATTTAGTTTTTAGCAGAAATTTTTAAGCATCATGTCAGCGAGCAAGTTTTAATTATCAACAGTTATTTTCAACATATTATCCTCAAATGGGCAGTTGAAGAAAGCAATGGCTGAGTGGCTATTGGCAAAAATTAACCTAACAAGTGGAGATACTAACATGGTGAAAGAGGTGTGACATTTAAGGGTGAGATTATAGAGAGTGAAAGGTGTATGGTGAGTTCAAAATGATGCTCAGATGATAGTATAAATATATTATGATATTTTGAAGGCAGACATGGAGCCATAGTTCAAGAAGTCAAACAACAAAAAAATTGATTTTTATACATGACAATACGCCATTGCATTTTGTAAAAATACTAATATCTGAATATCTGAATAAAATAAATTTTTAAAAAATGTCTGAAATAGGTGGCTTGTTAGCTACTTAAACCAGGTTGAAAATTTGTTAAACGTTTTGAAGAGGATGGTTTACATTGGTTGAATTTATCAAATTAGATGGATTTTGGAAATCTATTCCAGATCACATTAAATCTGCTTCATTTCAAGAAATAAAACAGCTCACAAAGTCAATGTATAATCGACTTCCAAAAACGAATGGAACATATATTTTAAACATTAGTGTGTGGTGGATACAAAATAAAAATAACTTTCTTCTTTACAATTGGCAAATTCACGATGTCATTGGATAAAAAATACTTCTTAGCTATCATAGATCAATTTACTAATC